>JAWZYU010000016.1:56736132-57231132 GCA_038380435.1 Ryuthela nishihirai | reverse complement strand
GGGATAACAATAGCTCTGGTAAAATCCTTAGGAACCATGCATTTATCATAAAAGATATTCAAAATTTCAGTCATCCAAGTGGTAACCGAAATATTCCCAGCTCTAAGCATTTCCATAGTAATTTCATCCACCCCTGGGGATTTATGAAGTTTAAGACTAGAAATAGCCAAAATAACTTCAGATTGTGTTATAGGGACAACATTAAAGCCACCAATGCATATATCATCACTGCAAACAATGGGAGTAGAACTAACCACATTGTTTAGAACATCACTGAAGTGCTCAGCCCACCTAGCCATGAGAGAATCCTCACCTTGTATAACCTTACCTTGCTTATCTTTCAATCCCAGTAAACCTGTCCGTTTTCTACCACACAAAATATTAACTCTCTGGTACAGCTCTCTGCTGCTGTGCTTGCCTAACTGCATCCTCGCTTGGCCAAGCAAGCCATCAAGCCAAAGATTCTTATCAGCAGCTAACTGATCTTTTACATGTTTATTAAGTTCTCTGTAATGCTTTCTATTAGGACTAGTAGGGTATTGATTAAGGATATTCCTGCAGTTTTTTTTTCTGAAATGAGCTCAATTGCCTTATCACTCAAATAATTCTGTCTCCTCTGCTCCTTTTTCACTAAAATAGTACTGTTAGTTTCCAAAAAATCCTGTTTAAAATGGTCCCATTCTTCCTCAACTTCAGTAGTGAGCAAAGCGTTACTGTCGTAATGACTAAGTAACCTATCATGGTAAGCTTTAGCCATAACAGGGTCGTTAGCGCATCAGTATTATAGGTAAATTTTTTTACCCTAGCACAATACTTTTTAAGTTTAAGTTGCAAGACACTTTTAACAAGGTAATGGTCAGATCCAATTTCAGCTCCCCTATATGGCCTGGTATTCCTAACAGAACTAGCCCATTTGCTGTTAATTAATATATAATCAATCATAGTCTTATGCAACCCATCAGGTGAAACCCATGTGTACTTATGTATGTCGCGGTGTTTGTAATGAATGTTAGTTATTCTGAAACCATTGAGTTTGCTTACCTGTAGGAGACGTTGCCCATTGCCATTGCAGCTACCAATACCAAAAGGGCCTATCACTCCTCCCCAAAGGTCAGAGTCAGTACCAACTTTGGCATTGAAGTCACCTAGAACAACGGTAATATCTCCTTTCTTGACAGAATTCAAAATATCCTGAAGTTGTCCGTAAAACCTTTCCTTTTCTTCCTCATCGGCATCCTCAGTGGGGGCATAACAGCAGATAACATTGAAGTCTTTAACGCTTGTCTGAAATTTTGCTGTAAGAAACCTTTCATTAATGCACTCATATCCTAGAAGAGTGTCAATAGCGTGTCTGCTGAGAAGCAGACCCTCGCCTTGGTGAGGTTTATTGTCTTCCCTCCCTGAAATGACGAATTTAAGACTATTTTTAAGAATCTGACCTTTATCTTTCCATCTGGTCTCTTGCAGTCCAAGAATATCTAAATTTTAACGGTGGAATTCTTGTGTGAGGACATCAAGAGAAAAAGCTCTGTGCAGAGTTCTCACATTCCAACTACCTATGGAGAGAAAATGGTTAGTAGGATGTTTAAAGAAACCATGTTTATTGAGAGAGGGAATGCCGACAATATCAAACAGCCCCCTAATCGTAGACATGGGACAAAGACCCCGTTCCTTCACCAGTAGGATGTACACTTCCAGTGTAGATGGCTTCAGCCATCAACACTGGAATTCTATTCTGGTACTGGAATTCTACATTGGAGGAAGTCTTCCAGTGTAGATGGCTGAAGCCATCTACGCTGGAAGACTTCCTCCAATGTAGAATTTGACGATGCAAAAGTAGAATTAAAATGTAGAATTTGACGAATCAAAGAGTTCAGGTGCCTGCGATGACCTCTGCTCAGGATTATCCACCAGCTGATAAACATATCCTATCAATCTATTCACTCGGGGCTGTCAACCTACAAAGAAACAAAATGCAGCGGAATATTTTCCCTCCACATAAGCTCACCAGTGCAGCAAAATTAGGATCCCCAATCAAGCTCAGAGCCATAATTCCGTTCAGGTTGGTATATATGGTCAGCATCAGGACCCTGTGTGGTTGACCACTCCTCAGAAGGGTAGAAAAAAAAAAGAATTTGATTAAGATCGTTTATTTACCTTCAGTCACATTTTGAAATTTGAATATTGATATTTTTTAACCATTGCTGAATTTTTGCATAAATACATTATTTGCAGCTTACACCGAATAGTTAAATATCAATGCAAAAATCAGAGAAATACCTAAAGGAAAGTGATTAAAAAGAAATCTTTAACTTTCATAACTTAATTCTTTAAATTTATTTTAAAATGTGTGATGATGCAATCTGCTTTATTTCCTTATGTAATTTGTTACAGTTATTAATGGTGATGCTTATGATATGGGACATTATTTCGTATTCAAAAGTTTTATGAAAAATCTCCGATTGACTTTAGAAACAACAGAAGTATTTTCACCGCAACGCAAATCATAATTTACTCTATACGTAGGAAAATCAGTAATATTAATGTGCATGTAAAATAAACAACAGTGAAAATACAACTTGCGAACAGAAAGTATATCAAACAATATGTACAATGCACTCAACGTAAAACCAACCTGGTGTAGCATTATTAACTGCTGTATTTTGCACTTTGATCAATGGAAATATATTACTATAATAATCTCCACTCTAAGTGATAATTCCATACTTAAGCTTTGAATAAAACCAAGAGTAATACAACCATCTTTAAAAAGTCTATTTAATATATTTTTACATAATATATTCTGCTTATTACGTACTTCAATTTATTTACCCGAACTGTCACGTGTGAGTTCCATTTTAAATTGCTATCAATATACAGTAAATAGTTGATGTAACAATGGTGTAATCCACTGAATTTTGTGGGTTATACCACTAGTCGGGCCCAGATGTAGAAAACGGCAAAGCGGGGAAGAGAAAATAGAGCAACAAAAAGTACAAAAGGGGGACAATAGGTGGATTCCCATTACAGTATAACATTTTCCTTCAGTTTTAAAGTCTTTAAAAAAATTTTGGGAAATTCTTGAAATATTCATAGGCAACAATATTTTGCCTCTGTCACTCTTACAAGCATTCCTGAAAGAGGAAGGGGGGGGGGGGGGGGGTACCTTTCCAAAGCCTCCTATATCTATCAGGACTGGGCAGTGCAGTAACAGAAGTATCATTTTCTTTTTAAATAGCTGTTTAAATTATATTATTGTTCGTTAAACTTCAAGTAGTTGCTTCTGATTTTTAAAACTCTGACAGGAAATTTTAAAATGTTCTAAATATTTTAATCTGGTCATAATGAATAAATTACTTTATGTGCTTTAAAAATAAACAGATTTTAGTTAAATTTTAGACAAATTAAATCCTTAAATTTCCATACATAGTTAACTTCCCTCCTTCCTTTTTTAAATTTACTCAACGGCTGTGCAGGCCTAATGTTATCAAGGTGACTTTGAGATTACTCCTCGATCGGACCGTGCCATCATTGTAAGGCCATCTTGATACACCAGGCCCGGGCAGCCTTCAGTAAAAGGAGGGATACTAATTATGCAAAAAAATGCAAGTGATGTAATTTGTTTAAAATTTAAATTAAAGCAATCTATTTTAAAATCAATTAAAGTAAAATTATTTATTTATAAAAGCTTTACTAAAATAATATTAAAATTATTAAATAATTTTAAAATTAATTATCAGATTTTAAAAAATATGTAATGACCAGTTGTGATTTTAGAAATTTTAATATAATAAACACTGCTATATTTTTCAAAACTAGGTCTTCTGTTACTGCAGTGTCCAGGTGTATTGTATCGAGGTGGTCTTGGCCATTGCCGCTTCCATTTATTATATGGTGTCATGTAACTGGGGAAATTTCGATGACTTCAGTAACAAAGTATCACAGGAAAATGTCTTGCAAACAAGAAAGTCTTCAAATGATTTGCTGAAAACATTTTGCTACTCAGGACAGAACCAAATTTTTTCAGCAAATTATATAAAAAAAATATGTTTCTGTTATTTCAAAAACGGATATATTTCATACATATTCTAAGAATTTTGAGGGGAGCATTACTTTCCTTGATTCCATGGACGTTTCACCCATTGAACAAACAAATAGTTATTTATAAGATCATTGGTTGATTGAAAAATTACTTGATATATCAATCAACCAAAAATGTACGTAACTGACGACGCATACTGCAGTCTCGTGTTCTTCCCTTTCAAAGTAGCCATATATGCAATTTGCAACTTCCTGATATTACTGTTTGATAGCGATATAATTTTTTTAGAATGTGATATAATTTTCTTTGTTTGATTTATGGCATAAATCTGGTTTAATTATTTTAAATCATTTAAAGTTTATTGAACTATTTTGTTTTGTCCATAACTTTTGAACACCATTATATAACGAATATTGTTTATAAATAAATATTTTAATAAAACCATCTAAATCCTGAGGGTGTATAAAGTTTATTCATTATTGTTATTATTAATTCATTAAAGCAATGAACAAATAAGGCACGAGTTTGCATGTGAAGTGCTATTTATAACCCAAGAGCAATAACTCATCTGTGTTAAAAGAGTGAGTACCAATTCATTCCTATTAATTCACTTTCTATTAGTACTAGTTTCGAACAATGCGCTGTATAATTGCTACAATGATGACAAAATACATCCTCCACACCTCTGAAAAATATTACTAGACAATGGAAAAATAAAACTAAGAAGATGAACTCATACACGGCTCAAAATTATCCAGAGTCACCCGCATACACAAACCAATCCACACACAAACAAATGGTAGATAGGTAGTCACTGGAAGGAGAGCTATGCACCAATTCCCTGTGATGATGCATAGAACCGACCAAGCCTAGCACCTAATGTCCGACCCCGCTTCTGGTGGTGCAGACAGTTAGTACCTTTCAAAAGATATACTCTCTTGTGAAAGTGAACGGAAGGGGAGGGCTGCCAGATTAGTGTGGCCTACTGATCTGGACAACTCTGGCTACTTTTCTTTTTTTCCTACCCTGCTGAGGAGTGATCAACCACACAGGGTCCTGGTGCTGACAATATATACCCACTGGACTGGACTGAATAAAGGCTCTGAACTTGATTATGGATCCTGAATTTGCTGCACTGCTGGGGTTCTGTGATGGGAAAATCTTCCACTGTGTTTTCTCTTTGTTTGTGGGTTGACAGACCCAAGTGAATAGATTCACATGTTATGTTTATCAGCTGGTGGATAATCCTGAGCAGAGGTCATCGCAGGCACCTGAACTCTTTGCTTCTACTGGCATCGTCAAATTCTACATTGGAGGAAGTCTTCAAGTGTTTAGTGGTGGGGGAACGGGTCTTTGCCCCATGTCTGCGATTAGGGGGCTGTTTGATATTGTCGGCATTCCCTCTCTCAATAAACATAATTTCTTTAAATATCCCACTAACCATTTTCTTTCGATAGGTAGTTGGAATGTGAGGACTCTGCACAGAGCTTTTCGTCTTGATGTCCTCACACAAGAATTCAACCATTATAAATTAGATATTCTCCGCTTGTAAGAGACCAGACTGACAGAAAAAGGTCAGATTTTTAAAAATAATCTTAAATTTTTCTTTTCAGGGAGGGACGACAATAAGCATCACCAAGGCATGGGTCTGCTTCTCAGCAGACACGCTAGTGATACTCTTCTAGGATATGAGTTCATTAATGAAAGGTTTCTTACAGCAAAATTTCAGACAAGCGTTAAAGACCTGAATGTTATCTGCTGTTATGCCCCCACTGAGGATGCCTATGAGGATGAGAAGAATAGGTTTTATGAACAACTTCAGGATATTTTGAATTCTGTCAAGAAAGGAGATATTACCGTTGTTCTAGGTGACTTCAATGCCTAAGTTGGTACTGACTCTGACCTTTGGGGAGGAGTGATAAGGCCCTTTTGTTATTGGTAGCTGCAATGGCAATGGGCAACGTCTCCTACAGGTAAGTAAACTCAATGGTTTCAGAATAACTAACATTTATTACAAACACCGCGACATGCATAAGTACACATGGGTTTCACCTGATGGGTTGCATAAGAATATGATTGATTATATATTAATTAACAGCAAATAGGCTAGTTCTGTTAGGAATACCTGGCCATATAGGGGAGCTTAAATTGGATCTGACCATTACCTTGTTTAAAGTGTCTTGCAACTTAAACTTAAAAAGAGTTGTGCTACGGTTAAAAATTTTACCTTTAATACTGAAGCTCTGAAAGACCCTTTTATAGCTAAAGCTTACCATGATAGGTTACTTAGTCTTTATGACAGTTATGGCTTGCTTACTACTGAAGTTGAGGAAGAATGGAACCATTTTAAACAGGCTTTTTTGGAAACTAACAGTACTCTTTTAGGGAAAAAGGAGCAGAGGAGACAGAATTATTTGAGGGATAATGCACTTGAGCTTATTTCAGAAAGAATGAACCGCAGGAAAATCCGTAATCAATACCCTACTAGTCCTAATAGAAAGCATTACAGAGAACCTAATAAACATGTAAAAGATCAGTTAACTGCTGATAAGAATCTATGGCTTGTTGGCTTGGTTGACCAAGCAGGGGATGCAGTTAGGCAGCGCAACAGCAGAGAGCTGAACCAGAGAATTAATATTTTGTGTGGTAGAAAACGGACAGGTTTACTAGGATTGAAGGATAAGCAAGGTAAGGTTATACGAGGTGAGGATTCTCTCATGGCTAGGTGGGCTGAGTATTTCAGTGACGTTCTAAACAATGTGGTTAGTTCTACTCCCATTGTTTGCAGTGATGATAGATGTATTGGTGGCTTTAATTTTGACCCTATAACACAATCTGAAGTTATTTTGGCTATTTCTAGTCTTAAACTTCATAAATCCCCAGATGTAGATGAAATTACTACGGAAATGCTTAGAGCTGGGAATGTTTCGGTTACCACTTGAATGACTGAAATTTTAAATACCTTTTATGATAAATGCACGGTTTCTAAGGATTTTACCAGAGCTATTGTTATCCCTATTTTCAAAATAGGTGATCGCAGTTCTGGTGATAACTATAGGGGTATCAGCCTACTCTCTGTTCCAGGTAAAGTAACACTTTACCTGGAACAGAGAGTAGGTACTCTCTGTTCCAGGTAAACAATGTGGTTAGTTCTACTCCCATTGTTTGCAGTGATGATAGATGCATTGGTGGCTTTAATTTTGACCCTATAACACAATCTGAAGTTATTTTGGCTATTTCTAGTCTTAAACTTCATAAATCCCCAGATGTAGATGAAATTACTACGGAAATCCTTAGAGCTGGGAATGTTTCTGTTACCACTTGAATGACTGAAATTTTAAATATCTTTTATGATAAATGCACGGTTTCTAAGGATTTTACCAGAGCTCAAGGATTGAAGGATAAACAAGGTAAGGTTATAGAAGGGGAGGATTCTGTCATGGCTAGGTGGGCTGAGCATTTCAGTGATGTTCTAAACAATGTAGTTAGTTCTACTCCCATTGTTTGCAATGATGATAGAAGCATTGGTGGCTTTAATGTTGGCCCTATAACACAATCTGAAGTTAGTTTGGCTGTTTCTAAACTTAAACTTCATAAATCCCCAGGGGTAGATGAAATTACTACGGAAATGCTTAGAGCTGGGAATGTTTCGGTTACCACTTGGATGACTGAAATTCTGAATCTCTTTTATGATAAAGGCATGGTTCCTAAGGATTTTACCAGAGCTATTGTTATCCCTATTTTCAAAAAAGGTGATCGCAGTTCTTGTGATAACTATAGGGGTATCAGCCTACTCTCTGTTCCAGGGAAAGTTCTTTCCATGATTGTGCTTAATAGAATTAAGAATCTGGTTGACAGGCAATTGCGTGATGAGCAATGTGGATTCAGAAGTGGTAGGGGATGTGTAGATCAGATATTTTCACTTAGGCAGATTCTTGAGAAATGTTTAGAGTTTCAGAAACCTTTGGTTGCTAGCTTTGTTGATTTCAAAAAGGCTTTCGACTCTGTTGATCGTCATAATTTGTGGTTGATTCTGAGATCATATGGTATACCAGACAAGTTAGTTAACATTATGAAAGCTCTCTATAATAACACTGAGTCGTGTGTGAGAGTTGGTAAGGCTTGTAGCAATTGGTTTAGCATTACTTCTGGTGTTCGACAAGGGTGCATTTTGTCTCCTTTTCTCTTTAGCTTGGTTATTGATTATGTTATGCGAAATTCACTTCAAGGGAAAGATTTTGGCCTTAAATGGGCTGGAGATAGGAAAATTTCTGATTTAGATTATGCTGATGATTTAGCCCTTCTGGCAAATGATGTTGATGAGATGAACTCTTTCATTCGAGCCGTTGATGAGACTGGTAGTAGAGTAGGTTTGGTTATAAACAGAGAGAAAACTAAAGTGATGAAAATTGGTCAGGCAGGCTGTGATTCAGTTAATCTGAATGGTTGCAGTCTTGAGCAGGTGTCACAGTTTAATTATCTTGGGAGCTATGTAACAGATAATGGTGATGTGCGGCATGAGATTAACAGACGAATAGGGATTGCTGCTGGGACTTTTAAGAATCTATGGAGAGTGTGGAGAAATAGGCGTATACACCTAAAGACTAAAATTAGACTGTATAATAGTTTGGTTCTTTCTAGGGTTAGTTATGGTAGTGAAACTTGGACACTTTGTAAACAAGATAACAGGAAACTAGATGCTTTTGATTCCAGATGCTTACGCAGTATCTTGGGCATTAGGTGGTTCAACTTTGTAACTAATGATGAGATTAGGAAAAGGAGTTTGCAACCTCCTTTAAGTAGCATATTGTGCAGAGAGAGACTCCGTTGGTTTGGCCATGTTGCCCGTATGAATAATTATAGATTGGCGAATAGGGTTATGAACAGTGTGCCTAAAGGCCTCAGAAAGAAGGGGAGACCTAGGATGCGGTGGGCAGACAATGTCAAACAGGACCTTGTTAGAATTGGTGTGCAGTGGCCAGATGCAGTAGATATAGCTCAGGATAGACTTGCTTGGAGAACTAAATTGCACGGTCTGGTTGGACCTCCGTAGCCCATGGCTGCTTGAGGATGATGATGATGATGATGATTGTTATCCCTATTTTCAAAATAGGTGATCGCAGTTCTGGTGATAACTATAGGGGTATCAGCCTACTCTCTGTTCCAGGTAAAGTTCTTTCGAAGTTTTAAAAAGTAAAGTTCTTTCCATGTCTTTAATAGAATTAAGAATCTGGTTGACAGTCAATTGCGTGATGAGCAATGTGGATTCAGAAGTGGTAGAGGATGTGTGGTTCAGATATTTTCACTGAGGCAGATTCTTGAGAAATATTTAGAGTTTCAGAAACCTTTGGTTGCTTGCTTTGTTGATTTCAAAAAGGCTTTCGACTCTGTTGATCGTCGTAATTTGTGGTTGATAGTGAGATCATATGGTATACCAGACATGTTAGTTAACATAATGAAAGCTCTCTATAATAACATTGAGTCGTTTGTGAGAGTTGGTAAGGATTGTAGCAATTGGTTTAGCATTCTTTCTGGTGTTCGACAAGGGTGCATTTTGTCTCCTTTTCTCTGTAGTTCGGTTATTGATTATGTTATGCGAAATTCACTTCAAGGGAAAGATTTTGGCCTTAAATGGACTGGAGATTCGAAAGTTTCTGATTCAGATTATGTTTATGATTTAGCCCTTTTGGTAAATGATGTTGATGAGATGAACTCTTTCATTCGAGCTGTTGATGAAACTTGTAGTACAGTAGGTTTGGTTATAAACAGAGATTAAACTAAAGTGATGAAAATTGGTCAGGCACTCTCTGATTCAGTTAATCTAAATGGCTGCAGTCATTAACAGGTGTCACAGTTTAATTATCTTGGGAGCTATGTAACCGATAATAGTGATGTGTGGCATGAGATTAACAGACGAGTAGGGATTGCTGCCGGGACTTTTAAGAATCTATGGAGAGTGTGGAGAAATAGGCGTTTACACCTAAATACTAAAATTAGAATGTGTAATAGTTTGGTTCTTTCTAGGGTTAGTTATGGTAGCGAAACTTGGACACTTTGTAAGCAAGATAACAGGAAACTAGATGCTTTTGATTCTAGATGATTACGCAGTAACTTTGTTATTAGGTGGTTGAACTTTGTAACTAATGATGAGGTTAGGCAAAGGAGTCGGCAACCTCCTTTAGCATCATATTGTGCAGAGAGAAACTCCGCTGGTTTGGCCATGTTGCCCGTATGGATAATTATAGATTGGCGAATAGGGTTATGAACAGTGTACGTAAATGCTTCAGAAAGAGGGGAAGACCTAGGATGCGGTGGGCAGACAATGTCAAACAGGACCTTATTAGAATTGGTGTGCAGTGGCCAGATGCAGTGGATGTAGCTCAGGACAGACTTGCTTGGAGAACTAAATTGCATGGCCTGGTTGGACCTCCGTAGCCCATGGCTGCTTGAGAATGATGACGACGACGACGACGACGATGATGATGATGATGATCTCATCCCCTCCTTAAACATCCTGAAGAAGGTATCATAGATGTCGAAACGTGTAAAAACAGTACATAATCAAAATTTTTATTTTAATGTAAAGGGTTTATGAAGGATTATGATCACCTCTGCATCGCCTTTGGATGAAAAATGCAATGTTGAAAGAACTGTGAATGGATAACATGTCCACAAAATGAAGCATTTGCAGCAATATCTCCCATCCTGCAAAAAAGTATGAATATTCGCCCACCGAACATTTAAGGACTTTTAATGATGTTATGCATTATAGAGTGCAATTTTAGAAAAAAAATGAGTACCAAATTTTCGTCATGTATTTGTGCTTAATTATTAGTTGATTTAATATAGAATTGTCAATAACGAGGTGGGAGCCGAACCCACGACCTCCTAATAACATGTCAGGTGCTCTGACGATTGATCTACCGGTTACTGTCTACCGGTAATCATCATCTATTGGTGGCTTTAATCATTATACCACGAAGTTAGTCATTGGAAATGTAGCAGACTGCAATTGAAGCGTCTTGTCTAAAAAGCACTTCCGAGATTAGTCCTCAGACCAACGCGCATCAAACGTCAAGAGGCATGGATTAAAAAAAAAAGTGATTTCCTATTATTTCAACATGAATCCTTACGCTTGATAATGGGGCTGGGGCCCGCTGTCAGTAGTCAGTAGCCCGCTAGTAATCTGTAGTTCCCAGGTTAGAGTCCCAGCTCGGCCGGTGTTCAGATTCATCTCCGCAAAACTCCTCACCCTGCGCTCGGTCAACAGGGGACACCGGTGAGCTTGGAAAATCATGTGGTTTAATGCATGTTCTTTAATGTGCATCCGTTAGACGCACATTAAAGAACATGCTGGATGGCCTTGATGAGAAACTACCATCTATTTCCCAACAGCCATTCAGTGAATTCCCTCCCCCGCCACTTTCACTGAGCCTTCCGGATCCTTGTGACCTGGCCATTTAGCCATATATATATGCATTTGTCAGTTATTATGGACAGACTGATGGTGTGATAAACAGAATGAATAAGTCAGAGCTCCTTATCTTCTTAAATAAGCTCCACAGGCAAATATCCGATTTACTTCTAATGTAAACGTTTTATGGAAACATGAAATTTAAAATAAGTTAACGACCTTAATAACATCTAATAAAGTATCGATTTTCGAAAACTATGAATTCCATTTCTCCTATTAGATATACCGTTAGTGTTCTAACAGTAGCTCAGGCACGTTTTGTAATTTCGTGCTTGTATCTAGCTACAATCTGAGCCCAGGCTATTATAAAAGAACATGGTATATATTAAATTAAAACTAGCTGATACCAGCAGAATTGCACGAACCATTTTTAAATAATGAACATATAATTGCATAAAAAATGTAGAGAAATCGCTACAATTTTTATCCCATTTTCTAGAAAAACGAGATACTGTTTTACCTTTGACGTCTGTCTGTACACATTCAACTCTTACTTTGTAGAGGGAAGTTAAAATTTAATTTTGAATTGAATATGCACTTATGACATATTTCGATTCGCATCTACCAAATCTTTCAAAAGTTTAAATTTCTGCCCCTAATGGTGGAAAAGTTGAAGGGTGAAATTTTCTAAACGAATATTGCAAACGATACATTTTTGCTAGAAATGTTAACTGTTTTGATGGAAGTGAAGGTCATGATGGTTGTCATTGAAAAACAATGAGTTTTCCCTTTTCCCCCAGGGAGGTGGCAACCCAACGTTTTGATTTAAGAGATAATTATTTGTTTCTAGAAATAAATTAAAATTACTTTTTTGGTTGGATAGGTGTTAATAAAATATTACGATTCACACTTTCTGAATCACCTAAAATCTGTAACTGCACCTTCTAAAGGGGAGGGGGTGGGATTTCGATAATTGCAAACATTTTATCGGATTAGATAAATATAGAGAAAAATTGTCATTAGCCAGGTGGGACGGCTGATAACACGTCAGGTGCTCTGATATGTATCAGGAACTAGACGTGTTATCAGGATGTCCCAACCGGCTAATGACAATTTTTCCTCTATATTTATCTAACAAATTACTATCAGGGTAATGTATCTGAGATATCCTATTATTTCATTTTAACCAATATTACAAGAGATGTATATATGCTATTTATGTTTTGATGGTGAAATGTGACGGTAATGAGGTTTTTATTGACAATAATAAGTTATCCCCTTATCCCATGGGTGAATGGAAAATGCAACTGCTTTGTTTTAAGATATAATTAGAAAAAACAATTAGTTGGATAGGTACTAATCAAAAATTAATATTCGCACTTTTCAAAAACCTTAAAAAAATAAAACAAAAAATAAATAACCCCTCAAGCAGCTGCTTGCCACAGAAGTCTGACAGGAGCCTGTCAGTTTATATGCCACAGTAGAAGGTCTGAGAGGATGGCAGGACCTCAGCAGAAAAACAACACGAACAACCATGCCATACCCGGGGCTCGAACCCACAACTTAGATCAGTTGCCAAGCGTGCTAACCACTCGGCCATGGGACGGCTCAAAAACCTTAGATAATTTTAATTGACATTTTAGAGAGTCCTAAATATGGACAATAAAAGACTTTTAAAGAATATTTCAGACTATTTATTTATGGTAGAAATACCCAATTTTGGTGGTAGAGTGTCAAGACATTGTACTAACAGCAACAATTTTCCCCCATTTCTCTGAGGGGTGTGAGATAACTACGGTGACCATACTTCCTTTATTTAAGAGGACAGTCTTTTATTTCACTGCTCTGTCCTTCAGATTTATTTATTTTTTCTAAAATGGCCATTTTGTCCTTTATTTTACGAATTACAATAGTAAATTGAATATTGGCACGAACCACACGGCCCATAGAGACCTGAAACTGTCATTTCTCCGGCACTCGCTAGCAGCGCGACATCTATGGCTGCGTCGTTGATGTGCGTGTGTACATATTGTACTTGACTGTGTGTGTGTAGTGTAGAAGCAGAGGTAGGAGTGAGTGGACGTCTTGAAGTTGCGACGTAGCGTTATCACTGGTATACTTTGGCCCAACATTAATTCTTTACGTGGGAGTTCGTTCAAAACGTATTGTATGTTCGAGTAGGTAAAGCTTAACATTGTTATTACATATTAATATTTATTTTGTAGACCCATTGTCATGGCAGCCGAAAGAAAATGTATTTTCAACAAAACATTGGAGGAAGAATTTCCTTTCATTAAAAGAGGATTTTCATTAAAATATGCCATATACGGTGTATAATTCTTATTTAAATTGTTATGAAAGCAGTAGTAGTTAAACATCAGCAAAAGCAATTAAAGATTTGGCTTTAAAATTTGCTTAAATAGCTTAATATGAAAGCTATAACCAGGATTTTAAATTTTAATAAAATATATCACAATATGTT
This sequence comes from Ryuthela nishihirai, assembly GCA_038380435.1. Taxonomy (NCBI): domain Eukaryota; kingdom Metazoa; phylum Arthropoda; class Arachnida; order Araneae; family Heptathelidae; genus Ryuthela; species Ryuthela nishihirai. The sequence continues at coordinate 57,217,194 of JAWZYU010000016.1, read as the reverse complement.
TAGTTTTAAAAGCAAGAAAATGTACTGATTTTTTTTTCTAATTCTCAATAAGAAACGTATTATGATGTTCATTATTTAAGCTTCCCTAAATCTTTAAATATTGAGAGATTATTTTTAAAAAATAGGGATTTGTAAATATTTTACTGATATATCTCATTTGTTTTCAGTTTAGTGTTTCTGTAAAAAAAATTTAAGAATTTTTGCAGCTATTAATGTTAATGTTTATTGACTTATCACGGTGATGTCCCTAAGAAAGTGGGCACCGAATGTTTAATATGATACAGTAATTAGTATTATCAAACTAGAAGAATAGCACATCGCCTGTAGCGAATGTGGGGCGATTATTTTAAAAAAGGATGCAGTTTTATAATTTTGAGCATTTAGCACTTTCTAACAATGCAAATTCGAACTAAAGGATGAATGGAAAAACCCCTGTACTAGGTAAGTGCTAATAAACATGAGTAAGAGTGTTTATTAGTACCTGTAAAACACGAGAGAATGTTTCATTTGGTTCTTAATACAAAAAGTTGAGATCTTCCACTCCCTCTGGTGGTAAAGGGAAAGAAATCATTGCTGCCAATGAAAAATCTCTTGACCGTTACACTTCAACACTAAAATTTCATACTTCTGGAATAAATAAATCCTTCGTAGTATTAGTTTTAAAGTTAGTTATTTTTCAAAACTTTCCACTGCTGGAGGGAGCTATTAAAATTACTGGTAAATTTCTGAAAGTGCGAATCGTAATACGTATTTCATCATTACCTATCAAACTGAAAATTGATTTTAAAATTATATATTTTTGAAAAAAGGTTGAATGTTTGCAGATGGACAGAGAAACGACAAAGTGAGAACGTTGGCTCGCTTTTTCATTTGAAAACGAGCTAAAAATATCGAATCCCTCTTAAGTCTGATCTTGGCCATGGCAGTGTCAGCAAGGGATTGATTTTTACACATTACTAAGACATATTTCCTCTAGCCTCATGATCATGAAGCCATAGCTTCCCCAAGTTTCCACTCAATAGACCAATCAGAAGTTTTAAGGAAGCAAAGTACGTATGGCTGAGTCAATGCTGTCGCATTTAACCTCTTCTACATCAGGAGTGACGAAACTTAACGATGAAACATTCGGAAAAAATTAAATTACATTCTTAAAGAGAAATAAGAAAATATTAATTAAAGAAAATTAATTTCTTAAAGAAAATTAAGAAAATATTTTGATTAAAAAATATATATGCATTTTTGATGACTACTAGGAATTGGCAAAATCGTTCAGTTATGCACCTGAAATTTGTTGGTGAAGCAATTGTCGAAAAATTAGCCAGAATCAATATATTGACGCTTTGTTTTATGAGCCACAAGTTCTTTTCCATTGAGTCATGTTTTGCTAACGTCTCATCTGCACGATGCCATTTAGTTTGACTGAGAACGGTGCTAGGAGATTAAAACGTTTAAAAATAGCAAACAGAAATCGATTGCACCTTATCTTACTTTGAAAGTACCTGTTCAGGCTATCCCGAAAAAAATAAAGGAGGTTGCTTCCAGAAGGAAAAAAGAGCAAAAGTGGGGGATACGTAACTGTATCTCCAGTATCAAATTCAATCAGCGTTATAAAACTGCTAGCATACTTTTTTTGCCCTTTCCAGTGATATTTGAAAATGCATTTATTATATATGTGTAATATTTGTCTACTGCAGTCCATTCCTATTACCAGCATTCTCAAAGAGGAGGAGGTGAAATGTGTGTGTGTGTGTGGGGGGGGGGGGTAGGCATGACCAATACCTCCTTAACAGAAGGCCGTACAACTAAGTTATGATGTCACCATAGGTAGTCCTAAAATGTAGACATTTTTATATAGTTATTTTCATTATTATTTCAGTGTATTTTAATATTAATCTTTAAAATGATGTTTATTTTTAAATGTCATTCTTTATATCTTCCTATTTATTGTCGTTGTATTAACGTTAAAGCATACAACTAATGTTTTTTTCTTCTAAATATTTTATATTTTAAGTAAACATTGGTATAACGTTTAGCATTAAAATGCAACAGTAATAATAGAAATAAATATATAAGAAATGTATACATGTTAGTATACATGTTAGACTATGTTGACGTCATAGTTGTACAGTCTTCTGTTATATGATGTGTTGGAATGGTTTCCGTACAGGGCAGGCGTTGGGAGAGATAATGTGGCTTCACCCTTCACCCATTTGAGAATGCTAGTAAAGGTAATGGAGGGAAAATTAGCAAAAAAAAATTATTAAAAGGGGTTTCAGGTACATTTAAATAATTTTTAAAGGTTTCTGAAACAGAGGGGAAAAGGATATATTGTAAAACGGTCTCTTGCACACCCTCCTTTTTACCTTTTCTGGCCCGATAGTGTAATTTGTCCCCCACCCCTTTTATTTTTTTTACAAATCTCACCTGCTCCCTTGGCTTCATCCCTTAGATACAGGTCAGTACTTGTTCATTTGAGGACTATAATTACACGCTGCAAAAGCATACTCTTTGCAAAATAATCGAGAACCATTTCGATGCATTCTTTTCATCACATAGCTAATGTATGAAAAAATACATTGCGAATTTATGAAGCGATGACATTTTGACTGATTTTGACTGAACAAAACGGATTGCAGGAGAATTGCAAAATTTCGTAGTTATTGGAAATTTTAAATTTGTTGTATTTTTCAAATGTTTTTATACAGTTTGGAAAAAGTCAGTCAATTTATGAATAACATTGTAGTCGAGATCTTTCTTTAATCGAAGGTACTATGATACTGTCCAGTATTGTTGACACTTGAAAGGGGTTTTACTCAATTTCATGTCGAGGAGATGATAGTGACTAATCAAGTTCAGGCAGAGAGTGTTAAAGTGATAAAATCGATCGAAGATTGTGATGTTCTTTCGACGATATTGTCCTTGTCTCCCTATGGATAATCGTATCCTCATTCTGCAATGCATGTGAGTGGAACTACATATCTTTACGAGGTGGTGACTTTTGAGGTATCGGTTTAAAAAGACGTAAATTCTGATCTTGTCCCTAGGGAAATTTCTAGCAACGGCTCTGTCTGTATGTATTTTTTTGTTGTGCGAGTATAGGAATGTCCTTACTCCCTGCCAAACTATTTCCTCTTTACAAGAGGTATATGCAATACATATATATATATATAGTGTGTATGTTAAAATAATTGTATTCCGAAGTATCATTGTGGAAGTAGATGAGATAACTGTTGATTTTATTCGACACAAGAACGATGAACCTAGTAATAGATTATGTGGATATAGTATAAGTCAATCTATGAATTAAATAAAACTCTATAAGTATCTAGATAAAGTAAAAACTAGTTCAAAGTAAATGAACTTTAAGTGACAATTCAAGACACCACACCTTCACAGAAAATTGATAGTCACCTTTTCGTTTCATACCATGTTGATTAGTAAAGGGCCTGTAGCTCTATGTCTGACGCAGTTTTTCGGTATAATAAAACTGTTCCTGTAAAGAATAAGCCTCCCTCCACACACGCATAATTGGGAACAATTCCAGGGTTTGACTGCTCAGTAAGAATGTTCAGATCCTTAATAATAAAACATGTCTGTAGGTCTGTGGCATCCATAAGTAATCAAGAAATCAGGATAGATGTTTTATAATTCAACAACGGTGTTTAAGGTTGTCGTCCGGTTTGCATTGCCAAATTTCAAGTTGAAATTCCAAAAGGGGGCTCACTAGAAGCAAAAATATTTACCATGCTATTCTAACAGAAAAAGGTAATCTCTGTCAAATTTTTATTGCCATTTACTGTTCCCTAACTGTGAACATAATATCATTTAAATTTGGTAAGGTTCACGAATTCCCCACATTTCCAAAGACATTATTATTTTAAGGCGTCCAATTGCAGCTAGGGACTTGATGTTTTCTTACCTAACACGGGGTCACGCAGAGGGCATAAGAAATATATGAGACAATTCAGTGAAGTGCATCGGAACACCAGGATACCAAAATATGCCGAAATAAATATTTCAACAATTTGCAACAAAGTAACCTGTTATGAGACCGCTCGCTGACGCGTCAGCAGTGACCTGAGCAACGCCGAATGATATTTGCTAAAGTATCGTGGGGGGGGGGGGGGGGAGGGTGCAGAGTTCCTCTCAAAATTAACCCGTATTGCAGTAAAACAGAATATACGGATTAAAAGTTCTAGTCATTAAATAATTTATCTGAGTTATGTGAGTATTTAAATGCTGTTAATTATGTGGTCTCTGGTGTTTCTTAAAATAATGACAGCGACACATACTCTGTTTCATATTAAGAATGGAACGGTAAAATCTAAAGATCAAAGAGGGCAACAACTAATGTTGCCATACCCAACCATGGCCACAACTAATGGGAAGTTGCCATACAAGAAATATAATAACTGTATTCACATGAATTCTAGCAAGAACAACTCGTAGATGTAATAGTCGTAATACTCCACCACAGTAAATAGTTTTACATCTTATACAAGAAGAAAAAAATATTTTTTTAACCTAAATTATTGTAGTCTATAGTGTACATATAAGAGAAATTGGAAATTCTGATCTATAGTAAATGTATAGATTACCTGTAGAGAGAGACTTCAAACATTAGTTAAAAGCTTCTTTCATTGTCCGATGCGTGGTGTAACGGTAGCGCGCTCTGGCATGAATCTGGAGAGTTGCGGGTTCGATTCCCGCCGTGTGGACGATGAATTTTCTTTCGGAAGCTTTTAACTAATTGGAAATGTTATTTGCAATTTTGGGATGTTGTAAAGAACACGATGAAGAACAATTTCTTTTAGCTCGGTACATTCGCGATGGAAAACACTTACTGCAGAAACTCCATAACGAGTGAAAATTTTTTCGTTTTCAAACATCGCAACTTGCTTTTCGTTATCTTCCATGGTTAAGCGTAATAAGCCATGATTGCAGAAGAAGCTCCTTGATGGGTAATTGCAGTTCCATTCTTTATCTGATACACAGTTCAGATAACAATAAGCTCCATGTATTTTGGCTCTCAGAGTATCATCAATCAACATGACAGTATTTTAGCAAGAATATTATAAATCCACATTTAGAGAAGATTCCTTAAAGAAATCATTAAAGTGAAAAATTAAATCATCCTGTCAAGTCCGTCTTCTACTGTAATATGTAAATATATGGCACCAGGCGCTGGAAATGGGAATTTTGAACCAGGTGTACGACTAAGTACATTGATTCTACGACATAGCACCCCCCCAAAAAAATAACAAAAAAAAAAACGGTTTATTCGAAGTAACACCCAGCGTAACAGGCCAAAGTGGAGCGTAACGAGTCTGATTATTTTTTCAGCTTTAGTGTTTTAAGAGCTAGTTTTTTTTTTTACCTTTATAACCAGTAGGACGCCATCTTGTCACGTTCTACCCCATTTACATCACAGTGTGGCATACCAGTACATGGGGCCGTGACTTGACATCTCCTTTGACAATCCGTGATTTTCTTATCGAGAACAATGCGCGATCTAAACAGTTCGACGGCATTTGAGACAACGGTCAGTTGAGAAAGGAACCACGGGAAGAAAGAAATCGGGATTCTGCTAAGACGACCCACGATATTTGTTCTAGAAAGTGAATTGTTCAGCCCAATAGGTCAAACGTTTATTCGCATTTCTTTTTTCATAAGAAACATGCTTGAAACAAACACATTATATAGTTTTTCTGTCTGTTTCCTCTTATGTATCGTAAAAGTTTTGATAGAATGACAATATATTTTTTCATTCATTTCATTAGGAAATTAAGTAACATAAAAATAATTCTCTTGCATACGCATTGAGATAGACAATAAATAAAGTACTAATTATAAGAAATATCATGACTGTATTATACTCATCTGAATTTTGTTATTTGCATTTACTGTTAAGATTGATGGTGACAAAATGTTTGCTAAATATATGATACCAAGGCATGAGTAGAGATTTATTCAGCTTTGTAAAAAGTATTAACAGATAATGGAAACACAGAAAAAAAAAGAATCTTTCGTAATATATTGTCGAAACTGACTTACAAAAGTCGCTTCTATTATTTTACGTTTTTTTAAATTTCGGATATTTTAGAAAAGATTCATAATAATACTTCACAGTTACATTTTCTGTTTTTCAATTTTGGAAGCAACTCTATGCATTATCAATAAAAACATAATTTGTTTTTCACTCTTGAAAACAGTTCTATCCATAATAAATAATATGTTTTCTATTTCGTGACGCGATGGAATGGTTTCACTTCTGTTAACATCAGTTAAGCGTAGATTGTCACTTGAAAAAATTTTTTTGGATCCTCTTGTTATTTGTTCTAGAACACAGTGAATTGTTCAGCCTAATGTTTCAAACTTTTATTCGCATTTCTTTTTTCATAAGAAATATGCGTGAAACAAACACATTATCTAGTTTTTCTGTCTGTTTCTTCTTATGTATCATAAATTTTTTGATAGAATGACCAAACATTGTTTCATGCTGTTTGAAGTTAGTAAATGGCTTTAGTTAGTATTATTTTATTAAGTAAGTGTAAACTCTGCAGAGCCATGTTAGAAGAAATAACGTTTTTTTAATGTAATGCTGAGAACATACGGATAACACGCTTTATTAGTAGCAGATCACAAATTGATGATTCTTAGTCGTTCAATACAGTAAGGCTTTAAGTTCTTAACGTTTGATGGCGCTTCATCCTGCAAACAATGATACTAACAGCTTGTTCGAGTGGGTCGTCTTAGCTGAATCCCGATTTCTTTCTTTTCGAAATTGTCTTAAATTGAGCACTTCACCTTAATAACGATGACTGTAGCAAAGGAATAAGGTTAAAACTCCTCGGGGCATCGATCGTCTTCAGAAGCTCCAGAGAAAAAAGAAAAAGAGCATTAACGATAAAAATGAGGATAAAAATAATTGAAAGAAAAATGAAATCACATAATGCATTTCTTTAATTGTTTCGTAATGCGTATTCGATATGCCTTCAGTGAATTTTTCGTAAATAAAAATGATTTGACTAATCTATTATTTTCATGAAAAGAAGTAGATCCCTTCTAGCTAGGATTAATGAAGAGAATGTTTCCGTTTTCCTTTTCCAATTACGGAGAAATGGAAAGCATAGTTAATCAAAAATTACAATAATAATACTTGTAGTAATACGACAGTATACGAATGGCGATTCATATTTAAGACAATAATACGATGCAAAATAATAATCCTTTAAAGCAAAGATCCGTAGGCATATTATACCGTAGAAGTATATGGATTATATATATATAAACCACTTCCACCATGAACACTGAAAGTTGGTAATCATGTGCATTTTTAGTGCTTTGAAGTATAGTAAAATCAGTACATAGAAAGAAAAAAGCAAAACATTTAGAATTAATACATGGCAAAAATTTATTTATTTTATGACGTCTCGAAAATTCGACATAAAAGCATTTCCAATACGAAAGGAAAATAGTTTCAGTTTTTGAAAATTTGAATCAATTGATAAATTTTATATAAATAATAAACCGGAACAATTCACTATGATTTGAAATGCAGCTAAAAATACATTATAAGTGTAGAGACTTTAAGCGAATGTACTTTTTGTCAAGCCCTGTGACTAACTGCGGATATTATATCTATATTAAAAATTCAGCTTCCTTGCAAATGAGGCATATCTTAAGACTAAATGCTGGAGGGTGTACATTTATCAAAGGAAAAATGATACTTAAACAAATTTCCAATGCGTTATTTCGTTCTTTTTTCAGCCGTCTTCAATTTCAATGGTCTACTGCTAGGTACGTCTACTCAACATATCAAGAAGTTTAGGAATGATTTCATATCAAATATATCTTGCCAAATATCTTCATATTTTGAACTACTGAGCTTTTTTAAACGTTTATAATTAACATTCGATTTACGCTAAAAATTCGATTTACGCTTCCTCAAAAGATTGAAAATTTTTTTAATGAACCAAATTTTATCTCTCTAACTCACTATTATAGTCTTTTTATACCTTTTTTGAAATAGGAGGTATATTGTTGAATTTTTCTAATTTTCTCGTTTACTGAGCAACTATTTCTTGGAATAGTTTTTTCACAAAAACTGAAATTTTGAGCTGAATTATTTTTCGGGAAGTAGAAGAACTCACTAAATTTATTAAAATCAAAAAAGTTCAGGTTGAAAATGACCCCTTTTGTGCTTTAATTAAACACAGAAAAACCCACCCGGATGTTGGTTTATCTATAAAATAACCGATTTCAGAATACGTAGCCTGTCATTTTATATCCTTAGTCACATAAATCAATTCAATTAAGTTGAATAATTCCGATAGAAGTAAATTTCTGACTTTAGATATTTCTTACGTTTCAATGCTGTTTTGAAATATCGGAAACTATCAGATAGTTTAGGAATAACATAATGTTATACATATCACCCCTGGAAACATGCAAATTTTAAATACGTTCATAAAATATTAACCTAATGTTGAATTTCAATCCGATGAAGTGACAATTCCATTCAAAGTGATAAGTCCTACGGCAAATTTAAAACCGTGTATTTCTATGAGTTAATAACACAGTTCGATACAGTGTCCTAATGAAGGATGGTGTGTTTGGTAGTTTGAGCCAACCCTGGGGATATTTAATCCTTGAGAAATTATCAGTGCATTCATTTCCATTAACAATATATTTCAAATCTATTCCCTTCCGATAATTTTACATAAATAGCTAGTTCGATACAAAGAAATTAATTAGAATCACAATGTGAAAACGAAATGAGATTTAAGATGATTAACTTTGATGCAATTACTATTTGTTTTTAAATTCAGATTCGAATTTTCGCAACATTCATTAATTTTCAAATTCCTTATGTATGACCTTTTTTCTAATATATATTCATCAGTTCGCATGTATGAGAATAATTACAGGTATGAAATTTCCAGATATGAAACCTAATATGTTCTCAATTTATATATGTATACAATATACAGATCCGGATCCAGGGAAAAAAAAGTTGAGTGGGGGTTGCAAGTGACTTGATCGAGCGATAAACCTTATCAGGGAGTGGAGGGGCAGAAAGTGGACTTCCATTGTAGTATGACATTTTCCCCTCTGCTTTAAAGATCTTTAAAGACGCATGAAATATACATTAAATTTAATATTTTTTTCTTCCATTACCATTATTAGCATTATCAAAGAGGGGACAGGCAATGGTGCCTTACTACCCCTCCCCCCTTTGCATTATGTGAATATTTTCACGTATATGCCAAAGCCTTTTGGATACTCTTTCTTTACGAAGTATGGGCCTTAATCAATTCATTCATAGTGTGAATGTTGGAAAACCACACATTTTTCAGAATTATTGACTTCAGTGATTAAATTATCTCCTTTTATAATCTCATCACTCTTTGTAACTGAAAAAATCCGTTCAGGACATAGCTGTTAAAGAATGCATAGTTGGGAAATGTATCTCACTGGTAACCAATAATGATGATAACTATGATAACGACAAAGACAGATGATAAAATTTTTCATGGTGTAAAATTAGTTTTTTCCACTTACTAATTAAGTACAGGCAATCAGTCGTACAAATGATGGATATCACGTTGGGAAATACCATTCCATGTGCTTTCAACTTGGACACGTAATTCAGCAATGGTCATTGGCTGCCACGGAACGCCGCGGAAGGGTCTTTGTCCAATCCAATCCCAGACATATTCAATTGGAGACAAGTCCGGTGAGTGTGCTGGCAAGGAAGTTGGTGCACTGCCTGAAGAGCATGTTGAGCTGCCGGGCGGAGTGTGGGCAGGTGTTATCCTGCTGGAATATCGCATTTGCGATTACACTCAAATATGACAGGACAACTGGCTGTACGATGTCGCTGGCGTACGTATTGCTATTCAGTGTACTCTGTACAAACAACAGACACGTACGAGACTGATAGCTAATCGTTCCCCACACCATGATGCCCGGCGTGGGCCCTGTGTGACACTGGAAGATGCACGATGAAGAAGCAGCTCACCTTGTCGTCTTCGGACGCGTAATCGACCATCAGACGCTCCTAAGCATAATCGGCTTTCATCACTGAAATCCACATAGTGCCATTCTTCCCTCCAATGAACTCGTTTTTAACACCACTGAAAACGTGCTCGGCAGTGATGAGGTGACAGTGGTAACCGTGACAGCAGCATGCGTGCCCGTAGTCCTGCTCCCAAAAGAAAATTGCGTATCGTTCTTGTAGACACCCTTGGTACGACAGAGAATCGAATTTGTAATGTTGTTGCTGTCCACTCTGCCACCGCCGCCTCCTGATACGCTGAGCCTCTCGTGTGTCCGTAACTCTGTGCTGTCCGGAACCACGTCTGCAAGTATGCAAATACTCTTGTGATATCGATGCCACCACCGTACCACTGCCGATACCTCTCATCCAATGTGGTGTGCAATTTGACGAAAAGACCAACCTGCTTCCCCAAAACCAGACTATACGACCTCGCTCAAACTCCGCTAACTGAACAAATGTTGCGCGCCTTTGTGACCCAGGCATGGTAGTTTCTTCAAAGAGCACTGAAGAACACGGTATAAGACGAAAACTTCTTTCTTCACGCCCTAGTCCTTAAATACGCGCGGCGTACATTTGATATTGTCGCCTTCAGTTGATGTCATCATTTAATCCAATGATTCTCAATCTTGGATCAAGATTTCTGAACCTTTTATAATATGACATTCCTAAAGGAATTCCTTCTGGATGTTCTTTTTTTCAATTTCCGCCAGTGTAGAATAAACACAGCATAAAAGAAGAAAAAAAAAATAAAAGTGACACCATAACTTATAAATTATTTTCGTGAAAGGAGCTTGAACAAAAATCACCATAATGCTATTAAAATAGTGTGAATTTCGTCATACTCTAAATATATCATTGTAAACACACCCCTTGTGATTTTTACTTAAGCCTCAAACATATAAAATATATTTTAAAAAAATGTTAAAAACTGCTAAACTTCGCCGCTAATGATCTTATGTTTGTCAATTCATTTGTAAAACTCTTTGAAGTCGAATTTTCAATCTGCATAGTGAGAATGATTTATTATAAGAATTATTCACGCTAACGTCTGAGCCTTCCCAAATGTAGAAGAAGTAATTTTATTAAAATAGTTTTCAACTGCTTGCTTTTTATGTAACAGTTTGTGCAAGATTTATTAAGTTCTCCCCCACCAAGGTTAACCTAATATTAATGTGTTTCCAAATAAATCTATATTTGTTGATGAGTTGTTTTTTTTGTCTCCTTCCGACCACTAGGAGAAAAGGACAAGAAGACTTGTTTGTTCGGTTAAGTTTCTGCAACAACCGTTTGTGACAATTTAAGCTGAGATCGGGAAATGTTTGGTTTTCCAAGACCCTCGGGCATGACTCTTATGTCAACATACTTATGTTATTGGTCCAATGAAAGAATAGCATTTCGGCGTACAAACAATCCGCAGCAGCGGAGCTTTGCCACAGCGGTATAAAGAACGCCGACCCTGACGTGCCCCGCAGGAACATTGGAGGAACAGCAGATGCGAAAGTCGAAGACGCCTTTTCAAAAACAAACGATCCCACTAGAGACGCTGGAGTAGAGAACAAAAAAGAAAACTGGTGAGGATCAGAAACCTATTTAACTGCCGAGCGACACGTATCAAACTATATACAGGATTTCGAGATGTATTCGCAAATAAATACAATTTTGGCTTTCTCTATTTTTTACGTTTACTTAAAGATAACGTCCAATCGAATATGAGACATAACTCAGCTCTGCTATTAAAGCATTTTGCGGTGTTTACATATGAAACCTTTCAAGTACTCTATCGAAACGAAGTAGTAAGGAGTGTATCCGTGGAATGTAACCTCGATAAATACATTCCTCAGAAAAGAAAAAAAAAATGACATCGAAATTGCCAAGGTAGTAAAAAAAGAAAGATGAGTTTTTCCTGTAACGTACATTAGAACTAGTTCATCATGCATCACATGCTTTATTTATATTTAATAAAGCAAGAATTATTAATTGCTTTTAAATTTCATAGGCAGATGAATGTTATTTACTGGTTAATAGTTAATAATCTAGCTGTTTGATTGATACCCAATTCAATAAATTTGTAAACAGGGACATAATTGTCTGCTGTAGCAATACGATAAAAGCGTTTTTAGTGATGCCTATATGTAATTCAATAAATATAAAGAGGATGATTTTGTTTTATATCTTAGCTTTCTGTATTTAATATTTAGTCGTTTGATCGATACCAAATTTAATTAATCTTCAAAAAATAGGGACTGCTTCGAACTTTATCTATTTGTATTAATTTTTCATTTCTTCAGTCTTTCATATTTTAATACATTAGTGGCTTGATTTATATCTAATTTCATAAATTGTAAACAGAGTTGGTTACAATCAATACTCTTCAACAAATTGTTCAACAAATTATCTAATTTAATAAATTGTAAACATAATATTGGTTATGTTAGCTTTCGATATTTATTGCTTCATCTATTTGAAAATTAATAATTTATTTGTTTGTCTGCCCTAATTTAATGCATAATATAAAAGGACACCTCTGGTTCATTTCTTTTTGCAACAATAAATGTTGCAACTGATCCATTACTAAGCAATTGAATAAACGATATGAAAATATGCTCTCTGCATACATCAAAGACTTGTATTCCAGAATGCACGAAATTCACTCATGCGACTGGGAAATAGATTTATTTATACAAGCTTTGTCACAGCGGTAATTAAGCGAATTTAAGAGGGATTCGATATTTAGCATTTTATTTGGTTCTAAAAACGAGGCTTTATTTCCAAAACATAAAACCAGAATTTTATATTTAAATACAGCTGTGTTTAGTGATCATGAGACTGCAAACTTCCAAATAGGTATGTATTTCTCGTGACCGAGTGGTTAGCACGCTTGGCTAATGATCTAAGGGATCTGGGTTCGAGTCTCAGATAAGGCATGGATGTTCGTGCTGTTTTTCTGCTAAAGTCCCATCATCCTCTCAGACCTTCTACTATGGCGTATAAATTAACAGGCTACTGTCAGACCTTCTACTATGGCGTATAAACTGACAGGCTCCTATCAGACCTCTGTGGCAAGCAGCTGCTTGAGGGGGGTATTTATTTTTATTTTAAAATATATTCATATATTTGTTTAACTGACCGAAAAATCTATTTGGAAGGGAAAATCTGAGTGCCAAAATAATTATGAGAAAATGATTCTAAAAATGTAAGTTTCCCTGTATAGTACGGAAAAAAAATAGGAAAAAAGTTGAAAACAAAATTTTGCAAAACGTAGTCGTAAATTTCCCAAATGGGACCTTAAATTGTACTTTTGAAGTGTCCTAAAAATCTGCCTCAAAATCTGAACATACTCCACGCATTTTGTTTCTACTAATGTAATTAGAACATTTAAATAATATTACTTTTGTAGAAAAGACTTCTAAGCGAATTGGCTATGCTTTAAAATATTATTATATTTAGAAATATTATTATTAAGAAATTAGGGACAGGTTATTACAAAAAATATTAAAAGGTGAGTAAAATACATATTTTCCATGATCGTAAATATATATATATACTCATATACTCTGTATCAGTAGCTCATAAGGTTCTTAAATATCAGTCAAGTAAATTTAATCTTATTTTGAAATTTATTCCGTAAAACAAAAAGGAAAATTGGGTAAAAGAAAGACATTTTGGTGATATCTTTTCTCTTTGACTGTCAAGTGTAAAGGTTGAACAATGAGGTTAATTTCCTTCAGAATTAACATGCTAAATGAACAAAATATGTTAAATCAAAATATCTTAATAAATGCCGTGACACTTGGCCAATATTCACTCTTCAGTAAGTATTCTTTGGATAATGTATTTTAAATGAATGCTTCAGGAATTGTCATGGGAAATAAAATATCTCGTCAATATATTATTTTACTTGTACTTCAGCAGTCTTGGTAGCAGACAAATAGATATAATAATAAGAAAACAGAAGAGAGGATGAGCTTTTCCTTGTCAATGTTGTGTATGAGAAATAAGGGAGGTCTGTTGATTGATAAACGCAAAGGTCGACTGGCCATTATATAACTTTCCACGCGAACAAACCGTCTCGCTTAACCAGTAGAGATATCAACGTCAATATGGCTATTATTGTTGTTCTCTTTGGGAAGATATCGGCCAAAGCAAACTATCCAGTTATGGGGAAGCTGCAAGATCACGCTTCGGGGATCTCAGAAGCTTGCCTTATTATTATAACATTTGGGCTAGCTGTTCTACCTCTCCTGACTCATTCCAAGTGGGTGACACTGATCAAATAAGATCCCCATGTGGCAAACCCGTTCCCTAATCTACTTCATATTCTTTTGTAATAACACCATTCACTCGTGTGTTTGCAGCTGGGTATTGCAGAAAAAAAATTCCGACTTATTCGATCAAATAAAAAACAAGAACAAATGTTCGCAAATATTATTACAAGCAACCGTCGAAGTAATTACTGTTTATTTATAGGCATATTGAATGTTTGTTTTATATATAAACAATAAGGTTTTATTTGTAAAACACTAGTAAAACAATCTTCATATATTTAAAGTATTTTCTCTCTCCATTTAAAAGAAAACACATTTATTGAATAAAATTATATTGTGGTTGATAACATCCTGCAAATATTTAAATTTACAATTTGGTAAATAAGAGATCTATATTTAAAGTTACCAGATGCCAGTGCTCTAAAAGGAGGAAACAAAAGGTAGAAATGGAAGACAAAGGAGGACTGAAAAGTTAGAGACAGAGGAAAAAGGAGGACATGCTTTTAATTTGTGAAATAAAATAAGTTTTTACCTACTAGGGATAAGAACCTATTAACAGTTTAGTCAGAAAAAAGCATAATTCTAATTATTCAGTACACTTCAAAATATATTATTTGCCGATTTTAGGGTTATTTGGCCTTAAATGGCATAGTGGTTAGTAACTATCTGCTGTTCCAGAAGGCAAACTTTGCATGTTTCTGTTTTTTCTGACTGAAGTAGTGGTAAGCAGTGACTTCTGTGTTGGTAGGGCATGCTCTTGTAGGAGGAGGTTTTTACAAACTACGATAGTTTCTTAATTCCTTCGCTGAACATTTATGCTGCAAACAAAAAAAATGAAACTGCTGTCAACTTTCATACCCAACTATCGGCGGGCGGAAGCAAAATTTTATGCAATTTGGGCTAGCTGTTCTAATTTAGGAAAAAGTGCATACTTTTTTCAATCTAGCATGTATATTGCACATATTGAAATTACAGAAAATAGCAATAACTGTTACAATATTAACAGAATTAATTTAGCATTCACGATTTCATTTACAGTATACATATTATTTCACGATTAACAGTAAATTGTATTAAAGTCAAGGGTTCAAGAAATTAAAAAAATAAGGAACGTACGAAAAAAGAGTGCCTTAATTTTAATTTAAAACATGTTTTGTGTTTATTCAAAAAGGAGGATATTTCATGTTTTTTTTCAAAATTCTGGGAGGATATGAGATGAAAAAGGAGAACATGTCCCCCTTTTGGGGAATATATTGCCCAATCTATACTAAATAACATTTCCAGGAAATGAAATTATTGCATCCCAAATATTCTTTAAACAATGTTTGTGTAATATTGAACACAAGAGTCGATTTAGGTGGTTGGATGAAAAGGGATCCATACCGCACATACACTTCGGGAATTTTAATATTTTTTTTGTTGGATTAACTGAAAAAAGCTATTGATAGAATGAAATATGAGGAACAAATTAAGCACGAACAAATAATTCTAAAAATATAAGTTTTCCTAGGTAGTGTGGGAAAATCAGTAAATAAGTTGAAAACAAGTTATTATAAATTTTAACTGCAAATTTCTTAAGAGAACTCTTCAATTTTATTTCTAAACTGGAAATTTTGAAGTGAAAGAAGACATTTTGAAATGGATGTTTGAAATTTTGAAATTTCCACATAATATTTGAAAACTATTCCATCTGGAAGCTTTAATAAATAATGCTTGTGTAATATTGGACATAGGGATGGATATAAGTGGCTCGATGCCGACGGATCCAATTTCTTTGTTGCCAGATCTCTTTGAAAAAGTTTTATTTTATTCTGAAAGCTGGAAACTGATTGGGCAAGTTCTGTAATTACTTTGTTCCTTACTTGAAGTGCCAGATTTAAATATTGGAAGTGTTGTATTACATCTGTAAAAAAACATCAGCGGTCTGAGCACCTGTACCTATTCGTGATCTTCTAGTTGTGTGTAGTTCCTTTTCTTTCATGAAAGCAATGATTGTTCAAAAAGAGCAACAAACTTCTTCAAAAGATTGTAGTTTGATAGCCATCTTACAATATAGTAGAATGGAACGTCACTTGGCCTTTTTCAAGCTCCAGCTCCTCAATAAAATTTTTAATTTCACGGTGTGTTTTTGCACTTGTCCGAATGAAAATCACAATTTCTAAAACGCAATTTATGACATTGTTGAACTTAAAATGTTTGATTACTAAACGTTCAGTTCAAGATGGATGATGCAATGAACAAAGATATATTCAGGATAGTTGAGATCATGTGTCAATTGCCCAACTAGGACAGTATTTTGACCTACCATAGCTGGTGGCCCACATCTGTTGCAATGCTAACAAGTTTATGCAGTGGTAGTTGAGCATTTAATACAGTTCTGTTAAGTGCATTTTTTATGTCAATACCTTTCGTGGTTTCTTTAAAGCTTATCAGGTCTAAGAATTCTTCTTTTACATTTCCATCGTTTGTAACACAGCAAACAAATATAGCTAGCTGAGGGATATCTTGAATATCTGTAGATTCATCCAATGTTAAGCGGAAAGCAACGCAGCTTTTCAGATCACTCTGCAGTAAACATACGATTTTAGAATTAATTTCAGAAATGCATCTTTCATTGGTGCGCCGGGAGATAGGAATTTGTTCTATTGCCTGTTTACGTTTTGAGTTTTCTGTAGCGAGAATTGCAATCACATCACTATTATTCTTTTTTACAAATTATCCATGACTGTAAGATAGTTTACTTCGAGCAATATTCCAAGCCATAACAAAACTAGCTTCAGTAGACAAATCGCTTTGCTTATAGAGGGAAAATAGGCTAGTGTGTTGAGTGACTAATTTAGATTTCAATAATGTTATCTTATATTTTCGCAGTTTTGATTCAGGAGGAAATTGAGATGCAAATTTTTTATGGTTAGATTCATGTTGACGCTTTAAATTACTGGATTTAAAGTAGCTATTGGCTGTATTACAGATAAGGCACAGAGCCTTTTCACCTTTTAAAAATAAATGCAAAATCGCCCTCCCATTGTTGGTTAAACACCCTCTTTTCTTGTTCGCATTTCCGTTTTATACTCTTCTGTTGCTCAGTCATTTTAAACAAGGGTTTTATAACTTTAACTGAAAACAATCTTAAGTAATTATTAATCACAAAAGTACTTATTCACACTCCACAGAATTAGTTACGTTCCGCTACCGCCGCAAGCGCGTAACTTGTGTGTACTGCATGAAGAGTAATGACGCAGAGTCCAGTTGCATCATCTGTACTTGTTTAAAGCAAGCTTTGGTTATGTTTTCATTTTCTTCGTAATCTATGGCGGTTCAATGGCATAGTTCGGAATTTCATACCTCTCGGGTCTACGGGAAGCCTATCATTTCCTCTCTCGGATCTCAAAAGGTTAATATAAAATTTTAAGAAAATTGGCAATGAAACACAATATTGTCTCGGGAGCTGCAGTTTACCCACCTTTGGTATAGTAGTTTGATTCTTTCTAGGGTTAGTTATAGTAGTGAAACTTAGATGCTTTGTAAACAAGATAACAGGAAACTTGATGCTTTTTATTTTAGATGCTTACGCAGTATCTCGGGCATTATGTGGTTCAACTTTGTAACTAATGAAGAGGTTGGGTAAAGGAGTCGGCAACCTCTTCTGAGCAGTATATTGCGCAGAGAGAGACTGCGTTGGTTTGGCCATATTGCCTGTATGGATAATTATTGATTGGCGAATAGGGTTATGAAGAGTGTGCTTAAATGCCTCAGAAAGAGGGGGAGACCAAGGATGAGGTGGGCAGACGATGTCAAACAGGACCTTATTAGAATTAGTGTACAGTGGCGAAATGCAGCAGATATAGCTCGGGACAGATATGCTTGGAGAACTAAATTGCATGATTTGGTTGGACCTCCGTATCCCATGGCTGCTTGATGATGATGATGATGATGATGATGATGATAATGATGATGATGATGATGATGATGATGATGGTGGTGGTGGTGGTGGTGGTGGTGATGATGATATATTATAGAATATCAATAATATTTTGTTAATTTCAGTGTGTTTGACATTTTGCTTTATTTTGAGATTTCTACTCGAGAAAGGTTAATATACCCAAAGTTTGCTATACCGAAACTTCGTTTATGAAATATATGCATATTGACTATTATTTTATGGAACTTTTGGGATGAAAGCTTCGTTTTTATGAAGAAATTCGACTAAAGATAGATACTTTAAATGTTATGCCTTTGTACATTTAAGATAACCGTTTTTTTTTTTGTATTTAAAGACAATTTTTTTTTGTGTTAACGACATTTTTTCTTCTGTTTGGCATTAAGCAAAGTTTTCTATTTGTTTGCATTCTAAATATAAACATGGATGTTAACAATTTTTCACAGTCATAGAGTAATACAAGATCTATTGTTTCTCAGAATATTGGGAGAAAAACAACAGAAAAAACCTTTCTTATATTCTTTTTTTAACTTATTCCAAATAATATTATGATCCATAGGAGAAGGACGACATGGAAAAAAACATCCCTATTTTGCCGGGATATCACACCAAGGTTTATACGATCAGAAGCCAAATATTATAACCAATAATTACTTTTATTATTCAATTTTAAGTCTCAAATAATTGATTATTAATCTCAATAATAATCTATCAGCCTCAAGAAATTATATCAATGTAGTATGTGTATTATTTCCAAAGAAAAAACTCTAACAAGAATTTTAGCTTTTAATACAAATGTTTAGAAATTTGATAAATTCTAGTATGATATATTAACTGCGATTGATAGCAGGGTCTGACCTATGGCGGGCAAGAGGTCACGCCTTTGAGACGGCTAGTAACGCTGGCGAAAATATATTAAATACACACGCATATCTTATATGATACGTAGTTTTCAATTTTTTTTTTAAAAACTACTAAAACAGAGAGGAAATTTTATATCCGAAACGGATCAGTTTTTCCCATTTATTTCCTTTCATTCGGATCACTTTGCTCCAAGGTTTATTTTTTCTAGACCTGGGCCAAGTTGATGAGCATGTATATTATGATATTCTTCAGAAACAATATATTATGTTCGAATAAAGAATAAGAACTAATTACGTCCTTAAGCAGTCAGGCCTAGAGCTTGTCACAGCAGTTTGACAGGAGCTGGTTATTACAATATGCCAAAGAAGAGATCTGTGAAGAAGATGACAGAAAAGAAACTTTCATGCTTTGCCAAGCTATCAAACCAGGTTTTCTAAGATCAGGAGCCAATTATGATAACTAATATTATATTTTTATTATTTAATTTCACGTCTGCACTCGAAAAAGCTATCAATCTCAAATAATTGTGTCAATGCAGTATGCGTATTATTTCCAAAACCACGAGAGAAAATATCCTATTTTGAGTTGAGAGAATATGAAAAAGGTATTTTGTTATGTATAAACGGTTTTCTCAAATGCCTATATAAAATGGTTAGAATAGGGTAACTCAAATGCTGATGGTTGCCGACATGAGTAGAAAGAGCTTCCAATAGTAGCGAAATATCTGTTAACGTAGTATTTGAATAATTCCTTAAAAACCTAGGTGTACATCATAATACTAGGTGTAATCATATACATAAAATATTAAGACTCATAAACAAATTACAAGTAAGGAGTGTTAGTCAAATTTCCATATTTTAACAAAAGGATTGTAATATTTTGCTTCCTTATTTAATCTTCAGTTAGTTCAATCATAAACAGGGCTTCATAGGTCGTATAATATAAGCACAACTGTAGTTATACACTAACGTTAGCCTCCTAGATCAATAAACTCTATTGTAGCGCACTGCATGGCTTTGTTGAATTGGGTTGTTTTACCTCTTAGCGGCACTTTGCACACCATTGACTAAATGGCCAAGTCACATGGACCCCGAAGTCTCAGATAAAGTGGGGAAGAGGACCAACTGGAACAGCTGTTGGGGGAAAGATGGTAGCCTCCCGTCAGGGCCATCCAGCGTGTTCTGTAATGTGCACAGAGTATGGCTCTCCCGCACACGACCCACGGCTTAATGTCCCATCCGACGGTCGGCGGCCTTTTCAAGCCCATCGGTGTCCCCTACTGACCGTGGGCAGAGCGAGGAATTTTGCGGAGATAAATCTCAACGCTGACCCAGCTGGGACTCGAACCTGGGAACTACAGATTACGAGCTACTGCATGGCACATTAACAATGTGGTCATATGTGAAAGTTGGAAAAATTTATTTGGCATCTCCAATTCACTTTCTGTTTGTTCAATGTTTTCAAAAACATTTAGTAGTATTTCTGCTATTCTGGTGGCCAACTCCTGTTGGTTGGAGTAGATAGAATTCAAGGTTAAATAATAAAAAACGTTTCCTAATTAAAGAAGGAAAAATTTGCTGAGTGAACCGCAGGGGCCAATCAGCATTCCGCTGATTGTTCAGCCTCATTGCAGCTTGTGCCGGATTGAGGATCTGTTGTAAGTTGATGTTTTCCATTTGGGGAAGGATTTCCACCCTCCTTCTTCCTAAGCCCAATTACGTAAAAATAAATTTTGCTCTACTACAGTTTTCTAGGTCAACAAATTTATTCATTCTTAAATGGTTTAACACTGCCAATGCAGGCAGTGAGAAAGGCATAAATGTAAAAATCCCATGCAGTGTGGTTTAGGCTACGCATGGATAAAACTTTCAGTTAACAAAAGGAGAAGGGGAACATTCTGAGAGAAAATGCATTTTCCTCAATCTCCTCAGGCATGAGGGATACGAAGAGTTCTAGTACAACTCATGCTTTTCACGTCCCTTTCATCCGGATTGCTTAGTGTAACAGTCCATTCTTTTGTGTTTGCCTCCTTTCCATATTGTGATATGGAGGCACATATAAGCAGATATTAGTTACAGTGCAATCCGAGCACCAAGACGAGGTTTGCCTTCTCAATTCTTAATCAGTGGGAGACGATGGATGCATATATGGGAAGGATCGCAGAGACGACGAATTTCAGGTTCAGCATCATAAATTTGCAATAGGACAAAGGAGACATCTCTAGTCTCTCTTGTTCACTAGTGTGACAGGGTTGGGGGGTCAATAAAGGAGGTCGTGATGACACCTCATTGGCCAGCTTGTAGTTTCTTTGATGGCCAGCTTGTGTCAATTGCAGCTTTTTGTCTGTTATTTTTCTCCAGGAAAGTCTGGAGTCCACATAGAAGGTTCCAGAAAACAATAGCCTGGAGGCGTTTGGCTGCATGAGTGATGGAAAACAAAAACTAAAGAATCAAGTAATGTCAGGGAGGACGATGAAAACAACAAAATGGTGGAAACAACTGAGGTCAACATACATCGCGTCCACCTTTCAGGAAATGTGTGCATGACATACCTATCCTGCTCAGGGAGAGAGAAGAGGAGAATTGTAAAAATAGAGCCTTAATAGGAGAGACTTATGCCTGTGTCAAGATTGGTCTCCTTTGAAGCACACTGGTCCTTGATCGCCTATTTGCATGATATGAAGCACACAAGGATGCATGAGATTTTCTTTTTTGTTTTTTACCTGTGCCTAGTCACACTGAATGATTACAAACCATTCATGGTTAACTCTATTAAGAATGTTCATAATTCATTTGCCTTGAGGTATAAGGTTCCATAAAGTTCAACGGTCTTTTGTGTGATAATTGGATATCGCGCTGCTAAAAGGAATCAGTTTAACTGAAAGAGCACACATGTATATCATGGGCGTCTTATCCTGACCCCAGGTTGCTGTTGATGCTGGAGGATTCAATGCTTTCCAGCCTCAGGGCTCCTTGCATTAAGGTTTCCTTGCTTCAGTGGCTTTCTGGAATCATTACATGAAAGAAAAAGAGTAAGGAGAGGTCAGGTTTGGTCTACCCTAGCACAATTACTTTTACAGTGTACAAATTACACTCATTGCCATATATCATTGTTTATCTCTGTATGCCGAGTATAATCTTTTTACCACGGTGTTTACATGCTCACAAATGTTTGAAAGCTCAAGAATAGCTGTACATGGCTTTCTGGTACATACTTGTAAATGACAATTTCATTTTTAAGTTCCAGGAGCTATGTTACAATTTGTCCCTCTTTGGTTATGTTTAAGCAGTTCGTTGTCAGTGTATTAAAATATTTCCTTTTTCAAGTAGGAGCAAGTAACAATATAACATAGTTTCTTATCTGTTTCCAAGTAGGAGCAAGTAACAGTAGCATAGTTTCGTAATTGAGGTCAACATTTCTCCTTCTGTGATCTGACAGAATTCTGACAATGTAACTACAATATTTGTTTTCTCTTTACTACTCTAGTGTTAAATAATGCTCTATCCCTTATTTCCATGAATGTTCCTTGTTTTTTCGATCATCCGACACATTTACTTTCATATCTCGAGTATCTCAATGACATGCTCGGGAATTTACATATATTCCTTGTGATTTCTGGTTTTGGTTTATATTTGATGCTTCTCTGTCTATTTACTACTGTGCTAAAGATGTGTATATGTCTGCCTTGGCTAATAATTGTTTTCCACTTGCATTGGCCCTCAGTGCATGTGGTCTTCAAAAACTAATCATTCACTTCTCAAATGGAAATCACAATACCGTGAAGGAAGTGATGTATATGCCCGAAACTGACAGAATGGAAGCTATCAGATGTAGATGTGCAAATGATCAAATAATGGAATGTGAGAACACAAGGTATATGCATCAGGACATAGTAAGGGACACCTTGGACAGTTATACAACCCTGTAGACATCTCGGTATTCCACTAATCAGATGGTTAATGGTGTCCTTAGGTATGGCGTTCCAAAACATCCAACTGGGGACACAAGTGTACCAGGTTCGCTGCTGGAGGGAGGTGGCAAAGACGGTGATCAATAAGGTCACATGATTAATGGTCGACAAATCCGTGAGTGTGGCAACAATGGGAGACTGTCCGTTATTGCATGTGCAGTGTGTGGGATGGCGTTGTTCTGCTGCATAATCAGTCCAGGCATAGTGGTAGGGAACAGTCATGTCACAGGATTAACTATGTCATCGATATAACGTCTCGTCATTAGGGTGCCAGAAACATGGGGCAGAGGTGTCCAACCATCATATGTGATGCCACCCCATACCATTGTGTCATGGTGGGGAGTCGTATGGCAGGTAATAGAATAGGTTTCCTCATGTCATTTACGATGCTGACGCTATGAGAACAAATGCCGAAACTGAATCAGGACTCATCTGTGAACAACACTCTCTTCCATTCCATAGTCCAATGTCGCCTCGCTTGACACCAGTTGAGACAGCATAACCGGTGATGTCATTGCAATGGCTGATGCAGGACTGGAGGTCTCACCCTTATTCCTATGTCATGCAAAATTTGTCTAATGGCTTGTGTGGAGGCCACGGTACCTGTAGTGGTTTGGCAAATCACTCTGCTGCACAGTTGCTATGATCAAAGGGTTGCGAACTGTCCTCCTATGAAGCATATGATCTTTACATCCCATGGTGTGGCGTGCTGGTACCATACCTGTCTTTCATGTCATTTGGTGCTCCATGATCTTAGGTGAAATGCATTGTTGCATTGCGTTTACATTTTGCCCCATGCATGCAGCGATCACTCGAAGGCTCAATCCGATCTCTTGCATATCGACAATTCGCTCTGTCTCTGAAGGCATCAATTACACTTAAGGGTCTCGCCAGCATCTTCAAGGAATGTTCTGAACAATTTTTCATTCACTCCAACCACACTGTCGATTGTGCTATGATATGAGCTTGGATTTTCTCATAGGACAATTTCAAGAGTGTTCCTGGAATATGAAAATGCTGGCAAAAAAACAAGTGCCTGGACAAACTGCAAAGGACAATCAGCCTTGAATGGCGTGGGTTTCGCCGTCTGACCGTATCATACAGACCGATAGGGGCCAGACATTATCTGAAATCACCTCTAATCTGAAAGTGGGTTCCAGCTGGGAAGTCAGTGAATGGACCGTGCAAAGCTCACTTCATTGTCACAGCTTCATGAGCGGCCGACCTACGAGAGTCCCACTTCTAACGTCATGACACTGGGCTCAACACCTTGCCTGGGCTAAAGAACATCGAAACAGGACCATCAAAAATTGACATCAAATAGCCTGGAGTGATGAATCCCAATTTAAACTTCATCATGCAGATGGGAAACTGAGGGTATGGCGCCACCCCATGAAGCCATGTATCATGCATGTCAGATCGGAAGAGTACAAGCTGGTGGTGGCTAAGTGATGGCCTGGGGTGTCTTCAGTTGGATATCTGTGGAACCTTTGGTTCGTGTACCGACGACTCTCAATGCATCCCGGTACGTAGAACTCATGGCTGACCATTTACACACATTTCTAGCCATTATGCATTCCAATTGAGATGGCGTCAACCAGCAAGACAACTGTTCATCTCACAGGTCCAGGTTGGCTACTGCATGGTTACAGGAGCATTCTGCTGACTTTGAAGTAAGGAATTGGCCATCTACAATCCCAGATTTAATTCCCATCGAAAAATCTTTGGAAAAGTCTTTGGGAAGAATCGCAGAGACGAAGACTTTCCCAGATTTAAATTCCATCGAAAATTCTGTGAAAAAATCTTGGAGAAGGATCGCAGAGACGATGACTTTCGATACTGTAGAGCAGATTGTTCGGGCCCATGTCCCATCAGCGACGACCTTGAGAGAATTGTGGACAGCTCTGGAGGATGCATAGGTCGCCATACCTGTGGGACATTTACGCAAGCTTGTGGTTTCCTTGTCTCGTCGTGTGGCGGCCATTATCAGGGCCAGAGGGGATCCAACACATTACTAGGTTGCTGTCCCTAATTCAATGACACTTCAGTGTAGAATTTTGATTCTGTTTTACAATTTGGAGCTTGATGAACACTCAGTCATGATTCTGCTGGTATAGTTACGAGCATTATCACTATTTACTATGGTGGGTATGCCATATTTTGAGAACAAATTTTCTATTATAACTTGAGGTATTGATATATCTGATTGATCCATTAAGGAGTAGAGGCCAGCATTTGGTGAAATAATCCACCACCACAAAGATATACATATTTGTTACCTCTCTGTGCAATGGGAAGGAAGCCACGTATAACCATGCCTATTCATTGAAGGGTCAATTAGTAAGGGGGGGGCTCTCTTCTGCTATTGGAACAAATAGGTCTGCACATAATTTCTATCGTCAGCATACATGCCATGCCAAAAATATTCTGACTTCACTTTATGCAACGCATTCTGTTCTCCTAGGAGGACAAACCATTGATTTCCATGGTATAGCTCAAGTACTTGGCCAAACAGGTTTCTAGGAATTACTACCTGTTCTACTGTATTGATTCCGGTAAGAGCGAAGGACAGTGAAATGGAACAACACTCCATTTCTCATACAAAATTGCTCAGGAAGCTTGTCTTGATATGCATTGATTCGATTTTCTAATGCATCAATAATCTCTTTCAATGTGGCGTCCTGGAATTACTAACTGTTCTACTGTATTGATTCGGATAAGAGTGAAGGACAGTGAAATGGAACAACACTCCATTTCTCATACAAAATTGCTCAGGAAGCTTGTCTTCATATGTATTGATTCGATTTTCTAATGCGTCAATAATCTCTTTCAATGTGGCGTCCTCGAACTGCATTTTCCTCAGCAAGGCGATATGACCCAAAGGGCTAGGGAACTAGGGTTGTTCTTCTAGCGCTTGGATGTTTTATTACACAGGCTGTGACGATGTTTTCCCGTTGGCGATACACAACATCAAAACTGTAATCTTTTAGTGCAAGGTTCCATTTTGCTAGGCTTATGAATGGACCTTTAGTTTCATTAGGTAAGTAAGTGGTATATAATGAGACACTGTAGTAAAACAATGACCATACATGTATTGTTTAAAATACGTGATGGTGAATTTGATTCATAGGGCCTCTTTTTCGAACTTCGAGCAGCGAGTTTTGGGGGTTTGAGTTTCAGGCTTACATATTCCAAAGTTTCACGAAAACATCTGTACATTTCTTGTTACAATATGCAGCGAGTTTTGGGGGTTTGAGTTTCAGGTGTACATATACCAAAGTTTCACGAAAACCTCTGTACATTTCTTCTTACAATATGCAGGTGACTCCTATGTCAGATGCATCAGTGGACATAGAAAACTTCTTCACAAAGTCATAGTATAGAAGGATGGACTCTGTTATGAGTTTTATTTCAGTTGCTCAAAAGCCATCTCTGTTTCGAGATTCATATGAACGTAATTCACTTCTTGACTAGGCTTACCAAAGGTTCATTAAGATCGACATAATGATCCATAAACCGATGATAATACCTAGTGAGCTCTAGGGAGGCTCTGACATTCTGTAAAGATCAGAGTCTGGGAAACCTTTCAATAGCCTAAAGGTTATGGAGGAGAGGTTGAACTTCATTTGCAGTAATCAAATGCTCCAGACAGGTCAGCAACTATTTAAGAAACTGATATTTGAAAGGCTTCAACTTAAGGTTGAAAGCTCACAAACCATTGAAAACTTTATTCAACCTCTCTGTGTGCTGGTCAAAAGCATGGGAAGCAACCATAATGTCATTTTAATACACCAGTACTTGTTCCTAATGCATGCCCATGAGTACGCTATTAACAGGTACTGAAATGTGGGAGGACTATTGCATATACCAAATGGCAAAAAAATTGTATTCATATAACACCTTCCTACTGTTTTACTCAATTTCATATGTCTGGGGACTTGCTAACCACGGGTACACCATGTCCAGGGAAATGAAGAACTTGGCATACGCCAGTTGTTTGATAAATTTGTTTATCAGTTGCAGAGGTTAAGAATCATGTGCTTTTTTTGCATTGAGCGCTCTGTAATCGACGCAAAACCAGTATGCAAAACCTGCTCTTCACCAGCACAATGTGTGATGCGAGGAGGAAAGGATATGCTTTCTCATATGATGCCATTATCGAGGTATTCACCTATTTTCTTGGAAAGCTCTTTGTCTCGCTGGATTACATGAGGTATATATTTCATGATATACAGCTGTTCTTCCCAAAAGCTAGCTCACATCTCTAGCAAAATCGTTTCTACTTTTCTCAATAATTTCACTAGTTTTTCGCACTCCCTAGGCTCATGTAGTTCAACTTATAATCAGCTAAGACAGGGGTTGTGTGTTTTTCCCAACTTCCTTGGTAGGGGTTCTGAAGGGAATCAGATCGGGTTCCAAAGTTTCTAAATGGGCGATCGTCATTTTCTTATTCAGGCAAATCGGGCTTCTTGAGGTTTTAGCTAATCTGATGTTCAGCAGGCCTATGTCATTTACTTTATTTATGGATTTGGCCACTCAAATGGAGTCTGCCTTAAGTTTATTATGAGGATGGACTAATATGATCTGGCCACTCAACTGGGTTGTGGGACATTTGATCAGGGCTATCCATTCCATGTGTGAGAGCATGATGGCTTACTGAATATATGTCCTATGGTATTGATGTGTGGAACCAAGTTGGCTCATATGAGTGTGCTGGTAGAAGGGGCAGGGGAAATAGCTTTGTCGCTCTAATCGGTGTTTCTGTCTTTCTCTCTGAGTGAAAACAAATAATGAAGTGGTGTCCTTTCAATATGTCATACCTTACAATCATATCATAGTTTGCTGTATCAATATCTAGGGCTACCGACAGATGTCGAAAAATGATGCCATTTACTGTCAGATTTGCCCTTTTCTTCAGACGTTTGAGTTTCAAACGTTGAAAGCAATTTCTGTTCATGATGGAGATGTTTGGCTCTTTTGACCAAAACAACTGGCAGCATCGCTTCCTCCATGAAATCAGAGACGAGGGGAGCCTGTTCATTATGGCCGAAAATGGTGCAAGGGGTGATCTGGATGTCAGGGACTTCAATGGGTTTCTGCGAAGTACACCCAAGGCTTCCTTCTCTTGCTAGTTTAAAGGATTGTGTGGGGGACAAGATTGTGATCTTCAGATACCTTCACTCTGCTACCGTACTAGACACCAATGGTTGTGGCCTATTGGCTGGGTTGAGTGCATACTATACCCATTTCTTACAGTTGTGGTTGTTTACTCATTTCCTACTGGTTGTCGCTGCTTCCAGTATGCTACTCCTTGGTCATGTGGGTACACAGATGGTCTAATCTAGGGTTGCCTTGCAATGCAGCTTAGTCTCACACAGGCAAAACACGTGATGTGCCATGTCATTGGCGAAGCCCAGTCTGGGTGAATGAAGTGATAAGGAGACGTGACTGCTTTTTGGTTTGCAATTAAATGGTTTTTATTTTGTACTTTTATGTGGCTAAGCTCTCCTGAATTTGCCTCATCTGAATGGTGTGCAGAATCTCTTATAAATCCTGAGGGGTGTGTGATCCTGGTGTCTGTTTGATGGGTTTTGTGTTCAAGGCTCGAAGTCGGTGGTTTGCGCCATTTAGTGTCTTCTTCTAAAGTTGCTCTTTGCAGGGCCTCCTCGAAGGTCCCAGGATTGTGGTATAATATGCATCTCTTCAGACTGGGAAGCAAATAGGCCACGAATTTGGCAAGTCAGTTCTGATTCTCTACAGCAGTGTTAGTATTATCCTCTTCCTCCTCCAAACTACCCTATTAAAAAAAATGGTATGCAAGCATCCATAATTGGGCTGCCTGTTCCCGCACACTTTCTCCCAAATGCTTCTGACAGGTGATGGATCGATGTAGCCGAGTGGCTAACGGATCATCTATATCAAACCTATCTGTGACTGCCATCTTGAAAATCTCATAATCTCCTTCCAGGTGTTACTATTGTGAGGAATTCAAAAATTTGGCTGATGAACCTCTGGGCTTCGAGCAAGGCGATGATTGCCTCGCTCACTGGGTCGAAATTTTGCCAGACTACAAAAAGTATCCAATTGTTCGAAAATAGCGGCGACCGTACTGCTGTTGTTGTTATTATAAATGTGTACGAGTTTTACGAAACCCACTAATATAGGTCCCCCAAGGGGGTTCAGTTCCTGGAGGGGGCATCTAAATCCGTTTGTGTTTCCATCGTGACCTACAAATCTCCAAGTGATAATTTATGTATGTGTGCTATTTGTACCTCCAGAAGTGTAGAGAAGCAGTACATATAAATGCAGTTTACAATTCCAAAATTCATTAAACTTAAAATATTCCTTAGTTTCCAATGCTCAATCTCGTCGCATTCAATAACTTTTAAAAATAAAAATTAAGTGATAACATAGGAAATGATTAAGATTAAAATATAAATAATATACAAAGAAAAGATAAAAGCAAGAATGAAGTATAAAATGCAGAAAATAAAAAGGGATAAGATGAAACGAAAATTTCAAAAGGAAACCATATTGAATTTAGCTTAAATAATTAAAATATGCATTATAAAATATATTAAGTTTTTAAATAAATAAATTACGTATTCTAAAAATATTAAGTGTCTCATTTTCTTTTCCTCTCTCTCAATCTTAAATACGACAAATTCATATTTTTATATAATAAAGCTTTTAATTCTGAATGAACACCGACTGTAATTAAAATGTAATTAAATATACAAAATATCTGTCTAGTACATTACATAAGGAATAATGACGTTTATTCTTAGATAACATGCCGAATTTTGAATTGCAAATAGTTCGTAAGCGTTTAAAAGTGAATTATTCGTATTATCACACCACAAATTTTATTTAAAGTACTAAATCTTTTCTCAGATGAAGATAAAATAAGCAAAGTGATTTAACACTTACGTAAAAATAAAAATCCACATGAATAATATAAATCGTTGCTACTCGTCCCTTTCATCGTCATCAACATCTTAGAACATCTACCAGTACTTAAGCCATAACGGTTGGTTTTTCGTTGATAGAAATTATCCAGCCAAGGTGCAGCCATTTAGGATGAAATATATTTTTTTAATTTTGAGGTATTTACTTTTTTTGCTTTGATTATCTATATGGTAAATGAATTTAGTATGTGTACTTCTGGAGTGCATATACAATCCTATCAAAATATTAAATAATTTATCTGTTATGCAATGATAATATAATTCCAAAGCTCTTTAATTTTTAAATTATGCATTTAATGAAAAAATGTGACTAAAACGTGAGTAAATTTAATTGAAAAATGCATACTTTATTTTAGTTAAAGATCATAAACAAATCTAGTTACGTCTCGTTTTTTAAGAGTATTCGTTCAGTATAGTGAGTTATAAAAACTGGAACATTTAACAATTAATTAACTCGATTAAAAATCATTCAAACTTGTCTAATATTTTAGGTAATCATTGCCAAGTTTCTAAAATGTATTTCTTATTTATTTAATTAAATTGTTTGAAACAATTTAGTAATAAAGTATCACAGATAAATGTCCTGTAGATAAGAAACACTTGAAATAATTGCCAGGTTCAAGTCCCGCCTGGGATTGAGATTTATCGCTGCAAAACTTTCCACCCTGTCCTAGGACAATAGGAGACACCAATGGGCTTCGAAAGGCCCCGTGCGTTTGATGAGACGTAAAGCTGTGTGACCCTGTGTGGGGTAAAATCCAAACCCAGTGCACATTAAACAACATAACAAGACCACTGCATGGTCTTGACGGGAGGCTGTCATCTGTCTTCCAACATCTGTCCAGTGGGTCCCCTCCCCCTAACCTTCTCTGAGCCCTAGGGATCCTTGTGTCCTGTCGTGTTAGCAATTGTGTGCAAAAAAACTGCCGCTGAGAAGCAAAAGAACCCAAACTGAGTGGGAATCGAACCCTCGTCTCTCGGAAACATGTCATTATGATAATCACTACCCATCAGCGGTTTTTCAGCAAATTATTTCAAGTGTTTCTTGTCTACAAAGCATTTTCCTGTGATAAATTATTGCTAAATTATTATATAACGCTGTGAGCGTCAGTGACAAATATTATTTCCATCATACAAGGCAGCTTGGTTGCCCTATTTTCGACAAAGATGTCGCCAGAAGTAAAAAAAAATATGCATAGATGTCCATATGTCAGAGTGCTGAAAAATTTTATCAGGCGGTGATGGTGTAGTGTTTATCATACCTGGCCTGCTTCTGGGACGTGGGT
Source organism: Ryuthela nishihirai (assembly GCA_038380435.1). Taxonomy (NCBI): domain Eukaryota; kingdom Metazoa; phylum Arthropoda; class Arachnida; order Araneae; family Heptathelidae; genus Ryuthela; species Ryuthela nishihirai. Next base: position 57,185,838 of record JAWZYU010000016.1, on the reverse strand, counting down.
TCGAGTCACACTCGGGGCAAACTCAATTACTTCAAGTGGTTTCAAACTATATTTATTGCTCAATTTTTAATCAGTTTTTGAGGTAAATTCTTATGAGGCATTATTGCTGTGGAATATTATTACAGTTTTCATAACTCTTTAAATACTGAACGATTATTGTAAAATTTCGCAATTTAAAAATATTTCATTATATTCTTTAATTTATATTCAGTCACATTTTCCTATTAAATTGCATATTTTAGAAGTTATAGAACTTCGTAGTTAGACGAAAATTGCGTGTTACATGTAAATTATCTCATATTTTGGTAGGGCAGTATATTATGCTGTTTACAAAACTTTACATACATTTGAAGCATTATATGAGTCGTGCAAGTTTTCTATTACATTGTGTGAAATCACGAGAAAAACTCTTACAAAGAAATACATAAAAAACAACTATTGAATCAGCTATCCAATATTTTTTTCGTCTAGAGAATATTATAAATATATAAAGATAAACTCTATCATGTTAGTATGGGTCCAAGTAGGACAAAAATGGTGTTCTTCCCTCTCGTATCATTTTCATACATATTTTTAGAATGATAATAAATTGTGAACTTTAAAGTTTCATATTTGAAAATTTTTAATCAAATCAAAAATTAATAAATGTTCATAATTACTGTCTGATGATATTTAATAGCGAGAAATGTATAAATATCTTGAAAAAATCTGGTGGGGATTATGTTTAACTCTTAAAGTATCATGTTTCTAACAACGTGACACTTTAATATTAGTGGTTAAGATATTTTTTTTTTACTTTTTCGAAAGGAAATCAATTCAACTTTAGAACTGCATTAAGCAGCGATTAACAGAGATACATCCTGTAGGTCATCCTACATTCCAAATGAAAGATAATTCAGTTCTAGTAAGAACAGAAATTCCAATTAAAACAAATATTACTTAGTCATAATAAAACAAAACACAAACATGTGCCAATTGTCTCTGGACACTTAAGGGTAATAGGGTGGAAGTTCAGATATTTGGTATGCTATGCAGTACCTGTAGTTTCGTGTTTAATTTAAGCAACTCTTTTGGAAAAAAAATGCGTTCGACCTATAAAAGTGTGCTTGACGTTGGCGCTTAAGTTAATTTATAAACACTTAAGTAGTTTAGTGGCACAGTAGGGAACCCCTTTGCACAGTGCTTTCCCCCTATGACGTAACATATGAGGTAACCTGTTACGCAACTGGTCACGCCCCTTTATTAATATTCATAATTAATAATTCATAATTAAAAAAAACTCTTTTTACCCCATACCTTTTAATTCCTGGCGCCACCTGGTGACAATGAGGAGTACTATTTTCGGAAAAAACCCTATTTTAACTCTAATTTCTCGTTTTTTGATTTTCCCCATTATAACCCCCCCCCCCTTTATTAAAAACTCCTGGCGCCATCTGGTGACAATGAGGAGCACTATTTTCGGAAAAACCCCTATTTTAACTCAAATTTCCCGATTGTTCTTTATTTCCCCTGGTTGAGCTACCTATATTTTAAGCCCTCCTTCTCGATTTATTCATACCCCCTGGTTGCCCCATCTATATTTTAAGCCCTCCCCGCTTCTCCATTTTTCAGACCCACCTATATTTTAAGCCCTCCTTCCCGAATAAGTCCCTCGGGATGGTAACGATCATAATTGCATGGCTGGCAACCTCACACAGAAAGGGATGATACAAGTCTGTAAATAATTCTAAAAGCAGCTCCTCACATAAAATAAACTCCCAAAGCTGTATATTCTATGTATTTATTCCTTATTAATTAAACACTTATCAAAACTGTCTCCTCCCCTCATTAAAAATTTAATCGGTGGCGTCCAAAGCTCATTTTAGTACATCTCCTGTATTTAAAAACTCATCATAAACTCCCTCAGTTTCTATCCTTTTACAAGTCCACTAAACTCTTTTTGAATGGTGACACTCAAAATGTCTAATGCAGTTCTCTAAATAATTGTAAAACTTTCGTTAACAGTCGCTCACAGAAAATCAACTCCCAAAGTTGTATCACCCATTTCTACCACTTATTAATTAAACACTCGTTAAAAACTTCCTCCCCTTTATTAAAACTTCACCAAACTCCTTTGGTATTCATCTGAAATTTCCCAAGTCCGTTAATCGATTCTCTAGTAATTAAACACTTATCAAAATTCCCTTTTATTAAAAATCAAACTCACCTCTATTAAACTCCTTTGGCATTCGTCTGAAATTTCGGAGTCCACTAATCAACTCCCTAGTAATTAAACGCTTATCAAAATTCTCTTTTATTAAAAGTTACCTCTATTAAAACTCTCTTGTTATCCACATTCATTTTTCGAAGTCCACTAATCAATTCCCAAATAATTAAACACTTATCAAAACTCTGTTCCTCATCTTACGCTCGACAAAAAACGTGGTAAAACAGTTTTCTCTAGACGCGTTTCATCGGAAAAAAAAAAATCCTTCCCCGACACAGTGATTTGAAACCGCTACCTCGGTGTCCGCGTTCATTTTACCGAGTCCAGCTGCAGAATGGCTGATGCGATCCTTGAACAAGATCCGCGTATTTTGCGATCTTCACTAGAAGAAGGACTATCCTGCAGTAACTGTTCCACAGAAAACACGAACGGGCAAAAAATTAATAGAAGGAATAAAATCTGATTTAAAAATAAATTATGTAAAAAGGGGCAATATTGTGACCTATAACTTTGGTACGTCTCCTGTATTTAAAAAAATATTCCTTCCGAAAGCGTGATTTGATCTCTCTACCTTGGTGTCGATAGCCGGATGTTATCGCACTCGACTATGGCTTGTACTTGATGATGTGGCTTAGATGTGTATCATACGGGGTATAACCGTATTAATTACGTATCTCTTTATTATAGCTTGAGTTTCATATTTCAGATATTAACGTAGGTTTTTTTATTATCCTACGTTTTTTACAACCTTCGTATTTTTTATAACTAGCTTTTTCCAGCGTATAGGTATTTCTTTTAAATGAACCCCGATAATCCTTTCACATTAATATACGTATTTTTATAACGGTCGTATTTTAAGCCTGTTTCAGTAACACTTATTTCTTTTAACTCTGTGACTGATGGTTGTCGCATTTTTACTAGAAGAAGGACTATCCTGCAGTAACTGTTTTAAAAGACTGTACCACAGAAAATGCCATTGGGTAAAAAAAAATGAATAAAAGGAAAACGACGGAAAAAAAATCTGATTTAAAAACTTATTCCACATTATGAAAAATATTGAGGAGTAATATGATCTTGTGACCTAATAGACCCATGTTTGGAGTCCGCAGACCACGTTTTACTGACGGACGTTTAAGTCCTGCTAAATTAAAAAATATTAAACGGTGAATCACAAGGGGACAATGATTTACTGATGGATGGTTAAGTCCTGTGAAATTAAAAATTATTATTCATAAGCGAGAAATCACAAAGGTTTTATTGATGGTTGAATCTTGGTTCACCCCCTCTGCTGCTTCTATATCAGGAGCACTGCCTTACATCGTGAAAACCCACTAGCACTCTTTATCGTGGTTTTCGGACACGATATTTTTTCAAGTCCAGAGACGGTTCTCTGCACTCCCAATTCTACACTTTATGATAGGTTAGCGTTTCAATGTACCCAATGTAGATAAACCATTTTGAAATTATGCATCCTAAACCTCCAAGTGCTGAGCTTATTAAAGTTAGTCTCCATCGGGTTGGTGCTGTCAGATATCTGTGTTTCCGCGTAGTAACACTACTCTGAAGAAAAATCAGTTAAAACAGTTTTAAAAATCGTCTCTCCAGCCGTTTGCATGCGAATGTATGCCTCATCACGCTGATGAAATCGGGTAAAAAAATAACTTTTTCTTTGTACGAGGTACAATGTTATAGAAAGTAAGAATGCTAAAAGTACGTTGTGATTACCCTTGCATAAAAAAACTTTAGTTCCATCATGAATGCATGTTAATGGAGTAGGGGGCATTAGTTTTAGCAAATACTTTAACTATAAAAAATAATACATTGTCTCACTTGAGTGTACCCTATCAACTTACCTGCACTAATCCACGGAAATTTTATTTGCATCTGGACAAATACTCAAAATTTAGCAAATACTTCAACTATAAAAATAACACTTTGTCTCGCTCGAGCGTACCCTCACAACTTACCTGCACTAATCCACTGTATTTCATTTGCAACTGGACTGATAGTCAAAATTTAGCAAATAGTTCAACTATAAAAATAATACAATGTCCCACTCGAGCATACCCTCTCAACATACCTGCGCTAATCCACTGAAATTTTGTTTGCAACTGGACTGATAGTCAAAATTTAGCAAATACTTCTTCGAATCCGCCTATGCTCTGACATATATGTTCTGATCGGGCCTGAAAATTCTGTACTTATGTCGATGTTCTCACGTAGAGCTTACAAAACTTTCCACACTCATCGGCATGTGATCTACCGAAATGGCAGACATACCATAGCAACAAGCTGGCCATCTGGTGACGTACAAAGGTCACGCAACACTCGCTCACCCCACTAACGCCGACCTATGGGGACAGCGATGGAAATCAGATAAAAGAATGCTTCGACTTACTCTGAGAAGAACAGTCGCTTCGTGTTTTGGACAAAATTAAATAATTACTCGTTTTCTGCCGAAATACAGAAGGAATTCTTCTGCCGATAGACTCACTTAAAAATAAGAATCTATGAAATTCAAAGGGAGATTGTTATTTTCCATATTATTGGGATTGCAATTAATACCGATTCCTAGAAGATGGTTGTCCTTTAGGTTATGAAATATAATAGGAAACTTATTAGAACACTTAAAATTGAGATGACACACATTATGACCAACTCCACGGAGAGGTGCTAAACCTATGTGGCAGATACTATGAAATTGATATCCGTTATGTTTACACAGATCCAGCCTTCATACCCGAAGATGACAAATATAATTGATGAACTACAATGTACCTTTTCGCGAGGCATACGAGAGGGAATTTCAGTGAATCGTTTTAGCACAGCGAGCATTAGAATGAAAGACCGACTGCAAGTTTGTTTCACTGTCATAGAATCTTAGAGATAAACTCATTATATATAGCTTAATTTTCAGATGCACATCCCTCCACAGATTCGTAAAACGCTCATTATGTATTCTTTGCTTTCTCTCACACATCTCACAAGATAATTAAAGTTCAATCACTGATTCATCTTCCCTATCGGTATATTTACTTTCTAACAAATCAAACTTTAACATCTAAAGTAGGTAAATCGCAAGCATCATCAGATTATTACTGCTTACGTTGAAAATCTCACAATAGCCTATTCAGTACTTTACCACAACCAATACAGCCACAAGTTACGATAACCGACATCTATCCCATAGACAGTAGGTTAGTTAGTTCTAACAAAGTCAAGGTTTGAGATCCATAATAAGACATGAATGTTACTGAACACCTATGTCGTGTGAAAGCTAATTTTTAAATGATACACCGAACTCACTCTTTTCGGGTATTCTCGGTTGTATGTCCTCTTCTATATTAGCAAAAAACACACACGTTTTGTTTGTTACTAGACATTTGACAGGAAACGTAACGTAAGACGTAACGTAAGACAGTCATGCTCAAAAAATATTCGAACGTGTTGAAGAAATATCCTTACACCTCCTGAAATATGAGTATTCAAGTTAAGATCTGTGATGAAATATTTTGAATAACCACTAGTCTCGTTTCAAATTGTTAGCTTCTTCTGTAGCAAGCAAGTGTCTGTAAGAAAATATGTTTATTCTTGCATGTGAACAAACACCCACGTACACATACAATAACATATACACATACAGACACATCCATTGAATAATCCCACACACCACACAAGAATATATTTTGCATAAGATCAGAGAAACATTCTGCTACATATTCATAAACAGATTGCTTGAAAGTAATAATCTTCTTTTTACTCGAATCAGACAGTCAACATATTTACCACTACATGGCCTTGGTGAAAAGCCCAAAACTCAGAAAATCACTTTTTTTAACTGTTGCACTGATCATCTTCCTTCGAAAGTTCTATCTTTTGTGCTCGTAAGAATAGTATATAGATATGAAGAGAAACAGGAAGGAGACACGTTTTATGTATCCATGAGTTCACACTGATGTTTTTATATATTCTTCTCAAATGAATGTTTGATTCACATACAGCTGAAATGTAATATTCGCATGCTTACACAGAAGAGTGAATGTTGAAGACTTGTATCTTCACTAGCTATAAACGTTGTTGCAAGAAATTGTAATATGAATGTCCTAATACTTAAAAAATGAATGGTTAAACCGTGGTTACTAGCCTTGCTGTTTTTCAAGATGGTACATACATAGCGCCCTCTGTCTTATCTGTTTTGAGGTGATGAATGCTTACATTTTTTTTATGTGAGAATGCTGGGTGTGGTGCTTTTCTTTCACTTCTCTATCACTTCCCCTTTAATTTTCAATCTTGCTTCTGCAATATTGATTGTCTTGATGATTGAGTTTGAAAGACTTTTTGCTTTAGGACCTGTAAAAACGCAAAGCGGGGAACTCTTAGAATCGCGAGGCATTATGCTTATGGCATGTAGAGGTATAATGCTCCATAGACAGTGTTATTTCCAAACAAGATACATAACATTATCAAAAAACTTGTGCTTGTCCTAACCACTTTCACACTAACATAGTATTACTTGTTCTAAGAATTCCACACTAGTATAGAAATAGGGAAAAATAACTAAACAGACATCTTCGTGTTATATTGTAGCGAAACACCCTATCTTTTGTCAAAAAACTTGTGTTTGCAGCGTGCTCTTATTCAGACGTACCGAGGGGAGCAGGAACTCTGAAAAGAGATAGTGTCTTGGAATAACTGCCTAGAGAGCTTATGTTATGTCTTATCGACGGTTGAAGTCAGTGAATGCCGAGCTAGGAATCGATTCTGGGACCCAACTTTTCATGGAAATATTGTTGTTTTCCAGTGAGTTTTCAGATTTTTTAATTTACAAACAAAAGCGCCTATTCAGATTGTCTTCCGTTCGAATCATATTTACTGCAGTCAGCATTGCCTTATTGTGAAAGACTGACTGTTCGCGCTTTCCTTTTCATACGTTAGGAAATTGGAGGTTCCTGCATGTAAGAGTGAGTTCGATGTATCATTTAAAAATTAGCTTTCACACGACATAGGTGTTCAGTAACATTCATGTCTTATTATGGATCTCAAACCCTGACTTTGTTAGAAGCAACTAACCTACTGTCTATGGGATAGATGTTGGCTATCGTAACTTGTGGCTGTATTAGTTGTGGTAAAGTACTGAATAGGCTATTGTGAGATTTTCAATGTAAGCAGTAATAATCTGATGATGCTTGCGATTTACCTACTTTGGACGTTAAAGTTTGATTTATTAGAAAATAAATATACCGATAGGGAAGATGAATCAGTGATTGAACTTTAATTATCTTGTGAGATGTGTGAGAGAAAGCAAAGAATACATAATGAGCGTTTTACGAATCTGTGGAGGGACGTGCATCTGAAAATTAAGCTATATATAATGAGTTTATCTCTAAGATTCTATGACAGTGAAACAAACTTGCAATCGGTCTTTCATTCTAAATGCTTGCTGTGCTAAAACGATTCACTGGAATTCCCTCTCGTATGCCTCACGAAAAGGTACATTGTAGTACATCAATTATATTTGTCATCTTCGGGTATGAAGGCTGGATCTGTGTAAACATGACGGATATCAATTTCATAGTATCTGCCACATAGATTTAGCACTTCTCCATGGAGTCGGTCATAATGTGTGTCATCTCAATTTTAAGTGTTCTAATAAGATTCCTGTTATATTTCATAACCTAAAGGACAACCATCTGCAAGGAATCGGTATTAATTGCAAATCCAATAATATGGAAAACAACAATCTCCCTTTGAATTTCATAGATTCTTAATTTTAAGTGCGTCTATCGGCAGAAGAATTCCTTCTGTATTTCGGCAGAAAACGAGTAATTTTTTAATTTTGTCCAAAACACGAAACGACTGTTCTTCTCAGAGTAAGTTGAAGCATTCTTTTATCTGTTTTCCATCGCTGTCCCCATAGGTCGGCGTTAGTGGGGTGAGCGAGTGTTGCGTGACCTTTGTACGTCACCAGATGGCCAGCTAGTTGCTATGGTGTGTCTGCGTTTCGGTAGATCACATGCCGATTAGTGTGGAAAGTTTTGCAAGCTCTACGTGAGAACATCGACATAAGTACAGAATTTTCAGGCCCGATCAGAACATATATGTCAGAGCATAGGCGGATTCGAAGAAGTATTTCCTAAATTTTGACTATCCGTCCAGTTGCAGATAAAATTTCAGTGGATTAGCGCAGGTAATTTGAGAAGGTACACTCAAGTGAGACAATGTATTATTTTCATAGTTGAAGTATTTGCTAAATTTTGACCATCAGTCCAGTTGCAAATAAAATATTACTGGAGTAGCGCATTTAAGTTGAGAGGGTACGCTCGAGTAAGACAATGTATTATTTTTTATAGGTGAAGTATTTGCTAAAGCTAATGCCCCCTACTCCATTAACATGCATTCATGATGGAAATAAAATTTTTTTATGCAAGGGTAATCGCAACGTACTTTTAGCATTCTTACTTTCTATAACATTCTACCTCGTACAAAAAAAAAGTTATTTTTTAAACGATTTCTTCATCGTGATGAGGCATATGTTCGCATGCAAACGGCTGGAGAGACGATTTTTAAAACTGTTTTAACTGATTTTTCTTCGTAGTAGCGTTACTACGCGGAAACACAGATATCTGACGGCACCAACCCGATGGAGACTAACTTTAATAAGCAGAGCACTTGGAGGTTTAGGATGCATAATTTCAAAATGGTTTGTCTACATTGGGTACATTGAAACGCTAACCTATCATAAAGTGTAGAATTGGGAGTGCAGAGAACCGTCTCTGGACTTGAAAAATATCGTGTCCGAAAACCATGATAAAGAGTGCTAGTGGGTTTTCACGATGTAAGGCAGTGCTCCTGATATGGAAGCAGCAGAGGGGGTGAACCAAGATTCAACCATCAATGAAACGTTTGTGATTCCCCGTTTACGAATAATAATTTTTAATTTCACAGGACTTAACCATCCATCAGTAAATCATTGTTCCCTTGTGATTCACCGTTTAATATTTTTTAATTTTGCAGGACTTAAACGTCCGTCAGTAAAACGTGGTCTGCGGACTCCAAACATGGGTCTATTAGGTCACAAGATCATATTACTCCTCAATATTTTTCATAATGTGGAATAAGTTTTTAAATCAGATTTTTTTTCCGTCGTTTTCCTTTTATTCATTTTTTTTTACCCAATGGCATTTTCTGTGGTACAGTCTTTTAAAACAGTTACTGCAGGATAGTCCTTCTTCTAGTAAAAATGCGACAACCATCAGTCACAGAGTTAAAAGAAATAAGTGTTACTGAAACAGGCTTAAAATACGACCGTTATAAAAATACGTATATTAATGTGAAAGGACTATCGGGGTTCATTTAAAAGAAATACGTATACGCAGGAAAAAGCTAGTTATAAAGAATACGAAGGTTGTAAAAAACATAGGATAATAAAAAACCTACGTTAATATCTGAAATATGAAACTCAAGCTATAATAAAGAGATACGTAATTAATATGGTTATATCCCGTATGATACACATCTAAGCCACATCATCAAGTATAAGCCATAGTCGAGTGAAATAACATCCGTCTATCGACACCGAGGTAGAGAGATCTTTCGGAAGGAATTTTTTTTTTAAATGCAGGAGACGTACCAAAGTTATAGGTCACCATATTGCCCCTTTTTACATAATTTATTTTTAAATCAGATTTTATTCCTTCTATTAATTTTTTGCCCGTTGGTGTTTTCTGTGGAACAGTTACTGCGGAATAGTCCTACTTCTAGTGAAGATCGCAAAATACGCGGATCTCGTTCAACGATTGCATCAGCCATTCTGTATCTGGACTCGGTAAAATGAACACGGACACCGAGGTAGCAGTTTCAAATCACTGTGTCGGGGAATGATTTTTTTCCCCCGATGAAACGCGTCTAGAGAAAACTGTTTTACCATGTTTTATTTCGACCGTATGATCAGGAACAAAGTTTTGATAAGTGTTTAATTACTAGGGAATTGATTAGTGGACTTGGAAAAATGAATGTGGATAACAAGAGAGTTTTAATAGAGGTAACTTTTAATAAAATGGAATTTTGATAAGCGTTTAATTACTGACGAGTTGATTAGTGGACTTGGAAATTTCAGACGAATACCAAAGGAGTTTAATTGATTTTTAATAAAAAGGAATTTTGATAAGTGTTTAATTACTAGGGAATCGATTAACGGACTTGGGAAATTTCAGATGAATACCAAAGGAGTTTGGTGAAGTTTTAATAAAGGGGAGGGAGGATTTTAACGAGTGTTTTATTAATATGGGGGAGAAATGGGTGATACAACTTTGGGAGTTGATTTTCTGTGAGCGTCTATAGCGAAAGTTTTACAATTATTTAGAGACCTGCGTTAGACATTCTGAGTGTCAGCATTCAAAAAGCGTTTAGTGGACTTGTAAAAGGATAGAAACCGAGGGAGTTTGTGATGAGTTTTTAAATATAGGTGATGTACTAAAATGCGCATTGGACACCCGAATAAATTTTTAATGACTGGAGGAGACAGTTTTGATAAGTGTTTAATTAATAAGGAATAAATATAAATAATATGCAGCTTTGGGAGTTGATTTTATGTGAGGAGCTGCTTTTACAATTATTTACAGACTTGTATCATCCCTTTCTGTGTGAGGTTGCCAGCCATGCAATTATTCTGAGGCTTGCATCAGCCGATCATTACTGTACCGAGGGACTTATCCGGGAAGGAGGGCTTAAAATATAGGCGGGTCTTAAAAATCGAGAAGGGGTGGAGGGATTAAAATATTGATGGGCAACCAAGGGGTCTGAAAAATCGAGAAGGCTTAAAATATAGGTAGCTCAACCAGGGGAAATAAAGAAAAATCGGGAAATTTGAGTTAAAAATAGTGTTTTTTTTCGAAAATAATACTCCTTATAGTCACCAGATGGCGCCACGGTTTTTTTTAATAAGTGGGAGGAATATTTAAAAAGGAGGAAATCAAAAATCAAGAAATTAGAGTTAAAATAGGGTTTTTCCGAAAATAATACTCCTCATTGTCAGCAGATGGCGCCAGGAGTTAAAAAGGTGGGGGGGGTAAAATGTTTTTATTATGAATTATTAATTATGAATATTAATAAAAAGGGCGTGACTAGTTACATAACAGGTTATGTCATAATTTATGTCATATGGGGAGTGGTCAGTGACGTCATAGGGGGAAAGCACTGTGCAAAGGGGAATCCCTACTGTGCCACTAAACTACTTACTTATCTCAGGTTTTCCCTGAAAATTTCTGCATTGGAAAATATTATTTATTATGTTTAGTTACTACTATTTTATTATTATAGAAGTCTCAGAAGCTATCCATTATAGTTCCGACATTGAGAGTATTATTTATTGTCATTCTTATTGAAAGATGACATCACTATTGGGAATCAACATTTACATTAAATGGTGTATTTATCTGGGAGAATAGTCAAATAATTTAAACTATTCATATGTTTTTTTCATATATGTATCAGAGGACACAGCTCCTCAAAATGAAACGTTCATCATACTATCGCATCAACGTCAATGGACTGCGCTGATTGTACTGCACTGAGATGCTTTCCTTGTAGGTGTTTTCGCATGTTCATAGATGCATCTGCAGAATTCTCCGGGCTTGATGTTACAGGTCATGCAGTTTCAGTGTTGTGGGTTAGGAACAGATGTTATTGTGGACGTATACTTTGACATCCCAAATTCGAAGGATTGGATGCCTTTTCCTATTGGAAATCAGTTGCGACTGCGTAGTGTTGCATTAGTTGATGGATAATTTACGTATTGCCTGGCTGATGGTGGCCAGGGGTAGTTCATATGGTAGCATGCCTGGCTTGAAATCTTCAGTTCCAAGGTTGAAGCCCCAGTTGAACCAGCATTGAGATTTATATCCATAAAACTGCCCACCATGTTCTTGGTCAGTACGGGACACTGATGGGCTTGGAAATACAGCCATCCATCGGATGGGACGTTAAGCTACAGTCCTGTGTGTGGGAGAGCCATACCCTGTGCACATTATAAAATATGCTGCACGGCCTTGATGGGAGGCTACCATCTGCCTTCCAACAGATGTCCAGTGGGTCCCCTTCCCCAACCTTCTCTGAGCCCTCAGGATCTTTGTGACCTAGCCATTTAACCTATTTTATGCAAAAAAAGTGCCTCTCAGAGGTAAAAAAATCCCAAACGAATCCTGCGTGACGGAAGACTCGTTGAATATATCTTTCACCTCCAACCAGTGTACGTTTCAATCACAATTTTTGCTGTTACTGGGTTTTTCCTTTTAGTATTCCACTGCTGATACATCTTTACAACAGCTGCTCTGGAACAACCAAACAAGACGTGTTGTTTCTGAGAAGAGCCCATACATGCACTGCAAATTTTCCTTTCACACTTTAATCACAAGCGTAAAAGGAAATCAAAGGATAAACATGCATTTTAATTTTGCATATAAACTGGAAAGGTAGCGAACATGTCACTTTTGTAGTTCATATTGATGGGAATCTTAATCATATACACAAATATGTTGGCGCAAAAATACTAACGATAAACTAATGATGCTAAACAAAATAATGGACAGGAATTCGAAAAGTTAAGCAATTTTAGCATATAAACACGACTAAAGACTGTTTGCCAAAGCTGAATGAATAATTTTATTTTAGAAGAAAGTTTTGAAACGCTGTAAAAGACAATAACATTGTATAAAGTATTATGCATAATGTGTATGCATTTAAAGGTAATTGAAAACCCTTTGTAGACTATCTGCATTATGACCGTGCCAGCGATCGAACGGCTCGAAACGAAAGCATGCGTTTAACATTTCAAACAAATCGGAACATTCCCTTTCACTGACTTAAATTGAATTTTCTTGATGCCTTGCTGAGTAATTACGGGCATAGAAATATGTCGTGATATTTTTCTGTTTTCGCCAAAGTACAAGCGTTCATAAGAACATGCAATTGGCGGTCATTTTGCCTAAATGAACCCCACATAACGGAGAGCAAATCAATTGATTCCGGTTACGAGATTCAGTAAAGCTAATTATTTGTTCCACAATGCAGATGACTTATTCTAGAAGCCATTAGTCCTAATAAATAAACGGGACCAATCAATATGTAATTGCTAACTGGAAATTAGCTGGTAGTCGTGCGTAGCCATCCAATTAACTTCAAGAGATTTTGAATTAGAGAGTGTGTTGCACCATTTGCATATTTGTTCTTGTTTGATGACAAAATAATGACGTCTTGCTTGCTTCGACAGAAAATGTATTATATGAAACTGAGATTTATGTAAGCCAGGAATCGCTCAGAAGAACGTAACTAGGCATTACAGTCCTAAGACTTCTTTAAAAAGTTTTTTTTTTACAATAATATATGTAAAAAGAGATGTTTTTAGATACGGAACTGCAATATTCCCTACGCAATGTAATACTGCCATTGATATGGTTATTAGCTTAATCATAAACATTAGAACGACATGTTAACACAATGCCGTTAGTGTTTTAAAGAAAACTTCTTCGTCCCAAATATATAATTAAATAGCAGCGATGCATAGAAACCTCAAGTTATGTGGTTATCGAAAACTGGGAGCATTCGAAATTAAAGATAAAACTATACCACACGCTAGTTTTTTTAAACTTAGGTTTCTGTTGAAAACGTTTAAATACGAAGAAGATATCATATTTATTAATCAGACTCGGAATGCACATTTGATTAACAATTTTTTTTTTTGAAATCCTAATTTCCATAATAATTTCGTTTACATTAGTTTCCTACAAACCTGCAATAATGTACCTTGCAGTTCATCAATATTCGGACTTTTTAACAACATGCACCACTTTGAAAAAAAAAAGTCTGCGAACGTTAGTTACGAACGAAATGGGTTCTTAAAGCTCGTTTTAAGTCTTTTTTCGGAGCTAAGAAGGAAGGGGAGAGTCGGAAAGTAATCGATAGCACACCAGGTACGGATCTTAATGTTCCGAGGTTCGAGTTCCCATTTCACCTGGGTTAGTAGTTTCTCTGCTATGTCCTCTCCTTATTTGTCTGCTTATATAAGGACATAGCAGAGAAATTGCAAACCCAGGCGAAGAATTCGTGAAGAAGACATATAGTCCTTTGGAAGGAACAATACTCCGTTGTTCTCTATGCAGGAGAATCGTATCTGAACTAAGTAAAAACTGTGAATTTTGATTAAAATTCGATTTTAGAACAGTTGATTAGTTTCCAAAGATAAGTCATTGGCATGTTGCTTCTAAAGAATATTCGAAAGCACTGCTACAAAAATATAGTGAATTGGACATACACTTATCCCCCGATTTATACGGTACTTGTTTTAAACGATTTCGGTTTTACACGGTTGATAAAATAACGTATTTAAAAAAACTGGTAAAAATGTATATTCGGATGCATATATATTTCAAGTCATTTTTTAATCTCATTCCTTTGGTAACACTGGCAACAACAGGGACGGGGATTCCCCTATATTTTACAACACGGGGGAATCCCCGTAGTATTTCACAATAGCAAAGCTATCTGATTCATGTGAAGTAGTGCAGTATCATTTTAGCAGCAAAGCTTTACATTATTGTGCATTTTTTATTTTATTATTTAAATATCTACTGTTAAGTTTCCAACATTTATAGTTTTTCTGGCATTTTTATAATTTACGTAATTTTTTTAAGGTTTTATAATGCCAAAAGATTTTAAAAAAATGAAATGAAAAGAAAAGTTATTTCTTTAGAAACAAAAATTAAAATATTAGATCGTCTACGTAATAGAGAAAGAATAACAGATGTTGCTAAATTTTACTCCATGAATGAAGCACAATAAGGACAATAAGAAAAAAATGAAGACTCCATTAGCAGCTGGATCTTGCACGATTATGAGCTCAATTTCATATATAAGAGATGTTACAATGGAAAACATGGAAAAGGCATTAGTGATATGGCTAGAAGACCAAACTCAAAAGCGGGTTCCAATTGATACCAGTGCCTTTACAAATAAGGCTTTAAAGATTTATGAAACAATTAAGAATCAGTTATCGTCGACTTCGCCAGATGAAAAGAAGGTATATTTTCTAGCAAGCCATGGTTGGTTCGAGAGATTTAAACAAAGACATTCTTTACATAATCTAAGATTGAAAGGTGAAAGAGCATCTGCTGATTCGGATGAAGCACAACAATATCCAGCAAAATTTGCTGAAATCATTGCCGCCAACTCCTACACTCCTGACCAGGTATTCAATGCTGACGAGTCCGGGTTATTCTGGAAAAAAATGCCAGAAAGAACTTATTTGGCTAAAGCTCACAAATCAGCTAGTGGTCATAACGCAGCGAAAAGTGGTATTAGTTCTTTTCTGTAGCAACGCTTCAGGCGATCATATAATGAAACCATTGGTTATTAACAAATCGGAAACACCACGCTCATTTAAAGGAATAAACATCAAAAACCTTCCCGTTTATTGGATGGCTAATAAGAAAGCATAGGTCACTGCCATGGTTTTCAATGAATGGTTTCATAACTTGTTTTTCCCAGATGTAAAAATTTATTTAAGTAAAAGGGGATTGCCCTTTAAGGCCTATTAATTGATAATTGATTCTATTAATTGAAATTGATTCTATTAATTGATAATGCACCAGGTCATCCCAAGATTTACAACACGAAAATGTACAAATTGTTTTTTTACCGAAGAATGCAACTTCCTTATTACAGCCGTTAGGTCAAGGGATAATTTCGACTTTCAAGGCACTGTATATCAAGCAAACCTTCAGGTATATTTTAGAACAAATGGAGAATGATGGATCTCTTACTCTTATCGGATGCTTGGAAGAAATTTACAATCTTAGATTGAGTTAAACATGTTGGACTGTCGTATACCCAGATTAAACAATCAACGCTCAATGCCTGCTGGAAAGCAATATTGCCAGATGCTGTTGAAGGCGAGAATTATAGATTACTATTAGAGCATGAATATTCTCAGATCACTGAGTTGGCGCATACTATAGGAGGAGAAGGTTTTGAGGATTTAGCTGAGGCAGATATTGAAGAAATAATGGCTGATGAAGAACTAGATGAAGATGATTTAGTTAACATGATTCATGAAACAAATAAACGTGATGAAAACAATGATCCTGATGTAGAGCAATCTGAACCAGTTGCGTTCACAGCAAGAGTCATCAGCGTAGGACTTGAATTGGAGAGAAAATTGGGTAATCATTTTTTTACAAAATGACCCGAATGTTGAACGAGCTCTCCGATTCCAGCGGGATATTAGTAAGTGCTTAAATCAATATGAGGAGGTATATAAAGATTTAACAAAAAAACCTACACAATTGTTAATTACGGATTTCATTACAAAGTCTTGTCGATCTGAGATTGTCCCTAATTCATCAACCATTGAACCAGAATCGCATCAAGAACTATCGAGTGATGAAAGTGACATCATACCAATCAGGAAGAAAAGACTGATAGTCCATGAAAGTGATGACAGTAATTAAACTTATTGTTAATTTTTTAAGGATCATATATTTTTTGTTCCTAATGTAAAATGAATTAAATATGTACTTATGTTACCTACATATATTTGTTATTTTATGAATGAAGTGTAATTTTATGTTTTTCAAGATGTCTTGCTTTTGTTTTACGTAAATAAATGACTGAATTATGCACATTTTAGTGTTTTTTTCGTTTTACACGGTTTTACGTAGCAAAATCCAAGATTTCGATTTACACGGTTTTGTGCGGAACCTATCTTCAGTGTAAATCGAGGGATAGGTGTATTACGTTTTTCAATATATCAACCTTACTTCCATTTCAAAAGCTTCGACGCCAGAAAATACATCAGGCTCAAGTTTACCTTTTCTTCAGAGTTTGTGCTAGGCTAATTCAAGACAGGTGTCACAGGAGCCTATCATTTTAATACACCATAGAGAAGATTGCTTCTGACAGGATCCTGTTAGTTTAATACACCATAGATATCATCCGTGAGGAAGGCGAGATCTCAATAGAAAGACAGCACAAATATCCATGTCGACTTATACGGTACTCGAACCGAGGTCCCTTTGACCATTAGCCAATTGCAATAACCACTGAGCCACCGCTACTCTAGTGTCATACCTACCAAGAGTGACAGATAAAGAATATATTCTAATATATTCTTCATCACATTATTCTTTTATTAAATGCTTAATTCCTGTTTCAGATATGAATATGTCGGCTGCATTTCTGAAATGTCAAAATATGCAGTAATTATACTTTCCTTGGCTACATTGCTTTGGTGTCATATGAAATTTTTCAAATTCTGCTTCCATTTCTTGGAAAAATTGACGGAATTGACGGTCAGACCATTATTCGGTATACAGTTTTAATTGCTACTTCCACCAATGTATTTATTTTACATCTTTACTATGATCTATCAATGTATGCTGAATGAGCTATCATTGTGTAATTCATCAACAGGGACTGATGAATTATATAGTGATAGATTATTGTAGGCACGAAGTTTTTTTTTATACATCGCCTCCACTAACAATACCAGTCTTAGGCCACACATGCTCTTCACGCTATTTGTCCTTAGTCTACTTTTTTTTAACATTTCCTTAATTTAACTTTAAAACTGGAATTTCTCTTATCTATAACGTTCACATTTTTTTTTCTATAAATTCACTAATACCCGGTTGAAAGCTTCCCCATTGAGACCTCATTTATTTTCAAACTCTTATAAAAAATAAATACCTCCTCAAGCAGCTGCTTGCCACAGAGGTCTGACAGGACCCTGTCAGTTTATATGCCACAGTAGAAGATCTGAGAGGATGGCAGCACCTCAGCAGAAAAACGACACACACATCAATGCCTTATCCGGGGCTCTAACCCAGGTCCCCTAGATCAGTAGCCAGGCGTTCTAACCACTCGGCCATGGGATGGGTCAAACTCTTATAGCTCTCCCCAAATGGGCTGCATTCTAAAAGAAAACAAAGGGGAAAATTATAACTTTTCTTTTGAAAGCTTAAAGACATTTAAATTTCAAACTAGAAATGTAACAATAGCTACAAGAAATTTGCAATATTTTTTGCTCAAATGATAAATGATAATCTACGAAGCAATTGGAGAACACAAACCTACATAAAGGAAATATAAATTAAAGGATTATTAACTAAGCTTGCCGTTTTGCAAAACTCTGCATTTCTTAATCTTCGGAGTCAGGACGAAATGCTAACAGCATATTCGGCAAACGGATGAAATGCTCTGAGAAAATAATGTGCCAGTGAAATCTGTATTTTCATGTACAATATAGTCGCATCATACGCGCATTTAACTTTCTCGAATTCAGCTATACACGCTTGGCCAAAAGAAAGCGAAATATATAAATTTAAATCGTGCGAGGGATTCTTCTTTCTTTTCCGCTCAATCAGAGGCTTCAGAGTGATCGTGAGATGAGAGACGCGAATCTGATCTTCTCTCAGTCGTTTTAGTTCCAGCGTGCCTCTCATATTGTGAGCATCTCGCGGTACACAGTGTTTAAGGATAGGTGATGACCTGGGTTCGAGCCCCGGGTAAGGCATGGATGCATGTGTCGTTTTTCTGCTGAGGTCCTGCCATCCTCTCAGACCTTGTACTGTGGCATATAAACTGACAGGCTCCTGTCAGACCTCTGTGGCAAGCAGTTGTTTGAGGGGGTATTTATTTACTTTTTTTTAATTTTCCTGCAACATGGCACCTAAACACAAGCCAGCTACTTCATCTGGTGCTCAACTGAAGACACAGTGATCGTTTGTAAGCAGTCGTTGCGATCGGGCGTTCCTCGCAGATCTCCTGCCAGCAGGGTGTGTCCGTTGCCCTACCGTGACCTTCTGGCCCGTCATCGGACTAGTAAGTGCCACAAACGTTATTGCTCCTACGCGGCCTTACATCATCCGTCGTGTTTTACACAGTGCCTTGTGTAGAGTGAGCTGGCTAAATCAATTAAGCACCAGAACTTTAGGGCCCAACTTGTACATCTCCCTATAGTGGTTCCCGCCGTTGAACTTGTGAACCAAAACTCTCTACGCAATGAATTCAATGTGTTACAGCTGTGGAGAAACAATTACTCCTAATGCTGACCATATCCTCTGCAGTGGATGCAAAAGGGGAACCGCATTTTGGGTGCTCTGGCACAACGGAGAAAAACTATAAAAAGATGACTCAAGAGAAGAAAAAAACGTGGCGCTATACTGACTGCAAATTAAGCAGGGCAAACAACAGACCCGTTTCAGATAAGGAAAACAGAGACAATACGCCTCTAAAGAATAACACACGTGTATCACCCTCACCGACATCGAATAACAACAGTGACTATAGCCAGGAGACATCCTTGGGTCACCGCTCATCTAAAACACTTGGAGAAGGCTGTAACTCTAATAGTATACGTCCCCCGTCTTCGGCGCAACAAGAAGCTAGAAACTTTCAAACGTTACTAAATGAAATAACGCACTTAAGAAACGAAATCAAATACTTAAGGCATTCAGTAGAATTTTACTCATCTCAATATGATATACTATTGAATAAATTTCACGAATATGAAGCGACGCAACAAGACACTATGAGTAAACTAGCTACCATTGAAACTACATGTGCAGATCTCACTCAAGAGAATACGGTTCTAAAGTTGCAAATTAATGATCTTGAACAATACGGCAGAAACCGAAATATCGAGATACATGACATTCCAATGGACAACCAGGATGAGAAAGAAAATCTAAATCAGATGATGAGCAATGTTGCAAAAGCACTGGATATAAATAATTTTAACATCAATCAGCCTTACATAGACTGCCAACAAGGAACAAGAAAAACACACCTGCGATTATTGCCCAATTTAAATCTAGAAACGAACGTGAACAATGGATGTCAAAAACGAAACCGAAAATCTTTGCCAGTAACGTTATTGATGACGCTAATAAAAACGCCAGTGTGTCTAAATGAAAATTTAACTCGAATAAACAGAGAACTTTTCTGTAAAGCGAAGTGCTTGGCCAAATCAAAAAAAAAAATTAAATATGTCTGGTTTCGGAACGGGAAAATCATGATGAGCAAACCTGATGGTGACAGCGTAATTCGAATTGATATGCTCACGAATTTCGATGAATTTTAAACGGGAAATGTATTGCTTATTTGCTCCATCATATTTGTTTTGCCATGGCGTCTTTTCATTTTGATGACTTACCAACATTTGGTCACAATGAAAATGTTCTGTGCGATATGAAGAAGTTAAGAAATAGTTCTTGACTAGTAAATTGTGTTATGAATCTGATGAACATTTAAGCTTTCTGCATGTGAACATTCGAAGTCTGAAAAAAAAAAACTGGGATACTCTCTGTGTTTATCTTAAAGATATCTTGAAATTTTTAGATTTTAGAGTTGCCAAATACGTAGAATTTTAACCGAGTTTGGTTTCTCACGTATCATTACTGGTATCACCAGGGAAGACATCGTCTCTCTCAGACATGCATTGATCATATTAACGTCCGACTTGACATTAAACTCGACACAAATTCAATGTTTTTTTGCAGTAGGATCGCAGACCACTAATTAATTGCTGCAACTTGCGGGAAAAGAAACTTGGGAATTCGTCCAATCACACTAAAAAACTAGACAGCAATTTTAACACGAAAACTAGCTTGGATCATAGAAACATTTGCAAAGAAATAAGTCTAACAAACTGGCTGGATAGAAGCACTGGAAACGAAACCCCAAATTCAGAACCAATAGACGTACTTTATGAAACATTCATAAAAAAAAATATACGGCGATTGCGAACAATAACAAAGTTAATAAATTATCGGATGGATCAAAAATTAAACAACGCAATTGTAGCAAAGACTGGATAAGTCAGGAAATGATAAACTTAATACGAAAAAGAGACTCGGCTTTGGATTGATTACAAAAATAACAAGAGAAACTGAAATTTTAAATTACTATACACAAACTTAAGAAGTACTGTCACGTCCCTTATTAGGCAGGAAAAGATAAAAATATATATTACTTCAAACAATTTGAGTCTTGTAAAAATAATCGAAAGCAAAATTGGGAACTCATCAACCAAATTATCAACAATAAACCTAAAACTGACATTGACGATTTTATCATGAAGAATATGCCACAAGGTATGTCTGAAACTCAAGCAGCAGAGAAATTTAACAACACCTTTGCAAACATTATTGTCAATGTTAGAGACGATAATGGTATAAAGAATCTCTCTACAGTTCCTAAACATATCCAACCTTCTTTTCCCTCAATTTTTATTCCTCCCATCTCAAAACAAAAAAACTTTCAAAATTCTAAGTGACCTAAATGAAACAAAATCATGTGGATACGAACAGGTAGACATGAAGCACATTAAAGAATGAAAAATCTCCTTAGCTGATCTCGTGACAAACTTTATCAATGAAAGCATATCTACAGGAAACATCCCTAATAAACTCAAAATTGCTATTTTAAGACCAATTTACAAAAGTGGAACTAAATTCGATTGCACTAACTATAGGTCCATTGCCATATTACCCGTTCTTCACAAAATACTTGAAAGATGTGTAGCTAATGTTCTAGCTAATTTCTTGAAAAATCATAACAATATTAGTGAAAAGCAATATGATTTCCAAAAAGGTAAAAATACAATTACACTTTTAACGGAGTTTTCTGACATCATTAACGGAACTTTAAATAACGGGAAAAAAGAAGCTGCCATCTTTCTGGACTTTCGTAAAGCATTTGATACGTTGGATCGCGATATTTTACTTCAAAAATTGCATACCTATGGTGTCCGAGGTATTGCCCTTAAATGGTTTGAAAATTATTTAAAAAACATAGTGCATGTTACCAAAATTAATGGCGTTTTTATTGAGGCGCTTTATTTATATTAATGATCTAGCTAACCTTAAACTGAAGGGCTCTCCCTATATATACTGCTCACAAAAATTAGGGGATATATTATCGCTTCATATTCATTTTGAAATATCCCCTAATTTTTCTGAGCAGTGTATATGCTGATGCCACCGCCTTGGTTAACGTGAATCACAATATTGGAGACGCAGTCCGAGATACACAGGATGATTTTAACAAAATTGTTATATGGTCTAACATTAATCATATTTACATAAACTCAGAAAAAAACAAATGGATGAGCTTTCATTCACCAGGATACTATTATCTTTCATCTTATGCAATTAAAAACCACGAACCCTTGTGTCCACACAAAATAATAACTCATGACCATGACAGCTGCGACTGTGATGTTATTGAGCGTGTTGAGAGCCATAAATATCTTCCGATGGAATACACATATTCAAAAGTTAGCAGAGAATTTGCGTCTATGTGCATCTAAACTTTACAAACCACAATTTGTTGCAAGCATACATACATGTATTTTGGTTTACAAAGCTGTTTGTGAATCTATATTGACTTATGGTTTGACAATATACAGCTCAACTAACCTCACAAATATAAAGAAAATAGAAATTATTCAATCATCCATTGCTAAAAATATAATCCCATACAACTTAAGAAATTAATTTTATCATTGCTAAGAAAGACTAAATTATCTAGGCATACTCTCTTTTCACAACCTTTACAAATACAGCATCACTTTAAAATATTATTTTGCAATCAATTTAAATCTAAAATCTCTCACGGGAAAAACACATGGTTACAATCCAAAAATTATTTCCAACTTCCAAAAATATTAAACAATTACGGGAAATGTACAAGGGCATATATAATACCTTACGTGTTCAACCAATTGCCAAGGAAAATTATTTTATTAAACAATTTTAAAGAAATCCAAAAAAAGCTAAAATTTTTCTTCTAGGCACTAAAATCAATATAAAAATTTTAACCACCACAATGGAGCTTCCACTGAAATTCACATAATTCGATGATATTATTTTAAACTGTATCGTATGTATTTTCATGTAACGTTATTATTCTTCTCTCCTGCAGATAAGCAGATGCTTTGCGGGTCATTTGTTTAAACTTTTGTATAACTAACATGAATATGAATAAAGATTATTATTATTCTAATACTGGAGGAAAAACTGACTATGTTGGACTTATTGAGACGTAACCAATGTGACGCGTAGATATGGTCGCAAGGAATCTAGCATCTGTGACATCAAGATTTGAGAGGGAGAAATTTTCCAAACCGTAGTATCAAGTGTTCCAAAAACTGAAAGGGACGAGCCAGGTGTTTGAGAAGACTTTAGTGAAGACCAAGACGATATTAAACATATAGCTGGAAGTCACGAACCTTAAACGTATGCCTATAGATAGGAACACTTTGCGAGAAAAAAGCTCTTAGCACTGTTCAAACCTACAGACCAATAGAGACAGCTTTCTGGTGACGTCACAGTAGGTCAATTCTAGTAAGGTCTTGTTTTCCGCTCGTAGTGATCGTGAGATGAGAGACGCAAATCTGCTCTTCGCTCAGTCCGTTTCAGTCCCGCGTGCAGATTCAAAGCTAACCAAGGTCGGCTTAACAGTTTTAGGAACTGCCTTAACAAAAGCTTATTTATTTATTCTTTCATCCTTCCGTCTCCCTCTCTCTTATGCAATAAGTAAAAATGCTGAGAATCTATATTTTTCATATATACTCTTTATTATACACTATACGTTACTGCATATATATTATTGTTTTATGTACATGATATTTATACATAATACTGTACAGGGTTGTATACACAAAACCATGTATCCTGTGATTTATGAATAATTTAAGTGCTTTTTAGTGTAATTTTAGCTGTACGCGATTTCCACCTTACTTTCTGACTTTTAGACTCTAACCTCGCATAAGATGCGACTCCACTGCATTGTTTAAATAACAACCTACAACTACTACGGAAAATGATTCATTGCTTAATCTTCTAAGCAACCATCATATTATATAATAGAAGTGATTCCGAACCAATGGATGGACGAACGGTCGGACTAACACGTGTGATGTAATCGGTGACAGAAATTGGCAGTTTCTCCGTAGTTCCGCGTCTACTTGATCGATCCGTCCCGAATTTCGTGTTGTGAATAGTGCGTGTGTAGAGTTGTGAATGAAGTTATCAATGTACATACGTTTGGCGGAATTTAACTGTCACTGGAGTAGTACGGTGGAAAGGTGCGAATGAACTTTTCGATCGAAAGAGTTAATATTTTTCGCGCCAAAATCTTGGCGTAGATTTAGCTAATTATAAGTGATCATGTGAAACTTTTATTTCGTTTAACTGTAGGCATAATTTTACAATTTTCTGTAGTTGATTAATTTACCAATATAGTTTCGAGACCTAATAAATAAAATGCAGTAAAAATAAATTGTTTTGCAGTTTCTTAAGTGCTTGCACATGCCCTATTTTAGGTTTTAATTAATTATATGTATGTATGAATAGCCAAATTAATTGCGATGTCACTCGTAGGTAAGAAATAGTACTGATAAGAGCAGATTATTCATATGTACGAAATAGCACTGCTAGGAATGAATTTCCATATCACATCTGTTATAATGATCCCATTAAAGAATTCCAGGGAAGCTCTCATCTCTAGGAATGCATGCTCAGCTTTCAACGACATATTACAATTGTGTGATCCACATTGTTAAAATCATTTCAACTTGCATAGCAGTTTCGTAAACAGAAAATTTCTCACCTAGACCACGAATTAACAGTTAATCAGCGTCAGGAACACAATTACCCTTGTTAAAAGCAAATGAATAATAAACAAATTATTTGCTTTTCCTTCAATTGTCGTAGTAAATCTATTCCTAAATATTCCACTTGCAGCATTACTGCATCTAATGTAGTTAGACGATTGTGAGTGACTGACTGACGGATGGCAGGGGATCACGTAAATTCTAAGCTGTGATACAGAAATGGTAGAGGTCGGAACATTTGCAACATGGGGTAATCAGGGTCGTAGATCTTCAATGGGAAAGTTCCGAGTCGTATATATCATGGGAAAAAATCCTAAATTTGGCACATCCTTCAGGGACAAAGAGAGGTCACGTGGAGATAAATTTTGATCTACGAGAGATAGAAATGTTAAAATTATATGCATTCATTGGTCTCTCGGGGTGTTTCGGGTTGTAGATTCCGGAAAGGTTAAGAAGACTCTGAGTTATTCGAGGTCAGAGGTCAATTTTAGATCTACTGGTACTAAATAAAAAAAAACTCTTTCCTGGTGTATTTTGGGTTGCCCAATTCAAAAATTTTGGGAAATTTTGAATGCGATAGGACACTCGAGGTCAAAGGCCAACTATAGATATACGGGTGTTATAGAAGTAAAAGTTGGTGCCTGGGAGTATTACGATCCTAAATCTCAGGCATTTTATCCAAAGACAAAAAGTCAAATTTCGATATATCGGTGCTGGAGAGCTAAAACAATCGGTGATTAGGGCTATTTTAGGCAGTAGAACTCAGAAATAAAAATAAGCTTCCAATTCGGAGTCGCATTCAAGGTTAAATAGGGATCAGACTGACCGTCTAGAATTCAAGAGGTGCCTAAGGACCGATTTATTTCTAGCTTGTTAAAAAATTAATATTTATCAATTCCAACTGACCTGGCAGCCAATTCATTTCTCTTCCTTTCCATTAATTCCTTTCCATCATCCCATTTCTTTCCAATTAGGAAGAAAGAATATTTTTCTGAAAGGAATTATTTCATCTGAAAGTACTAGTGCATTATCAGATGCGCAAAGGTACAAAAGACTGCTTCACAATCGGTGATATCGGATATTATGTACTACGTCTGGCCAGTTTTGTGCATAATCACAGACTTAGGACACAGTTCTCAACCCATTATGCGTAAGCGTCATTTACAGACCTCAAAATTCCTGTAAATAAAGCTTCTATGGAAAAAATGATACGTAAAATAAAGTTTAAACCAAATCTATCGTAAATTTTATTTTTGGCCCGAATGTTACAATTCCCTGCAATTACTTCACAATTCCTTGCCCTGAAATGAGAGAGTTATAGAAGTAAGGTATCCAATAGTAACATTACCAGTTCGATAAATGCTTTGTTGGCTAAATGAAGAAAATTACAAAGGTTTGATTTTATCAATTCATCAGCAACAGAGCCTGTTATTTCTGGTTACGTCTAAATGTCTAAAATTAAACTCTTTGGAAACATAAGTAGACTCATTTCATATAATAGAAACTAGTTTACCTTTCAGTAGTAAAGTATCACAGAAGCTGACCTATAGACATGGAACTCGTGAAAGAGTTAACAAAAATTTAAACTTAGTCGTGAGTGAGATTTGATTGATCGATTGATTGGTTACATTACAGGTATATTGGGAATTACTTGCTCAGACTTTCCCACAGCAGCAATTTGTTGAATTACATATTACCATTATTATTTATCCTTTTTTTTTCTTTTTTTTCATTTTCTCCATTTTTTTCTTATTATATTTTAATTAGTTTTTTTAATATATATTTTTGATTTTTTAATATTTTTTAATTTATTTTTTTAATTTTTTAAAATATTTTATTTTTTTTAAATTGAGATTTTAATTTTTTTAACCTGTTTTTAATAATAAATCCCATACATATGTATCCAGGAGGAAGTCGAGTAAATTTCTATATATAAGAATTTTAGTTTTGTTATTTGGATGATTTAAAATTAATTCAGTAGGTATATTGGGAATTACTTGCTCAGACTTTCCCACAGCAGCAGTTTGTTGAATTACATATTACCATTATTATTTATCCTTAATTTTTTAACAAGCTAGAAATAAATCGGTCCTTAGGCACCTCTTGATTTCTAGACGGTCAGTCTGATCCCTATTTAACCTTGAATGCGACTCCGAATTGGAAACTTATTTTTATTTCTGAAAAATTGATCTAAAATTTGGCTTAATAAAAGATCGATATTGATAGTTTTTCTCTGTAAGAGAGTATTCTAACTTATTAATTTCATTCTTAATTAAAGAAAAAAAATATGATTTTAAGTAATAGTAGTTAATTCATGAGCATTTTTGGCTATATTGTCTGCATAGTCGTTTTCGGAAATTCAGGAATGTCCCGGTATCCAGTTAATTATGATATTATTATTATGTTTTATATTCTCTGTGTTTAGCTCTAAAACAGTTTTGATATAATAATTAGATGGTGAATAAGGATATTCATTCATCAAGGCCTGAATGGCTCCTTTGGAGTCAACAAATATTACAATATTTCAATTTTTGATATTCTCTAAAGTCCAGTTATAAACAGCAATGATAACAAAAATTTCTGCGTATAAAATTGGAGTATTATCTGGAAGTTTGAAAGATAATGAATTATTTAGAGATGGAATAAATATAGCTGCCGTAGCAGATTCAATTTCTGTGATGACAGAACCGTCCGTGTAAATTTCTAAATGATTTTGGCAATTTTCATTTTTAAAATTATATAAAAGTTGTAAAATGGTTTCATTAGAGGTGTTCTTTTTAGAATAAATAAAATGAATTTCAATGATGGGACAAATAGGTTGATAGCATCAGTCTGCTGTGAGATCTGGAATATCCCCTCTCAGATCTCCTTTAAAAAATTTGTTAAAAAAAGTTAAGTATAAAAGGATTGTCTTAAATTAATTTGTAAAATTGAGTTCTTTTAAACTTAAGATAAAATGGATGGTTCGGTAGTTTGAGATGCAATTTTAAATAATATTTAAGAATTAAATTTTTGTGTCTAATTTCAAAGGTAGTGAATGCAATTTCTGCAATTAGAGCTAGAGTAGGACAGAAATTAGGTAAACCTAAAATGATTTTTAAGCATTTATTTTGTATAGTATCTAGTTTCTTCAATTTTGTAACACAAGGTTTATCAATAAATTAAAGTCCGTACCACATTTCAGCCCTGATTAAATTTTGGTAAAGAATAATCATATATTTTGTTGGTTTTTTTTCTTTTTTGAAAGCAAAAGCTTTTAAAATATGTAATAATTTTGAGCCTGAAATGTATGCTTGTTCTAAATGGGTATTCCAAGTTAATCTATAATCTAGATAGAAGCCAGATAATTTACATTTTGATACTTGTGAAATGTTAATGGAATTAATTTTTAAAACAAATTTGGGGAAGTAATTTTTGGGTTTGTAAAAAGGGATACAAAAGTTTTATTAATGTTCATATGCAGATTCCATTTAACACAATACTCATAAAGTTTGTTTAATTGGTTTTGTATCTTATTTTGTAAATTATATTCATTTTTGTCAGAGGCCCAGAATGTTATATCATCTGCATAGTCCATAAAAGTAATTTCTCTATTAAATATTGATTTAATATCGTGTAAATAAAAATTGAATAAGATCGATGATAAAGTTGATTCTTGGGCAATGCCCTGAGTGATATTATAAGTATGAAAATAACATGAATTAATTTTTACTCGTAAAATTCTATTTCTAAAACAGTGATATAGAAACATAATGATGTTATAATCGTTTTTTGCTTTAATTAATTTTAAAGTTAATCCATCTATTTAAACTGTTTCAAAAGCTTGAGTTAAATCAAGAGACACAGCAAGTAAAACTTTTTTCTTTCGTTTAAAACTTTTTTTCTTTTGTTGGCTGTATAAATATCAGTGCCGTCCCGTGGCCGAGTGGTTAACACGATTGGATACTGATCTAAGGGACCTGGGTTCGAGCCCCGGATTAGGCATGGATGTGCGTGTGTCGTTTTTCTGCTGAGGTCCTGCCATCCTCTCAGATCTCCTACTGTGGCATATAAACTGACAGGCTCCTGTCAGACCTCTGTGGCAAGCAGCTGCTTGAGGGGGTATTTATTTTTTTATTTATAAATGTCAGAAAGCAGAAGTGAAATACATTCCTTCGAGGAACGATTTCTTTTAAAAGAAAAAAAAATGTGGTAAAAGCTTTTTTGATTCCAATTGCCAGTTTAACCTTTTGAATAGGATTTTTTCGAACAGTTTTAATGAATTAGATAAAAGAGAAATTGGTCGATAAGAAACGATCTCCGAAGGAATTTTTTCTGACTTTAGAATAACTATTACCAAAGTTTCTTCCCAAGACGGAGGAATCTGTTGTGTAATCCAAATTTGATTAAAGATTTCAAGTAATTTCATTTTCCAACAATATGATAAATATTTAAATAATTTATTTAAAATATTATCAGCCCCTTGCGGCAGATTTGAGATTGAGTCTTTTCATTGCAGAATTTAGTTCAGAGTATGTAAAAGGTAAATTAATCAAATAATTTTCTTTAGTGATTTTTTTTTTTTAATTTCATATAAAACTTTTTTCTTAAGTTTTAAATCCGGAGTTAAAATAGGTTGAGTAATCTTTAAATGTTTTGTAAAATTATCCGCTGTGTGTGCTATAGTAATTTTATTTTGAATGGCATATTGTGCAATTGGTAGCTTTTGTTTTTTCCCCAAAGCAATATTTTTGTAAATTTTCCATAAATTTTCACCAGGAGTAACAGTAGTTAAATTAGAAGTAAAATCCTTCCAATTGTCTCTATAAGTGGTTTTAATTTTTTTCCGAACCTCAGCTTCAATTTTTTTGAAATTATTAATATCCTGAAAGTTTCTTAATCTTTTGGATTTATTCTCAGCTTTCTTTCGAATATCTAACAGCCTGTTCACATACCAAAAGTTCCGCTGCTATTTTGGCAATTTGTTTAAAATGGTTTTAAATGCAGCTTGAGTATTTTCAGTAATTGAGGAAAAAAAATTCATCGTAATCCAACTCACCACTAGAGGGCTGGACATTTTCCAATAAATTTTTAAATAAATTCCACTCATTTAAGTGGATCAGTTGTTTATGGTTTAAATTGAATTTGGAAGATAAAGGTATGGGATGGTGGTCACTGCCTCTAGTATCTGGTAGCAGTGACCAAGTGAATTTATCATAAATTTCAGGAGAAATTAAAGTAAGGTCAATGATCGATCTGTTATTTGCCAGATTTTCATGAGTGTTTTATTTATTGTTGAGTAAAATAAAATTAGAATTACAAATAAATTTACATAGGTGGACACCCGATGAGTTTGTAGTATATGAGTGCCAGAAATTATGGTGTGAATTAAAGTCACCTAAAATTATTAAATGTTCATTGAGTTGAGAAGTTAATGTTTTTAAAATGTTTTCAGTTAGAGCCAATAAAGGATTGTGAATTTTTAGGATAGTGAGTGTAAAATCATTAATTAGTATTCGAATTGCTAAACATTCCAAATGATATAAATCATTATTGAAATATAAAATTTTATGGTTAATCCTTTGATGTATTTAAAAAGCGACTCCACTACAGCTGTGTGGAGAAAAATGAAAATATGATATAAAGTTAGGAATTGTAATATTATTTTTGATTGTATTTTTTGAATAGCAAAAATGTTTACAAAATTATATTTAGCAAAAAGTATGACCTCCTCCCGTTCCAAAATAAAACCCCTAGAGTTCCACTGTAGGAGGTTTATCTTATTATATCTTAAATTGCAAGAGAATGTCCATTATTATTAGTTTATAAACTTCTTCAGACAGGGATATAAATTTCAATAAGTGTAACACTAAATTTATCAACAAGTTAACAAGTGAGATTCGATCCCAAGCCTCCCAGTTATATGACAGGGGGTGATGACATTTTTGTTATTATTTTGTTATTTTGTATCTGAGTGGCACTTTTTTGTACACAATGAGGTAAATGGCCAGGTCACAAGGACTCCGAGAGCTCAGGCAAGGTTGATGGGACTGAATCCTCGGGACAGTTGTTAGGAAACAGATGGTAACTTCCATCAAGGCTACTTTAGCATGTTCTTTGACTTGCATAAATATGGCTTTTTCCGTACATGGAACCACGGCTTAATGTCCCATCCAATGGGCGGCGGCATTTCCAAGCCCATCGGTGTCCCCCTATTGACCGAGGGGAGGGCGGGGAGTTTTATCGAGATAAATCTCTATGCTGGCCCAGTTTGGACTCGAACCTGGGAACTGCAGATTACGAATTTGGCGCGCTATTGACTGCCTGTATCCCACCTCTAGGATATCGACCACTACGCTATCAGAAGTCAAACAACTTTTTCTCAGCAAATTGACTTATAAACTTTCCCGTATGGGTAGAAAAAAGTAAGTTCGGGAAAGTTTAGAAGTCAAATTGACTGAAGAAACTTTTTGCCGCTGATAGTGTAAAGTCATAACGCCTGGCCTTTTCAGCAACCTGGTGTAACTTTCATTTCCATTAATAAATAATAATTTACCCACCGTTCTTTAAATATTCTGATTTCTTCAGAAACGTTGAGGAAAGTGTCGTTTTTTGACACAAAACGAGTGTTATGATAACTTGCAATTGTCAACACATGGAATAAAGTACACTTCCTAAACTCAGCTCTTAAACTCTTTTTCAAATTGTTGTTTGCACTGGATAAGTTGTGAACCAAGTTTAGAGAGAGGATGCATTGCATTATGAGATAGATGAAGAGAAGCATAAGGAATATATCACTCTGAATTTAACGTACATGTCACGAAGATGACTGTGATTGTTTCTTGAGGCTGAGAGCAGCTAGGACAATATCTTCATGAGACACGGAAAATTGTGTACTGTTGGTAGAAAGTTCATATCATGATAGAGGAGATCTTGTTCGGCGGCCTGTAGCTCGGTGGTCCAGAGCACCTAACATGTTATCAGGGGGTCGTGGGTTCGTATCCCACACGGTTCAAGACAGTTTTTCTCTAAAATTGATCGACGTTAAATTCAGAGTAATATCTTCCTTAATATATCAATAAACACGTCGGAAAAAATCTCTTCAATCTAGAGAAATCTTATGAATATTGACCTTGACTGGTGACTTACCAGTCACAACTAAACTGTTTTCTGAAATAAGAAAAAAATATAATCGATTGATTTGTATCAATGTGTAAATGAAGAACGAAAGAAATTCAACCTACCATGGAAAAGGAGCGGGAGTGGCTCAATCGGTTGCTCACCAGGCTCGTAATCGGCAGTTCCCAATTTGAGTTGTAACTGGGTCAGTGTTGAGATTTCTATCCGCAAAACTCCCCGCCATGCCCTCGGCCAGTAGATGACACCGATGGTCTTGGAAAGAACGCCGTCCGTGGGATGGTACATTAAGCAATGGCCCCTTGTGCAGGAGAGCCATACCCTGTGCACGTTAAAGAACACGATGGGTAGACTTGATGGGAGGTTACTATATGTCTATATGTCTCGGATGTCGACCACTGATCTGTATTCAATGATACCATATTCCAATTGATTACATATTGAAATTGATATATACATTGATGGTTCCTTACTAGATCTTAAAATTAAAACGTGTTTGATTTCCTCTCAAACGTTGTTACAAAGTATTCAGCCATTGATTCATCAAAAAATTCGATTCTTTAACAGCTGTCCAGTAACACTCACTCAATCTTCTTTCAGCTTTAGAGGTCCTTGTGACCTGGCCATTTAGCATATTTTTGGGCGACAAAATGCCGCTCAGAATTAAAACAACTCAACCCAACTTACCATGAACAAAAACAAGGTAATACGAGGATATACGATTGTTATCTCACCTCTGGATGAATTACAATAGTAGCACTAGAGAAGTCCAAAGGGATGTACAAAAACCTCTGGCTGGCCACAGGATGTCGACCACTGATCTGTATTCAATGATACCATATTCCAATTGATTACATATTGAAATTGATATATACATTGATGGTTCCTCACTAGATCTTAAAATTAAAACGTGTTTGATTTCCTCTCAAACGTTGTTACAAAGTATTCAGCCATTGATTCATCAAAAAATTCGATACTCTCAAGGATAAATACCTTTACATATGCAAAGTGCAAAGTTCAGTTTATCAGTTAGAGATTTCAGCTTTGAAACCTTGTCTTTAAGCCTTATTGTTATCAGCAGTACGAAAATTGGGTAAATTAATTTTTCATTTTCTTGATATAATGCGAAATAAAACTGGAATATTGTAATTGAAAATGTAAGACGTCTTTATAGATATACTAAACATATCACTGAGAAAACGAATAAAATATTATGCTTCCAGCTATTTGTTAAACTACTGATCTCGTATCAAACAACGGTGAAACAAAACGGAAAACAGCATATTCATTGCTAAATTTTCAGCGGATATTTGTCTACGATAATATAATAAATATGTTGGCTAGCTTCGTAGAGCAACATGCTTTTAATCCCTATAGGCGATTTCTTTGTATAGAACGATTTCTTTTTTTGACACCCATTTTTAATTCCTGTGGGAGTTTTTTTTTGTATAGAACAATTTCCTTTTTTTTCCGACATCCACTTTTAATTCCAATGAGAGATTTCTTTGTATAAAACAATTTTTTATTTTCCCGACATCCACTTTTAAACTCTCTTATATGTTAGTAATAGTAAATCACAACTTTTATAAACTGATAACATAAATTTCTTACCCATAAGATGAAGACAGATGAAAATCTTTGAAAATTCGTAGATGCACCACTGGTTCCCATACACCAGGTTAAACAAAACATCACCTAGTATCATAGTTTGTCCCATTACCAATATAAGTGAAACCTTTTGTGAAGAACAATAGGTGTTAATAGATATTTTGGATCTTAAATATAGGACACGAGTCATTAAGGTGATTAAGTCAAAGTCGCAAAGCAATTCGGTTATCAGTGACTAAATAACTTTAAAATATTCTTCGATTGGTACCTGAAGCAATAAATATTTATTCAATCACTTAAATCAGTGGTTCCCAAATGGCCTTCGCAAAAATGTCTGAGGGATTTTCTTGAAATTTTTTGTGGAGATAAATAAAGAGAATATCGAATACTTCGTAGATTAACATATCCTTCCACGAAGGGGAAGACATGATGGAAAACAAAGTGTAACATGGGAACAAAGTCAGCTCTGACTGATTTTGAAAGGGGGACTCATTGTTGCAGCATGATGGGCAGGAGCTCCATAACAGTGTGATAGTTCTCAGTGGAAAATCATGAGGCACATTATCCCAAGTTTATGGAGAACTGGAACAGTTTCAAAAAACATCCATTAATTGTGGCAAATGCCAGAGGAAAAGCTCTGACAGACAGGACACAATTTGTGGATATGAACTTCACAGCAAATTACAGCTGCTACATATCATCAACTGAGAGAGATTATTGCTAGCAGTACTACAAAATTCATTTCAACATGAACTATGCAGAGATAATTCAAAATTTTGCAGTTTGGGAACTACCATGATCCATATGTCAAAGTTGGGGTTGGATTGTTTTACCTCTGAGTGGCACTTTTCTGCACACAACGGGCTAAATGGCAAGGTTATAAGGACCCCAAGGGCTTAGAGAATGTTGGCGGAGGGGACACACTAGATAGCTGTTAGGAGACAGATGGTAGCCTCCAATCAAGGCCCTCCAGCATGTTCTTTAACATGCACAAGGCATAACTCTTTCACACACGAGGCCATGGCTTAACATTCCATTCAATAAACAGCGGCCTTTTCAAGCCCACCAGTGTTCCCTACTGACCTAGGGCAGGGTGGGAAGTTTTGAGAAGATAACTCTCAACGCTAGTACGACAAAGTATTTGGTGGGTGTTCATAATAATTTGGCCTGACAGTTTGTTTTTAGTAACAATGCTATAATAAATCGATGTACTGGTACTTACGAATTACCTTTAAAACATCAATGGCTTCTCTGCCATTAGGAAAGGTTTTCCATATTATAGACTGAAAATCTAAAACAAAAGGTGCAAATAAATACCAATATAAATGAACACAAACAAGCAATACAAATAAAATTATATTAAAATATTAACAGATTTACCCAGCGTTACCCTCAGATTGGTTCCTTCCCCTTTCGGTTTTGTCATACAGCGGGACACAAGAAACCAAAGATAGTACTCTGCATTCACAGTTTGGACTTCAGGCACTGCATGGTGGAGGAGAACACCATGCCAAATAGATGTCTTAAGAGACAATCAGCATCACTTGCATATTGCTGGATTCTTGCCACAAATTTTTTTTGGGGGGAGTAAATATCCTGGATGACGCATTCATTGGACAAGCATTTCAGTTTCGGCTCATATGCCAGTGCCCACATTTCATTGATGGTAATGACATCATTAAGAAATGCATGAACATTTCATGAATTTTTCTGTGGGAATAGATAAAGAGAATATGAAATATTTCGTAGATTAACATATCCTTCCATGAAGGGGACGGGGAGTTGTTAAAAAATGGGGAACACTCGGCAGGAAAGGATGGGAACCTCTGACTTACATTTCCTGCTAAATATCATTTCGCGTTATATATTAGTCTTAAAACAGTTTTCGGAAGTGTCGAGGAATGATAGTACGAGAATCAAATGGCCATGCTTAGATATTCTAAAACCTCAAGAATTGAAAAGCACAGAAGGAAACACCACCTCCTATGTGCGCCATTTTTCGCAGCAAATAAACAAATGTAGAAGCATTTTACGACGTGTACTTACTGAGTTCTTCGAACCAGGTCTTATCAGAAAAGGGATTCTAAAGAATGCCTTGTATCACGAGTCAGTGCACACAATGATTCCGTGCCCCCGAGCTTTCTTCACTGTGACAGAAATCTTCGTACTTCCTGATGCACCTCTTTACTCAATAACTCGCCTCTCTCCTTTCCACATAAAAAAGATGGTCAACTAAGAAACTCAGCGTGCATATCACATCTAATGAACACCTATGGGAAGAACTTATGAAATATTATAGAAAAAAAGTTTCGTTGCCAAATAAAGCATGCTCAGTGTAAATGTTTGAAGTATAGTACTCGGAAGTTTCGCCTGCAGCTAAAGCAAACACGTTTAATGAAACAGGAAGACAGCAAGATTTGCAGAACGTCCATTTATACAGTAGCCACACATTGCTCCTTATACTGGCTCTCTTGAAGTGACACTAAACTTTGTTTCAGAGTCTTGTGCTTGAAAATATAATAAACAACAGGCAGACAGATACTAGTTTATTGAGAATAAGAGGACTGTCCACGGTTTATTTGATTTTGTCACAAAGCATTCACATTTCGTCTCACCTTTAATTTACTCCACATAGTTCATTCTCGGCCTTTGTGATTTTAATCAGTATCATCGATACATTCTAAAACTTTCATTCTAAACACCAGTCGAGTGATAGATATAAATTATCCTACCGAACTACTAGAAAAATTCTGTGTTATATAGTGAAAAGTTCAATTCCGTAACTTCCAAAACAATCTTTTGATCAAAACATAAGATCGAAGATAAATTAAGGATAAAAATTATTAGCTCCAAATTTGGGGAGCATCGACTGAGTGAGATTCATTACTCTGAAGATTCACCATCTGGAGATTTTTCTGACGATTCATCACTCTCAGGAAAAAATTAATTGCAACATGATTCTTCGCAGATATTGTACAATAAAATATTATTGTACAATGTAATACTATGTATTGTTGATAATAATACTATGTATTGTGATAATAAATTACCATAAATTTTATTCTAATATCTCTTTATACATCCTCTAACTGTAAGTTTTAAAAATAAATAACCTCAGATATGTTTATGATAAAATTTTAATGAATTCTAAGAGTGATTTGATTCCTGCAAATTAAAGATAATATTTATATTTGATTTTTTTCTCATTACTGATTAATTAATATTTTCTCAAATTTTCCGTCTTAAAGCATTGCCCGAATCACAGGTTTGTCACTTGCTACGTGTAATCACTTCAGGTGTGGCACTTGCTACGTGTAATCACTTCAAGCGTGTCACTTGTTACGTGTAATCACTTCAAGTTGGTCACTTGCTACGTGCAATCACTTCAGGTTTGTCCCTTTGATATGCCCTACTAATGAGGAAAGGTTGTTGCCTACTAATGTAAGCCAAATCTATCGAAATCTTTATTTTTTAATGATCTTTGTTCAGCATTTAAAAAAATACTAAAAATCAATGTTTGCGATATTTAAATATCGTCATTCGTCTTTAAAAATTAAGAATTCATGGACACCAAAGGAATAATTAAACAAATCCTTATTATAACGAATGGTTTAAATATAACAGTTATAACAGCGTATTTAAACTGTTACTAAATATATATTTAATTAGCTTGAGATAAACCTAATGATTGATAATGTTGCTGTCAAGTAAACAAGCTTCCATAACCCTCTAATTTTGACCAGAGAATGATAAAGTGTCAAAATTACGATAGATTTGTTTAGAACTTTATTTTCTTATCGTTTTCCTATAAAACGTTTATTTACAGGTCTTTAAAGACCTTTAAAGGCGTAATTAGAAATTGGAAGGAGTGCTATGAAGTATTTTCTTGTGATGATGCATAGAACCTGCCAGGCATAGTACCTAATGTCAGATTCGACTTCTATTGATGCAGGATGTTAGCACCTTGTAGGGAGATATTATCATCTTTTAACGCAAGGGTTCTCAACGTGGGGTACGCGGTAAAATTTTTGAGGTACGCCGTGAGAGCTCAAAGGTAGCTAGATCTAGTAACAAAGTCGCTAAGTTGGCATTATTATACTATAACTATAGTTTTATCTATCTATATAAGGGGTACGCCAGTTACATGCACATTTCCAGGGGCTACGTGAAGCATAAAAGGTTGAGAACCACGGCCTTAACGGGAACAAAAGAGAAGGTCTATCAGTTTCTCTTATTGATTTGGACTTCTGTAGTCACATTTAATTATTTTTAGCGCCTTCTGAGGAGAGGTAAACTTCACAGGGTTGTGAAACGATATTCTCTGTGTCTAATGGCAATTATTTCAATTTTCGGATTATGGACATTTTGCATTGGTGGACTTCCGTCGAAAGGGAATCTACCGATGCGTTCTGGTTCGTTCAGTTGTGGATTGTGAATAAATAATCAACTGCATAAGTAATCTGGATGCATATATTGGATGCCAAATGATTTTAATTATTACCGATAATTAAACCCTTCTTATTTTGAATTTCTACCATCATGATAATTTAGCTTCTCGAAGATCGGGATAGCTTACACTTAAACTATTACTATATTAACCCTTTCAGGACCATAAGGTTTCTAAGAGTAAATATTAGTATGTAACTGTTTATTTTAGTTTGTTTAGACGTAAAATAAATAAAAATCATAAGAAAATACATAACATTGTGTAGTTTTTTTGGAATTTTATGGGAAATATTTTTCCCAGTGTACTATAAAGGTAACACAAATTATAGTTAGGCTTATTATGCAATGT
Source organism: Ryuthela nishihirai (assembly GCA_038380435.1). NCBI lineage: Eukaryota > Metazoa > Arthropoda > Arachnida > Araneae > Heptathelidae > Ryuthela > Ryuthela nishihirai. The sequence continues at coordinate 57,147,444 of JAWZYU010000016.1, read as the reverse complement.
CTTTTATTTATTGGTTTATTATAACAAAATGTTAACTACAATAATGCAGAATTATGAAATAAAATTACTATACAAAATGATGTGCTAATTATGATGTTCTGCGAAGCAATTCTTTTGGTTGTGAAGCAAAGATGGACATTGCACAGATGCAACATTATTGCAAAGATGGACATGGACTAAACGTTCCCGTTTACGTAATTGCGTTCGGCATACATTCTATTTTGACATTCTGTGTAAAAAATGCAGATACGGTTATAATTAAATACGACAATCACCAATTTTAAAATGGGGAAAAATGTTTCCCTTAGTCGTGAAAGGGTTAAGGGTCTACTTGATATTGTTGGTTTTACTTCTCTCAATATATCTAATTTCTTTAATACTCTTAGTAATCCATTTATTTCTAAGCTAGTTGGATAGGAAAGACATTAAGCAGAGACTGTAGTTTGATGTCCTCATCATTTGAATAATAATGTAATGCGGATTATTTCTGAAAGGAAGGAGTGAAGATCTAAGCTGAATTAATTAACTAAATTAGTCTACTAATCTACCCTATTACAGGAATAATTACAATCAGCTTTCACACACAATATATAAGCAGCAATTGACTATAGAAGTTCAACCAGATTGTGCAATTTAGTCATCCAAATAACGTCTATACTGAGTTAAGAGTTGCAGTATTTGATCACTGTAGATCAACCAAAACAAGGTCCTGTTTGACATTGTCTTCCCATCTCATAAACGTATAAATTAATTATCAATGAAAGTTGATAGAAATCTTTAGTTTGACATTCTGGATGACAAAGAAAAAGCGAACGCTGCTTAAGAACAAAAAACATGATTTACTTGTCTCAGGTAGTTTATTCCTGAGACAATTATCATTGATAATTAATTAGCATTGCTTCTGGTGTTCGACAAGGGTGCATTATGTCTCCTTTTCTTCTTAGTTTGGTTATTGATCATGTTATACGAAATTCATTGCAATGGAAATAAAGCCGTAAATGGTCTGGAGATCTGAAAATTTCTGATATAGATTATGCTGATGATTTAGCCCTTTTGGCAAATGATGTTGATGAGATGAACTCTTTCATTGGAGCTGTTGATGAGTAGATTTGGTTATAAACAGAGAGAAATCTAAAGTGATGAAAATTGGTCAGGCAGATTGCGGTTCAGTTGATGTGAATGGTTGCATTCTTGAGCAGATGTCTCAGTTTAATTATCTTGGGAGCTCTGTAACAGATACTGGTGAAGTGCGGAATGAGATTAACAGACGAATGGGGATTTCTGCCGGGACTTTTAAGAATATATGGAGAGTGTGGAGAAATAGGCATATACACCTAAAAACTAAAATTAGACTGTATAATAGTTTGGTTCTTTCTAGGGATAGTTATGGTAGTGAAACGTGGACCCTTTGTAAACAAGATAAAGGGAATTTGATGCTTTTGATTCCAGATGCTTACGCAATATCTTAGGTATTAAGTGGTTCAGCTTTGTAAGTAATGATGAGTTTTGGCAAAAGGAGTCGGCAACCTCCTTCGAGCAGCATGTTATGCAGAGGGAGACTACGTTGGTTTGACCATATTGCTCGTATGGATAATTATAGATTAGCGGATAGAGTTATGAACAGTCTGCTAAAAGGCCTCAGAAAGAGGACCAGATCTAGGATGCTTTTCGCAGACAACGTCAAAAAGTACCTTGTTAGAATTCGTGTGCAGTGACCAGATGCAGCAGATGTAGTTTAGGACACATATGCTTGGAGAACTAAATTGCACTTCTGGTTGGACTTCCGTAGCCCATAGCTGCCTTAGGATGATGATGATGACGAGTAAATAGTTTGTGCGAAAAACGAAAACAGAACAGTAGATAAGAATTGAAAAATAAGGATGGCAAGTTCATTGAAAATGTGTTTACTCTAATTCTGTATGGAATGGCCAGTTAACGGGGAGTTTGAATATTGTGATTATTTCTATTTCCATAGTTTGTGATAAAGATAAATATGCAGTTTATTCGCCCTATTTCACGATTTGAAGTTATTTTATTAAAACCTCAAGCAGCTGCTTGACACAGAGGTCTGACAGTAACATGTCAGTATAATTCGCCATAGAGAAAATCTGTGAGGAAGGGTGACCTCAGCAGAAAAACAACACAAACATCCATGCCTTACCCAGGTCTCGAATCCAGGTCCCTTCTATCAGTAACCAAGCACGCTAACCACGGCTATCTAAAATTTAAAATATAGAAATCCCCAGGAGTAAATAAAATTACTACTGAAAGGTTAGGAGCTTGGAATGATTATGCTGTAACATGTCATTGCTGTCTATGCTGTCGTTGAAGAGTTGAATATTTATTATGATGAAGTGTTTGTTCTCAAGGATTCTGCCCATTTTTTCAAAAGGTGATTGCAGCTCTTGTGATAATTAAAAGGTATCGTCTACTTTCTGTTCCAGTAACATTCTTTGCATTATTGTGCATGATGGAATTAAAGATTTGTGGTCGGTGCATAGACCAAATTTTTTCCCTTCACAAATTCTTGAGAAATGTTTAGTCTTTTAAAAAAACTTATAGTTATTAATTTTGTAGATTTCAATATTTTGTCCCTGTTGACTCTCACAATTTGGAAATGATTGAGAGATTGAGGATAGCATACCTGAAAAATTCATTGATATAAGATGGCACTCTATAGTAACATTTGTGTAAGACTCGATAGTAACACTAGTGTAACACTCGATAATAACATTCGATACTAACACTTGTGTATGAAATTAGGAAAAGCTTGTAGTGATCAGTTTATCATTGCTAAAGGATCTTAAGAAATCTACATTTAATCACTTTAATTTGGTTATTCAAAAGGACCAAAGCTAACAATGGAGTCAAGACCCACTCCCCTTTTACGAATTCTAGGACGGGTAATGGAATTGAAAAATTATTAAACATGCGCATATTTCACGCATTTTATGGACATTTTTAAAAACCTCTAAAACCCGAAGGGTAAAATATTACACAACAATGGAAATCCAGTCATTCTCTCCCCTCCCACACACACCTTTTACCTTTTCCCGACTCGATTGGACAGCTTCCTCTTCCCCCACCTTTACTTGTTTCTAGAACGGACCTCTTATTGATTATGTTATATGGAATTGATTGAAAGAGAAAGACTAGGACTTTTGATGGTCTACAGACGTACATAGAAATATCAGATCTAAATTCCACTAATTTCCATAAATTGAAGAAAATCCCTATGTTAAGTCAATGGGAAGCCAAAGTCAAATTTCTGTAACTTCTAAAATAAGTTTTTTTGTTTTGAAAAATGCGATTTCAGATAAAGATTTCAATTAAATAAATCAATTTCTCGATTTTCAACAATATTCGTTCAGTTTGAATATTTAACAAGAGCAATGCCAATCTTAAGAAACTTACATAAAACTGAAGAAGAGTGAAATAATTCTTTACACAAAGTTCTAAAATACAAACTAATTTTATTAAACACTTTGATCCAATACTTATTACTAAGTTTTAATTAACTTCTGAAGTCAATTTTTGTGGCTGGAATTGCTATCGCTAAATATTTAAACTTCCATACCTCATTAAATACTGAACGAATACTGTTGAAAATCGAGATATTGATTTATTTGATTGAGATCTTTACCTGCAATCACATTTTTCAAAACAAAAACAAAAAAAACTTACTTTTGAAGTTAGCTATAGAGCTTTGACGTTAGCTTCTCATTGAATTAACATGGGAATTTTCCTTAATTTATGAAAAACAGTGTATGTGATTATTTTGATATCTTAGATGGAATTGAAGAGACGAATTTTTTCATTAGCACTGTTGATGAAAATAATAATGTAAGCTTGTTGATAAGCATAAAGAAAAGTAAATTAATGAAAATTTTTCAGGTAATACTTCAGTACTTTTGAATGGTTGTAATCTTCAGAAAGTTTCTCAATTTAGCTATCTCAGGAGTTATATGACAGATTCTTTGAATGATGTATGTGACAGCACATTGAATTATCCTAAAAAAAAAACAAATTAATTAATATCACCTGAAGCAGCTGCCTGCCAAAGAGGTCTGATAGGAACCTGTCAGTTTATACGCCATAGTGCAATAGGATGGTATGTGGTGGTGGCGGCAGAATCTCAGCAGAAAAGCAACAGCAAACATTCATGCCTGACCCGGGGCTCGAAACCAGGTCCCTTTGAGTAGTAGTCCCTTGCGAAGCGCACTAACCACTTGGCCATGGGACGGCTTGAATTATTCTAAATAAGTTTGAAATCACTTTCATTAAGCAGTAGGCCAAATTTGGCCAAATATGCTAAGCTTCTGAGGGAGACTTAGCACATTTGGTCAAAACATATATAGCTCTTGAACATTTTGACCTCTTCCAAACTCAATCTTAAAAAATGTACGAATATTTCGTAAATATCGTGTAAATAAATTTAAAAAATGTTTAATACTTAATATTTACAACAGAAGGGATTAATAGTTTTTCTGAAATTTATAAATGAAAATGATTAAAATGCATAGTAAAATTTCAAGTATCAATGTCATAGAGAAAGAAAGTTTAAACAATAATATATCTTGTTAAAACCATTCTTTATTAAAAAAAAAAAAACAATTGAAGTTCACAATGATCTCCAATCTTCAACCGTTCTACAATTTTTATTTTGCGCCAATTACTTAAATAAGTTACTACAGTTTAGATTTTCCTGAATATATTTTGTTGATAGATCACAAATTTTCTAAATATTTCTGCTTACTACTTGTTACCATTTTTTCTCTACATACTATACATTATCTACTACCTGACACTCGTATTGCTTCCTGTTTACTTAGTTCTCAATGAAGAATACTTTACATATTGGATTTGCATGTTCCTCTACTCATGTTTCTTAACAGGTCTTTCCTCGCTTCCATGAAATCTTTCCTCCAAATATTTCGAAGTCATAGGAAAACATGCATTCCTTATTCTACTTCATACCTTATAACTGCCTCAGAAGTTCATCTTTTTATCTTGAAGTTTTGCCTCAGAAATGCACTCTTACCATTTTTTTACAGTACAACTATTCAAAACTTATCTGGACTCGTAACAATTGCATTCGAAACATATCGTATATGTGTTTTGAATGTAATTCAAAAGCATTGTCCAGAGAGAAATGCTAGGTGAACAATTTCATGAAAGACTTCGCAAGCAGTTTCTGAAATGTTTTTTAACTGTCGATAACAGCCTTTCGAATGTTTCATTATTCCAATCTGAGATGGAAAACAATAAGCTTGATTTGCTATTGTGAACGTATTTTCTAATTATTTGCATATAAGAATATCAGTCAGTTGCATATAAGAATATCAGCCCGTGCTAATTTGAACGTGCTAACAATGTTGAACGTGCTAAAATGTTTCAAGTGATTTTACCTTATAACTATTTAAATCATTTCATGAGCTAAGCTATCCCTATGAGAGTTTTTTTGATATATTTTTTAAGAACTATTTTTTTTGTGAAATTATTTGTACATTTACTGCTAAAAAAAGCAAAAGAGTATTAAGTAATATATTTATTTTTTCCCAAACAAAAAAAAAATCTTCATTTGATTCTCTTCATGTCAAATGCACACAAAGATAAAAAAATATTCAACGAAAAACTAAAAGCAAAGCTTAAATAAGTAACAAAATTAAACAAAAGATAATATAAATGACCAGTAAATAGTAGAAAGGGATACACTGGAAATAGAACTGGGTCGCAATTCCTTATGATGATATCCCGAACCGGCAAGGCATAGAGTCTGAACTTCAGTAATAAAGTATCACAGGAATATGTCTTGTAGAAAAGAAACACTTGAAATAATTAAGTGGAAAAAATTTGGTTAAAACCCTGAGTAGGATTCGAATCAACGTCTACCAGAAACATGCCAGGCATAATAATCACTGCACCATCAGTGGCTAGCCGTTTTTTTCCAGCAATGCGACTTATACACGTTCTCGTATAGTTTTGTGGATTCGCTCTTGGCGTCATCTACGTCGAATTGAGGGACCAAGCTACCTCATATGATGGAAATCATACTGTAGCCGTTGATGATGTAGTGGTTATCATACCAGGCATGTTTCTAGGAGATGTAGGTTCGTACCCCGCTCAGGGAAAACCATTTTTTTCAACGAATTATTTCAATGTTTCTAATTTACAGGACAATTTTCTGTAATACTTTACTTGCTGGATTATTTATATAACGCTGTGAACGTGAGTGGCAAATATTATTTTCATCATACGAGGTAGCTTGGTTGCCCGATTTCGGACATAGATTGTGCCAAGACGAATCGTTAAAAATATGCGGGAATGTCTATAAGTCACATTGTTAAGAAATGGCTGGCTGCTGATGAAGTCGTGGTTATCATATCTGACATGTTTCTAGGAGATGTGGTTTTAAATCCCACTCAGGTCAAAACCAATTTTTTTCAGCTAATTATTTTGTGTCTAAACTTCAACCCCGCCTGTCATGGTGCAGAATATCGTTAGTACCTTTTAAACTAAAATACAAGAAATTGTTCTCTTCTAGAAGGAAATTAATTTGGGTGGGGAGGCTGCCACATTTGTTTTATCTATTGATATATTCACTTATGCCCCTTTTTTCACCATCCTACTGAGGAGTGATCAGCTTCAAAAGGAATTGATGATGACCATTTAAATAAAGAAGAATATCTAATGACTTCGATCATTATTGCATATCCTTATGGCTGATAATGTGAATGATATTTTTTTCCTGATGATATCGTCGCTAAGTAATTAGATTTTGATAAATTAAACTCTTTTCATATGACTAACTACAAGGAGTTAAATATGTTGAATATTAATATTCCTAGTATCAGGCTTAGGTTCCATCATATTGCAGAAATTGTTTATAATAGTAATTACAGTTAGATTAATTATTGTGACTGAAATCTGGATAAAAAGTTATGAGGTGTGTTTATATAATTTAGATGACTATATTAAATTTTATAACTGTAGACAATATAACAAAGCTGGTGACATAATACATTTTGTAAAAATATGCTATATTTGTATCGCAAGTAGAAATTGAAATGGTAACATCTAAAACTTTATGTTTGTTTATAAGCAAACAGGATTTTTATATACCTGCTTTATATCGTTCCCATCAGTACCCCATATCAGTTTATTGAGCAACTGGGAACTGTATTAAAAAGAATTAAAAGTAGAAATGCAATTCTAACTGATGATCTCAATATTGATTTACTATTAAAAATGATTATGTTAATGAATATTTAGATCTTCTCTCATCTCAGGGATTCCAATCCTACGTAACTAGTGAAACTAGAGAAACAAGTATTACTGTTTCATGCCTAGATCATGTTTTTTGTGGGAAAGCAAATTGTGTTAATATTAGTGCTGCAATAGTAAGAACTGATATATCTGACCATTATCCTGTTGTTATTAAAATTGAGTTTCCAAATTCAGATAGTTGTCATTCTCAAAATGAGCCTCATATTATTACATATATAATAATACATACACAGTCGTATCAGAATAATATGACCACCTACCAAATAATGGGAATAACCACCCTTGGCCCAGATGACAACGACGAGACGGTGTGGCATGAACGCAATGAGGGCCTGGCAAGTTGCCAGAGGGATACACGCCCATTCGGACTTCAGCAGAGCATGGAGGTTCCGAAGATGACGTGATTGTGGGTCTGCACGCCGAATCTGTCTATCCAAATGGTCCCCCAAGTGCTCTGAGATTGAGGACCCTAGGTCGGGTGATTTCGCTGTCCAAGGAAGAACGGAGACATCGCTGTCGTGTTCCTGGAACCAGTCACGCACCATGGCAGGGCGCATTGTCCTGTTGGTAGACACCATCACCATCAGGGTAAATGTTTAACATGAAGGGATGCATGTGGTCAGCGAGAATGGACAGGTAGCCATTGGTGTTCAGGTACCCAACCAGTGGTACCAGTGGTCCCACGTGATGCCAGAAAACATCCCCAGACATGCACACTGCCACCGCTGGCCTGTACTTGACCGACAAGCATGTCTGGGTTTTGGTTCTCGTGTGTCTGATGCCGTATCTGCCACTGCCCATTATTTCCGTGGAGTAGAAACTTCGATTCGTCGGAGAAGGCAACCTTTTTCCACTCTTCCACTGTCTAATTACGGTAGTCCCGTGCAATCTGCAGGCGTCGTTGCCGATGGACCTTGGTTAATATGGGCGCCTTTATTCAGCGTCGACTCCTGAGACATATGATAATTTAAATAAATTATATGATAATTTAATATATAATGTGCAATAAATAAATTCAACTGGTATACAATATTATATGACCATAATCCTAACTCTGCTTGCAAGGTTTTTCTGAATCAACTACTGGAACAAATTCAATGTTTTAAGTAATACACTGGTAAAAGTAAGGTAATTAGCAAAAAGTCTGGTTTACTGATGATATCAAAACTATGATTAAACTAAGAGGAAAAAATGTATCAATTTTACAAAATATATTCGTATAATCTTCTTAACGGGACATATTTTAAAATCATTAGAAATATGCTTAATGTGAAAACTGTAAATGCTAAAAACAATTGATATAGAAGGCAATTTCTTAATTGTCAAGGAGATAGCAAGAAACAATGGAAGTTTGTGAATAATTTAATCGATAATAGTAAAAAATGCACAGCTCTTCCAAATTCTTTGGGCAAATTAAACAAAGATGTGGAGATAAAGGTATTAGCAAATGACTTTAATTTGCACGTTATTAGTCTTACAGAAAACATTTGGAGAGTTCACTCTGAAAGCCTAAATAGAAATATTCATCACGTTACTCGAAATGATAATACAGTGTTTTTCTTTCTAACAACTGAAGATGAGATATTAAATAATAATGATGAAACTTAAAGGTAAAAAAAGTGGGAGGGGATCGATTGGGTATCTACAATCATTTTAAATGTTTAAGGAATAAATTATCAAACCCCAAACCCGTATTTATAATTTATCTCTTGAAAAGGGAAAATTATCCTGTTGAATTTAAAAAAAGCAGTTATAGTACCTATATATAAAAAAGGAAATAAAAATATATTTCCTAATTATAGGCCAATATCAGTAATCTCAGTTTTTGGGAAAGTTTTAGAAAACTTGGTCGAAAGACGACTAACTGACTTTCTTATAACGTACAACTCTTTTTCACCAAATCACTTTAGAATTAAGAAAGGCTTGGGTGCCGAGGATGCCTTACTGAACTTTACTAAAATAATTTATAAAAATATTGGGAAAAATAAACAAACTCTTACTGTCTCTGGATATTCAAAAAGTCACAAGTTAATTTACTTCATTAACTACGGAATATCCTACCGAAAAGCGTTACGTATTCTATTTGTTTATGCGTTGCCCCAAGTGAATATATTGACAGAATTCATTACATCAACAGGAGAGTAATATTGGTCTCGCAGGTAACTTGAGCCCAATTTTTTGAGGATACTGTAGAGGTCGATCCACTTCTTTTTTGAGTTTGATTCTCGAGAAGGTCAATTAATAAAGAGAGTATCTGAAGTTCTTAGCATTATCGGTGAATCAAAGCTATACCATTGGAGGAAGTGTCTTTGTCTCATGTTTTTATTAGGGATGTGTTTGAAATTGTCAGTTTTGCTCTTTGAGTAAACCAAGTATATTAAAAATCCAACTAGCCATTTTCTTTTTATAACGATCAAGAAGGCGAGGATAATAAATACAGCTTATCCTCTTGATATTCTCATATAGGAGTTCCTAGCTGTATAACTTGGATATTCTGGGTTTCTAAAGAAACCGAGAAGGAAAAGTAAAAAAAAGAAATAATTGCTCTTTTCAAAACGAATTAAAAATAAATATCTGCAGAGTATTGATTTGTTTCTAAGCAATGTCAGTAATGCTATTTACGGATTTTATTGCATTAATGAAAGATTCCTTACGGATAAATTTAAAACAAGGATTAAAACTCGCATGTTCTCTGTTGATATTCCTAAAAAAGATATTAGTCTTTTGCCGGGTGTCTTCAGTTTTACACTTGGGACCAACTGACCCGAATCCCGACCCCACTTTCAATGAAAACATTCCACTGGAGAAAAGTTTAATATATCACTCGAATCTTTGAAAAATAATTTTTTCAACAATATTCTATAACATTTTAGAGAATTATTGACACTCGAATATTTAACAGCACACCCGTCGAGTAATAGAAATTTGTATCGAAAGCTAATTAAAACACTAATAATAACAATTAAATCAGTAATTAAAATAAATTTAATTTTAAAAGTTTTTTTCCCCAGTTTTGCCCAGTTTGAAGAAGCATACACTATGTGGAAAAAGGTGTCCGGACACTTCCATGTTATGTGAATGGAAAGCCACTTTCAAAGATCCCTAACATTGAAAATAAACGTTTTTCGCAAAACCTATTATTGGCGATAAATTGTAGATTTCATTCAAATCTCTCTAAATATATTTCCAGTAATATTTGTTTAATATTTAAACAACGAATCTAAGCTGAAGCATTTATCTTCAACATTTGACACTTGTGAAAAAATACTTCAATAGATAAAACACAACCCTTGTAACAATTTGTTCACTAACATAATTAAATATCTGAAGTATGACGATTTTTTAAGATTTCATCAATTCGGAGGCAATGTAACAGTGTCAATTTTCAACAATCTTCGATCAATATTTAAATAGTCATTGAATCGGGACCATTTAACAGCAGACGACATTGTCACATTGCCTCCAAATTAATGAAATCTTAAAAAATCGTCATACAAACTTCAGATATTTAATTTATGTTACTGAACAAATTGTTACAAGAGTTGTGTTTTATCTATTGAAGTATTTTTTCACAAGTGTCAAAAGTTGAATATAAATGCTTCAGCCTTCATTTATTCTTTAAATATTAAAATAATATTGCGGAAAATATATTTAGAGAGATTTGAGTGACATCTATAATTTATCGTCAATGGCGTTTATCGTCTTTGCGTAAAATATTTATTTTTAATGTTAGGGAGCTTTGAAAGTGGCTTTCCATTCACATAAACATGGAAGTGTCAAGACACTTTTTTTTCAACATAGTATGATTAGAAGCAACATGACAGCAGATTATGTTTTTAAGCGTTTGAATCTCGATAACTCTTTAAATATGAAAATAAATTGTTGAAAACCGGGATTTAAAAGATTCGAGGGAAATCTGCAATTTATCTTCACAGGAATATTTGCGTAAAATATTATATTTCGAATTTAATAAGATTTGAATGTAGCTTAGTGTGCCTAAAGGCCTCAGAAAGAAGGGGAGACCTAGGATGCGGTGGGCAGACACTGTCAAACAGGACCTTGTTAGAATTGGTGTGCAGTGGCCAGGATAGACTTGCTTGGAGAACTAAATTGCACCGTCTGGTTAGACCTCCGTAGCCCATGGCTGCTTGATGATGATGATGATGATTATACAAAAATATCATGGTTGCGTAAGAACACCTTTGATAATATAGTACAGGTACACATATAGAAGACAAAAAAAGGTGAGAGTCCCAGTAACTTGTCCATTTAAATATAGCATTTTCCTCTCTGCTTAAATGTACTTAAAATTTTTTCAATATGCGTGAAATATGCATAACTGATAGATGATAGATTAGATAAATCAGCAGAATGAAGGAAGTCCACTAATAATTCTTATTACTCTTACTACCATTCTCAAAGAGAAGACCCCATTGCCCCCTTCCCCCTTCCCCCTAGATCCGACCTTCATATAGTTTATACATCTGAAAATAAATGCAAAGCTATTTGGATTTCAGTATATTCCAGAATAATTTGTAACAACTATGTAAAATACATAAATAACTATGTAAAATTAAAAAAAATAACTCTGTAAAGTAAAACAACTATGTAAAATACATAAATAACTATGTAAAATTATAATTGTAAATAACTATGTAAAATTAAAAAGTTCACATACTATGTGAAGATCAAAGTTTATTGTTGATTTTTTAAGATTTTAATAATCTGATGACGTAAAATTAATTACATCTGTTCCATTACCATATTAGCTTTCGATACGAATATATATTCAAATAATATAAATATGGGACGTTTTCTCTCGTTTACTGGATACTTTCCTACCAATAGATGCACTTTTGTATTAGTGCACTATATTGATCTATGAGCCTTCAGCTGAACTTTGGTTGAAATGATTATGCGAATGACATATATGGTCGACTTTAAGTACAATACAATTAGCTAAAGTTGTGTAACCATGAAATGTCACTGTCTGTAGACTATAATTGCTGTTAAAGTAGACATTGGTGAGAAATATTCTTTAGGAAGTTTCTAGTAGGTATACTGATTTGAAATAATTAATTAGAATACTTTCCATTTGAAAATTCTTCTCGCTATTAGCTTGTTTATTTTGTAAACTATTGCAAAAATAAATATAATTTAAAACAACTGCATATCTTAACAGTTAAAATCGAAATATACGCTTTCCTCCAGATCATCGTGTACGTAATGCCTAACATACATTCCCAATGTAACATGCATACCAATATTGCGAAAAAATGGATTGAAATGCATATTTCCAGAAAGTAAAGTATTCTTATCAGTACGTATCATTGTGGTATAATAATGCTTCGTCTAAAGAAAATATTTATTGCACAATACATTAGATGAAGAGCACACATCCAAATTTCTATTTCAAGTAATGCACATATCAACAAATATTTGCTAGTTTTCCATAAGTTTAGTCCATCTATAAACACTCTTACACAGAATGCATTGCTCTTCATCGACTATATATTCCGAATAGGTTACAATGGTTTGATATCAACACGGTAGGTTACAATGGTTTGATATCAGCTACACTTATCAAAATAATTGACCACAACTTAAATGTAAACTCTCGAGGAGACAAATTCATTGTTTTAGGTTTATTTAGAAATTTCAGCGGTCTCGTGAGGCTTAGTCGATAGCACACCCGGTTCGTAACCTTATGTTTCCAGGTTTGATATCCAGTTGTCTTATCTGAGATTTTTCCTCTAACTCCCTCTTTGGTTTTGGTAAAAAGGGAAACACCGATTGGCTTGGAAAGACCACCATCTCTCAGACGGACGTTAAGTTGTGTCTCCGTATTCCATATTCCTATACTAAACATTACATAATATATGTTTTAATACAGTGCATGCTCGATGGCCTTGACTTGATGGTCCCCTAACGGTTAGTCAATAGATTCCGTTCTCCGACTTAACTCTGACACCTTGGATTCTTTATGACTTGACGATACAGCCAAGTCACAAACAGAATGTCATTTAGCAGAGGTTAAAAAAACGAGCCCAATGTATATCGTGATTTGAACCTAAGAGTTGATAATTCTGCATTGAGGCAAGCCCATGAAGTAAGCCAATAAATTTGATTTATCTCCAGAGCGAAACATCAGTAATCTAATCCCTGAAGACTGTCCTACCTTGAGTTTTTAATATTTATAGTAATATTATACATATTAAAATATTCTTAGGATCTTCATGATTGCCATATTTAAACTCAGATGCTGTCGCTGCTAGCAAACACTTTCGGTAATAAATTATATATTAAACATAAAACATTTTGATAGAAGAAGAAAAAATAAACACATGACTGCAAAGAAGAAAAATCGATTCTCTGCTTCACAGACGATGCCATTCCATTAAGAAGAATCTAAGCAAATCCATTTCGACGATCAAGAGGCCGTAAGTGATATAATCTCGAAGCTTTCTTTAATATTCGCCACCTCCTTGGAATGATTAATGATAATTACACTTATTTCATTTGACAAACACTCGGCGAAGGAACGTTTGTATATAAAACTTCAAGTTCATAAAAATTGCCAGGCAATCGAAATAACCATGCCCACACCATGTTAAGCTGTATCGGCAAAAGCTGGAAACTGAAATATCGGATAAATCATTAAAATGCCATTCGCATCTCATAGATTCGCTTATGTAAGCGAAGGTATTGTAAATGAGTTTTTCCTAGTTTTTTCGTTCCCATCTCTTTCTTATTCGTAAATTCTGAATGTGAAGACTGAATCTAAAAAAAAACCGCATTTTGCAATAATACCATTCTAAGTTTGTTCCAAGTATCAATTCATTAGAGAATATTAAAACGAAATGAAAAATGTATTTAAAATTAAACGCTATATTAATATATATAATATTTGCTGTAAATTCCTCTTTCCTATCATCAAATGCATTTGAATATTTTATTTGGTATTTAGCAGTATGTGTTTTACAGTTTCCTTAATAGCAATGTAATGACTACGTATGAATCAAAAGTAGGACCTCTGTCTCTAAAGTTCAATAATTATTTTTGTTTAATTTCATTGGAAAAACCTTAACCGAAATCATTAAGAACCGAACGCATTCATTTCTTCGCTATGCGAATTGTGACATAGTCAGATATGGAGCATTTGGCAGGAAAGGTACCTTTTTTGTATCTGTACATCGTTTCCTACTAAGTAGTTCATATGCGAAAACGAATGAGTCATAAGTAATATTAAATTTCATTTGAAGTTGGCTAAAATTTAACGGGAAACTAATGGTCAGTTTTTTGTTAAGTTTATTAAGCTTTGTGATGTTCACACATATTTGACAGAGGTAGGTCGTTTCCTTGACGGAAAAGACACAGTTAAAAATGTTTACAGATCGAACAGCCAATTCATTAAGAAACGCTGAAAACGTTGATCAAATATCCAACAATCACATTACTATACAGAAGTGATTTCGAACTTTCAAACCTCAATATTCATCGCCATTGCCCTGAACTGTGAACACGAAGAATGTGATTCTTCCTACACCATAGGTGCAGCCATTTGCAAGATAAAAAAAAAAACATCACCGTTTTGCAAAAGAGAAAAATATTCCGTATGCAATATACATATATCTCATCTATGGAGTTTTTGTTACTGTTGTGGCAGTTGCAACTGTCTCCACGACTCGAATGAGCAGCGGAAGTCCATCAATCACTATATGAACAATTAAATCAGTAAAATAATTGTGACAGAGCTGATCAAGAGTATTTCAAAAGAACTTTCCAAACAGGCTTCAACAATCCTCTATGATCTTTGTAATAGTGTACTTTGAATGAAATAAACGCTGACAGTTTCATTCAAAATTTTGCATTCACTCAGTGCTGGAACTTTGGACACATAGAGTTTATATTGATACTAGAGGTATTGAAAGTCATGAGCATATTTATTCTTCGAAAATTTAAAGGACATAGGCATAAAAACATTGACAGCAGTATATGACTTGCAGTACTACTTTTATCTTTACGTTGCTTTTGGTTTTGACATTTGTTGGTCGGTCGGTTTGTGGATTTTATAAAAGGTTGTTCCACCATATCTTTCAAACGCGATGGACAAACTTAATGGTTTATGTGAGAAATGAAAGTCTGTGATGTGGGAAATGTCATAGGATATAAAAAAATTGATTCCCCCTAAAAAAAGGGGAAATGTGAAAACTATTTTCAAGCTATATCTCCAGAACGCGAGGGCGAATGTCCTAGGCTATGAAAAATGGAACTCCTTGCTTTTTTCCCCTCAAAAAAAGGGGGGGGGAGAGTATGCAAATGATTGTTACCCTGTATCTCTTGAACGCGAATACGGAAAGTAATGAGCTATTTGTCGAATGAAAGCTTGGGACGAGGGAGTGTCATAGGCTATATAAATTTCTTCCCCCCTGAAAAAGGGGAAATGTGAAAGTCGTTCTATTATAACTTCCGAACGCGAGGACCTACGTTTATGAGTTAGGTGTCAAATGAAAGCTCGTATAATGACGGTCGTAAACTATTTCGAATTTTCCGAAATAGTTTACGACCAGCATTATACGAGCTTTCATTTGACGTTTAATTCGAAACCGTGTTAAAATGGGAGGATCGGATTTTCGTGGGGTTCGACTTTAAAGACTCATATCTCAAATTAAATCTTCTAACTTTTCCAGTGTCATGGGCTACCACAATCATGACTCCAAAAAGGGCTAAACATTCTCGATGTTTATGAGTCATATATGAAAGTTTTTGAATGTAGGTGCTTTGAGTGACAATAAAAATATGTAAATTGAAAATTTTAAAACATATCTATCTTCTTATATGGCTCTAAAAAGTAGAAAATAAACCTAAAGCATATCGATTGTGCAATCAGTAATTGAGTTCGTATCGCTTCGAAGGAAGATAGGGCGCCGATTTATGTACTCGACATGATTGTTGTCGCCCTATCTTCCTTTGAAATAAATACGAAGTCATTGACTGATTGCATCATCAATATGCTTTATTTATTTCTACATTTTAGAGCCCTAAGGAAAAATAGCTATTTTTGAAAATTTTTAAGAAATGTTTTTTTTTTTTACTTAACATCCTATTGCTTTAGGCTTTCACATTTGTCGGTTGGTCGGTTTGATAGTTTGTAGAATTGACAAAATGTTGTTCCATCATATCTTTGGAACGCAATGGAGAAACTTAATGATTTATGTGTAAAATAAAAGCTTGTGACGCGGGGAATGCCACAGGGTATAAAAATTGATATCCATGCTTGCCCCCCCCCCCCCTTAAAAAGAGGAAGTATAAAATATATTCTTTTGCTATATCTCCAGGACCCGAATGCCGAAGGTAACAAGCGATACGTCAAATGAATGCTTCTGACGCGGGGAATGACATAGGTTACAAAAAAATTGACCTCCCATGCTTTCTTACCCCCTTAAAAATGGGGAAATTATGAAAATGATTGTTCTCCTATATCTCCTGATACCAGGTGAGGAAAGTAACAGGCTATGTGCCAAATGAAAACTTGTGACGTGGGAAGTGTCATAGGCTATAACAAATTGACCCCTCCATGCTTTCTCCCCCCCCCTAAAAAAGGGGAAACATGAAAACTATTGTTCTGCTATAGTTCCAGAATGCGAATGCCGAAAGTAACACACGATGCGTCAAATGGAAGCCTTGTGATGCAAGGAGTTTCATAGGCTATAAAAAATTGAATACCAAGGTTTCTCCCCCTCCCCCCCCCGAAAAACGAGAAATATGAAAGCCGTTCTACTATATCTTCCAAAAGCGAGAATCTAGTTACGAGTTAGGTATTTTTTTTAATTTTTATTTAATTTTTTGTCACTAAAATTGGAATTTACATGAAAAATTTGAATATTAAATGAAAGCTCATATAGTGACCATAGAAACCATTTCGAATTTTGCCCCCACAATTCCCCCTTATAAAAGTGGGGGGGCAGATTTTCGTGGAATTCTACTTTAACGAGTCATATCTCAAATTAAAGCTTGTGGTCTCCAATGGCATAGGCTACCTCAAACATGACTCCAAAAGGGAAGAAAAATGTGATCGATATTTATGAGTAATATATCAAATGAATGCTTTTGAAAATAGACGTTTTTAGTGTCAAAAATAAAATAAAAATTAAAAACAATACCTGCCCCCTGCTTTACTTTTAGAGTCCATGTAAGGAGATAGGTATTTTCTACTTTTTAGGGTCCATATAGGGAGATAAGTATTTTTTTTATTATTTTTTTAATTTATTTATATTTCTAGTCACCATACTGGTCAAATCATTTTGGTAGCTTCGGAGAAACTTGAAATTGCGGCTGTATTAAAAGTACTTTCCAGCATATCAAAATCAACTATGCACAAATTTCTAAACTGATTAGTCGTTTTCAAAGTTCTTCAAGATGGAAGCAAAGACTGCCAGTCTCTAAATAGGGAAAGTGACAATTTTTTTCTTTCACAATGAATTCACGTACCGCACATTTCCAAAACGGAATCCCATTGGCAGCCTTATGATATGCAAGGACAAAAAAAGCACATGCACTGACCCCGATTTACATTTTAGGTAATAGATGTTGCTACTCGTCTTCTATTTTAATATCATTATATGGTGACTAGAAATATATTATCATTATATGGTGACTAGAAATATAAAATAATAACGTAATAGCAATATAATATATATAATATACATATTTTAATATCATTATATGGTGACTAGAAATATAAAATAATAACGTAATAGCAAATAACGTAAGTATGCATAATCCGATTGTGATCACGACTTTCGGTACAATCTTCGTATTCTGCATATATTCTTCAATTTCTGCCACACATAAAAAGTATGTTGGAAATAATTTTTCGGAAGTGCTTTTAGCAATGCCATCACACTGATCTGCATGGTTGCGACTGACTCAAAATTAGATCCTTTCAAGCAGTTTTGAGAAATCGAAATATGTAAAAGCGGCAATATCAGGTGAGAGCAGGGAATTTTCCAATGCTGGGAGTTGTGTTCTCATCAAAAAGTATTGAACCAATAGAGTTGTGAGGAGAAAAAAGGTTGAATCTTTAGCAGAAAACTTAATCTTAGTCAGAAAACTGAATTTGGCTTCATGAAAATGCGTTTTACTACATTCGTCTGGTGAGAGAATGTTTGGCCTAACAATGTGTTAGAGCACTCACTGTATATTCCCGATTTTGTCTCATGCGACATGTTCTCAAAACTTAACAAGTCCTTGAAAGGATTTCGTTTTTGGACGAATCGAAGGCATTCACAATACTACGACTACATTACTGAGAAGTTTCCATGAAAATGGTTTCTAGCAATGGTATAGACATGACAGAGACATTAGAATGTGTATATAAAATCAGAAGATAACTTGAAAATGACCACATGCACAAGGTTAGAGGTATTATCGCACACTTTCAGAACTTGGGTCATGTGGAACTTTAGGCAGGGTGTGATAGAAAGTGGATGTGTTGTGTAGCCTTATATTGCTCGCCAATAATTTATGGTTGCTGTGTAGGAACCGCGTGAAGATCAGGTAAACTGTGGAGATTGTGTCTAAACGTACCCTTTTCCCACACATAATTAAATTCCATAGGTTAACCTGGTCACCAGTGATAAACTAAATTCACTTTTGAGAAATAAATGTTATACTTAAAAACTATGCTAATGTTGCTAATTGTACTAAAGTGGAAGAATAATTCTTTTCACTCGAGGGACAATCAATTACACTAGAATACGTCTACTAACTGAGAGTAGCAAAAGAAGACTATTTGACTGTCTCTCGCATAGAGACATCTTCCTTCTTCTCCCATGGGTCCACTTCCTAGCAAAAAAAACTCAAGTTTTAGGAGCTCACAAGGCTAAGCTACGGTTCTGTGGTATTCTAAAGCCCTCTCCAACCGTTTTTTAGGATAGCGAGTCACTTAGCTCTGCAAAACTCCTTTTATGTAAATGTAGTTCACAGTTGGCGTCTTTCAGACGATTGATGTTCACCTATAAGGCTAAAAAGAAATGCGTCAAAATACAAGGGTTTATCAAAATAATGGAAACACTGACGGCGACTAGAGTACACGCAATGCACCGTATGCATATCACAGGGACGACGTCACCCGCGATGTGAGGTATATAAAGGATAAAGTACGATGTCAGCTATCACTTAGCAGTGCCACAGATGTAGGTAAAACAACTGTTGTGGTGTAATTATTGACAATACGCGGTGACCTCCAAAAAGGCATGATAATTAGTGCGCATCTTACAGGAGCTTCAGTAACCAGAATGGCGGAAATGGTAGGTCTAAACGAGGAACTGTATCAAAGATTATAACTACCTATAAAAAAAAAAACAGGGCGTTGTCTCCAAACGTGCAAATTGTGGACATCATATGAAGTTGTCAGATAGGGATAGCCAAACGCTGGTACGGATTGTACAATGGAAGCACAAGACCATGGCACTCAAATAGCAGGATAATTGAACACCAGTAGGAACGATCCCGTTTCTGTCATCAGAGTCGTCGGGAACTTCATTGTGCAGGTAATTATGGGAGTGTTGCAATCCACAAACTTCTCATTGCCAACATCAGTGCAACAAAACGTGTAAGGTGGTGCAGAGCACATAAAAACTAAGGTGTTAAAGACTGGCAACGTGTCATCTGGTCTGATGAATCGTACTACACATTCTTTTCCCCACAGGCAGAGCAGTGTAGAAGCGTATCATCCCGACTATTCCTTTCGACCTTGAAGCATGGTGGTGGATCCCTGATGCTGTGGGGTGTCATATCATGGCATTCGTTAGGGCCGTTAGTTATTCTTCAGGGTCGTGTCACATCCGAAACGTATGAATACATTCTCGGTGACCATCTGCCCCCAATGTTGCGGGCATTGTTTTCTAATGATCGTCCCTGGTTTCAAGCGAATAATGCATCCATGCATTGTACGAAACGTGTCAAGTTGTGATTTGCAGAGCATGGGGATGAGGTACAGCGCTACCTTGGCCAACTCAATCTCTAGATCTCAATATTATTGAATATTTGTGGTAATATCTGGGGCGCAAGGTCAGATCATATTTTGTGCCTCCATCATCACTGGCACAGTTGGGGCCATATTTTACAGGAAGAATGGTCCCACATTCCATTACCTTATTTGTATTGCTTGTATAAGTCTATTCCACGTCGAATTGCGTCTGTTCTGAACGCTCGAGGTGGGCCTACAGCTTATTAATAAAATGTTCTCCACAAACAGTACATGTTTCCATTATTCTCATAAACCCATGTACATTCCTATCTGATTCTAATTTGTGCTTAAGGCTATTCAATAATCTCATGAAAAATACGCTCCAGATCAATACTTACTTCTATTTAACCTAAGAACTAACACATATGTATATTGGGTAGAACAAGGCATTAGATATTATTAAGGCCCTTACCGATTATTCCACTTTTTCGTGGTTTGAGTTACTGGGAAAGATGTATCCAACTCCTCGTCCAATGTTTGGGCAGTCGTTCAGCCAAGTTTACAGGTTCACTCTCTGTTGAATAATTAATACTTCTACAGGTAGGAGAGTTCTTTCGAGGATGTCCTGCTACACTGATCTATATTAGGGATGTCCATGGGCTGTTTACTAGAGGTGGATGACGCAAAATTGATCTATTCCCTAACATCTCTCCGTCAAACAGCAGAGACGCGTTGCAGACTGGGCTGGGGATAAACTGCTGTTCCGTTGAAATGTCAGCGTAATTGACTACTAAATCAATGGGATGTCCCGTTGTATGTTGTATGAGAAACCTGATGAGTCCAATAGAATTTTTAGGTTATCCCTGTACAGGAGTGCATTTTTCCCCTTTTTATAAAATAAAAAAAGAAAATAAATATTAAAAATTACCTGTATTACCAACCACAAGTTCTTATTTGTTGTGCTGAGTCTGGGGAACAGTTATCGTGTCAAACTTCAAGTTTAAAACAACTTCAACCTTAAATGTGCAGTAGTCATTGCTGTCGTTTAACCTCCGTCATACAGTGATATTGTTTCGTAGCTTTAATGTTGAATGAGTGCGTCTATGTTGCAGATAATTTCGTGGTTTACAGAGATCTTCAAAAATCACGAAATTATCTGCTATATGTACACACACTTCTTCCTACAACAGTGCTGATCTTTGAAAATGCGACGGACTCCACGAAATGTTCCTATTCAATTAAGTCATTGAAATTCAGGCCCGTATATAAGCACCAACGATTCAATGCATCTGCGTAACTAGAAACAATACACACCCACCCAACAAACAAGAACTCAATAAGATATATGTATTCAAATACCGTTTAATACATTATGACCTAAGAAAATTATCTTCTGATCAGATGTGCACTTTCAGTGCCTTAAATTATCCATTCCGTGCTGCTCTCCATTTAATGCACTGATGACAACCATCGTACTGCTGCATATTGTGCTTCTCAACCACTGCATGTTTTTCGTAAACATTTGAAAACATATTTGTTTTAGTAAATATCATCTGAGTTTTATCACGTTGCTGCGTTTTTCGTGTACGTATGTCCTGTGTAATCCTAGACATTTTTCAACATTATGTACATCATTTTTTCATTATGATGTAGAAAAACCTTTGAAAAACTTTATTAAAGAATTAAAGTTATTAAACTCACAATACGTTTTGTGTTGTGCACATAAAATATTATTTTTTGATTAAATATTTAGCACCAATGGGCATACACTAGTATAAGTTTATTTAAAAAATAAAATAAAAGTTTTTTTATTGCTAGCTTGTTATTTAGCCGATGAAAACAATGAATTAGTGTTTTCTCTATTTCTCTTAAATAAATATTTTATTGCCCGAGAAACCTTATTAACCATAATATGTTTATCTACGTTTTTAACCGTTTCAGTTTTCCGTAAACTGATGCATGGTAGAAAACCATTTTTCCGTAAACTGATGCATAGAGAATTATGTCCCTTTTTACTCATTTTAAAGTCAGTTCTCTTATGTTGGTTAAATCAGGAAGGCCTGGCAAAATGAGATTTCTCATGATTTTTAAATGTGCGGAGACTCAGGACAAGTTTTTTCCCCCGTAGAATTGTTTGACAATAAAGAAGCTCTAAACTGCTCCAAGAAAATTTTAAAGAAAACTGCACATGGGTATTACATATATTCAGCGCTTTTGATAGCGAAGACCCAAAGTGAACATTCGCATGTAGCAGAACATAAATTTTAAATTTTATAAACATTTTGTTTCGTATTCTATGCATTCACATTTCTCCTTAGTTCCTTTAGAAAATCTTTTTTTAATAAACTTTACCTAGCGATTTGTTTCTGCCAAGTCTATCTGAATATGAGAGTATAATATTTAGATGACAATTTAAAAAGCATATAAATCATGAGAGGAACACTATTAAAATGTTTATTGACTTGTAAACAGTCAATAAATATTTCTTCTTTGCCCTTCGCACTAATAACATCGAAAAACATTAACATAATTATCAAATTGTACTCTTTATCTCTCTGCTAACCTCCCCCCCCCGCCTTACTCTTATTTAGAAATGCCCATGCGACAGACAGCGACCTTTCCAACAGATGGCTTCGAAAAGCCTCCGCCTATCGTATTGGCCGTTAAGTCATGGTCCAGTGTGAAAGAGAGTCATATACTATGCACGTTAAAGAAACGCTGAATGGACTATTACGGGATGCTACCATTTATTTCCCAACAGCTGTTCAGTCGACAATCAACCTTTTCTGAGCCATTGGTGTCCTTGTGACCGGCACATATAGCCCATAGTGTGAAAAACAAAATGCTGTTCAGAGGGTAAAACAATGCAACAACCCATCTTTTCCAATGACTTTCCAAGAGCATTTTCACCATTAAATAATTTCAGGATATTCAAATATGGGTAAAAAATATTGCTGAATATTAATTATAAAACAATAGAAATCATTAATAATCTGTTGCATTAAATATTAATCGAACAAAATTCTATTAGCATTGAAACACTGAAGCAAGACTCATGATGAGAACAAACATATTATCTTATTTACTAAGTATTTAATGACTATTAAGCTGTGTCAGTAGCAGAATGAAGATGGGTATAGAGGAAAAATTGTCTTGAGTCGGGTGGGTTTGTCTAAATATCATTTGTCTGAATACAAGGTAGTAGTTATCATACCAGAAGTGACGGTAGACTCAGATTTGATCACAAGACAAAAATTATGCAGTAGGTTTTTATGAGAGTGATTGGTGATGTGCACATAACTGGGATAGCTCTAACGCATAGAGCCCCAAATGCACCCAAAAGGGAGTAATGGACCTGATGGTCTATAGCATAATATCAGCAGTAGATGAGAGACTGATCAGCGGCTGGTACTCAGTAGTTAGAGCACGTGACATGGCATCAGAAGGACGTGAGTTCAGATTCCCATCAGAGTCAAAATAATTTATCCTCTATATCCATCTTCATCCTGTTATTTAAACAGCTTAAGAGTAATTAAATACTTTTGCCATTCAGCTTAATAGTGATTAAATAATTTTTGTTGATTAAATACTTAGTAAATCAAGTATGAACTGTGGATTCATTTCGTCTAAATTATGTATCTTAACATTATCAACATGATAATGTTATCTTATGTTGTACAGATTTTCCTGTTGAATGCAAAAGCATATTTAAATGCAGGAAACGTATTAACGTCAAAAGTAATCAATCTATCAGAATAATATATCAAAGGAAATATAGGTAAAAGTAAAAGTTCAACTCCAAATATTGTATTCAGTGTAAAGTAAAAAAATTCAAGTCTTTGTTTCGTTAAGTTCTCTCTGGGGGACATGGCAGAATAGACTGAGTAGGTGCAGTGTGTTTAGCTCAGCTAGAAACCATTGTAATGGTATCTTCCAATGATAACTACAACACAGATGAACCCAGCCAAGAATAATATTCAAGAATCTATGAGATAAAGAACTGCAAATTAAAATTTCAATTTATAACAAATCTGTGTCAATTCGCAGTGTGCTAAACTAAACAAAGAACTGTAATGCAACCTAATAAAGAACATTATATGACAGAACTTCCACAGCAGTAATAACATAGTCAATAAAAAATATTTTGGAAATCAATAGACATTTTTCTTTTTCGCATGCGCACACAGAAAACCATTGTTCAAAGTTAGCCTTTCCTCGCTCTTGAAATCATATATTCATTTCCATTCTCTTTTCTATGCCTTTCTCCCAGTGAATTATATACCCTAAACAAATTTATGAAAGCGTATTAATACTTTTCAAGAAATAGTCAGAAAGAAAGGTTTTCCTTTTAAGGCCATCATAAGTTTATCATAGAATATAGTTTTAGTTTGGATCCGAAACTCAGTTTTAGAGTCTTTCCTTTTCGATATTTCTGCATTGCAGGCAAATATAAGCCATAACTCATCTGTGCGTGAAGTGGAACAGAGATCATAGATATATCAGCAATTCAGCAATACGGGGTAAGTACATGTATGAGTAACGATTCAAGATTTGCAAGTATAATTTCGATTCTGTCGGAGATGAGCTCCTGTCCAGAAAGAAATATGATTGATAACTTAATTGCTTGGACTACATATTCTTCAATATATTCCTTCGAGATACACCACCCTGGAGAACGTTCGCCCCACCCATAAAATATCAAATGCAATAACTTCATGCTCAGCCCTTACCTCATGGAATCGTATTACTTATCTCTGATATCTTATTTATTCATATACGATACTTACCAACAGCTAAATAATGCGTATATTACTTTTTTATTATTTTTATATCTTTTCAAATGAAAATTATGCAGCGATATTACTACTTAATGTTAAGAAATCAAGTTTGGTCGATTGCTGCATTTTACAATACGTAAAAAAACCAGTAATACAAATTATGTGCGAATCTTAATGAACATTTCTTTTTTTAAACAGTTCCAATGATATGCTTCTGACAATTTATTCTCTTGTACTGATGTCAAATATTATCTTTGTTTTTACCAGGAAAGCGATTGAAGTACATTGAGGTTATCATGAAGGATTTAACAAATGGATGGAATAGAAATATCCTTGCTGCATTTTTCCATTTACTGAGATCATTTGTTGTGCGAAGAGGGGCAACAACAAGTTGAAGAGTTTATCCATCTTTAGCAGGACTAGGATGGCATCCTTGAGCCTTTGTTGGCCTTAATTCATTTTCTCTTAATCTAGGTCCTGCTATGCCAAATGATACCGCATTTAATTAGAAACAATAAAATAATTGCAGTTCGATAAAAAAAGAACGTTATTAGCCATCAGTTACTAGGAAAATGTTATGCAAAAATTTAATCTTTGTCTTTGCTGTTCAACTATTTCAATTTACTTGTAAGTTTTATTCCAATACTACGCTATATGAATTTTTGGAGAACTCTAGTATAGTTTTACTTTTAAAGCCTTTTTTGTCCCTGTTAAGGTTTCAAATTATGCACTATAGCTAAATAAAATCCATGAGTGATTTATACTGAGTTCATATCATATACTATAATGAATATTTAATTTTTATTCACCAGAAGAAAGTTATCCAAAAATCCAATATATTTTTCTCCGGTCGCGTTTAACAGTTTCTAATTTATTTCGTTTAGTGTATGTTATAAAGAATGAAATAAATGTTAAAGACAACATCTGTTAATATACTATCGATGCAATATATTTCCTTAACAGAATAAGAGCATGTAGAACTGCTGAAATTCAGTTTCTATTTTATAGTGTGAATTAAGTATTGTAATTATAATTATATTTATATATATATCCTTCTTATTTTTATGCTTTAATCTATTTGATTGGTATTTTTAAATCAGTGATTGTTGGAGCTTACTTATAAATTCCCGCCTATCTATCGATATACCATTTGTTTATTCTAATTTAATAAGAAAAGTTAAAATAAGTTCATACTACATTACATAATATGAAGTAGCTTAAAATTCTCATCATTAAAACTCTGTCCATACTGCATAATTGGAAATCATTTTAAAAGCAGAAATAAAAGCAACGAAAGCAAAACTATACTCCAGTTTTTGAAGAAATGAATATAGATTTCTAAATAATAATAAAAAAAAAATTCCGATTGTTGTTTGTCAAATGTGGCTTGCGACGACACACAACGACAGAATAGTTCAAATTTATCTTTTCCAGGGAGTCTTTACTGTGCCATTAAATGGAAGAACAAAGACAACAAATCGATATGAAGAGTACCGTGACTGGAGATGTTGATGAGCTGACTTCCATGCATCCCTGCCATCCCAAGTTCCGCATCTTTCTGCTTTGCATTTCCGCGTCTTGCTGTTTTGCATTTCCTCTTCTAGTTGACGTCGGACCGCATCCGTTGACAAACGTTTTGTTTGCCAAGTTGACGGAGAAGAATATACAAATCATCAGAGTTTGCCAGTCGGCTTGTCAAAATTAATGGCCATTTATTATCGTTTTTCGCTAGTTGATACAGTCAAGACGATGATCATCAGCGTCCGATACAAAACGTCTTAAAAACGTGAAGACATGCTGCAGAGATTTCAGGGCAAATATTTAACATAGCAACAAAGCTTTGCAAACAGTGAAGTATTTGAACATTCTATTAAATAAGATAACGCCTTTCTGCATGCAAACGTAACTAATTAATATTGTGTTGTAATAAAGTGAATTTTCCTCTCATTAGGTTTCTTTTTATTTCGAAACTGTTTTAGACTGAGTTTAATTACCGTTTATTTGAAGTGCAATGACTTCGCAGTTTTAAGAATCGAGAAATCAATATGTTCTCAAAGTTAAAAGTATTTAGTATCAAAATTTCCTACGGGAATAAAATACTTAATGACATTATTTTTACATCATTCAAAATTGTAATGCATTGTTTTTAAGTTGTTTATTTGAAGTGAAATGATTTTGCAGTTTTCAGAACCGAAATTAATAGGTATATTAATTTTCTATATAGTTGAAGTATTACTATCAAAAATTTCTATTGAAGTAAAATATTAAATTGCATTATTTTTATACATAATCATCCAAACCGTAACACATTTTTTCTGAGTATAAACGACGATATATAGGTAATCAATACAGATAGTTTGATAATCAATGAAATATGATACCCTAAATTCTGAAATTGTGATTCTGCTTATATAACTAGTAATAGGAATCCCTCTATATTCGAAGAGCGAAAACTGAAAATTTTAAAGAGAATGGAGGGTAGGGAAGTTGTGTGAAATTTCAAAATCGGGTTTCTATTACAGATAGGGACTTCGCAATTCAACCAGAGTCTCTTTTGCAATTAACCAGGCATTTTAACACCTTAAAGGACCACCATATCGCATTCCCATTCCCGTAGGAGAAATTTAGACTGGAGAGTAATATGAACTGAATTTACATTTTTGACAGCCCCCATTGAATAATAGGGGACAGTCAAAAATGTAAAATGTAAAATTACAATCTTTCAGCTTTTAAAACGGGAAAAAAACTATTATAAAATAAATACCCCCTCAAGCAGCTGCTTGCCACAGAGGTCTGACAGTTTATATGCCAGAGTAGAAGGTCTGAGAGGATGACACATACATCTATGCCTTACCCCGGACTCGAACCCAGGTCCCTTAGATCAATAGCAAGCGCGCTAATCATTCGGCCATCGTATCCCATTAAAAATCGAGACGTGAAATATTTAAGGAATAATAGTGGCACAGGAGAAACCCGTGAACGAAATTTAATACCTGGATGTAGAGCATTTGGAGGATTAAGGGAAGGAAGTTTTAAAAGAATTGATTTATTTGATTTGGTTGCTTAGGGTTTAATGGCGCAACGGCAACTAAGACCATATTGCGCCAAACACGTGGTATATGCAATAAAAATAAACAGATAAAAGTCATGCAACCCTCAACCAGAAGTCAAAAGCAACACACTAAATAATTAAAGAAGCAAAAATGCGAAACACACAACAAGAAAGAAAAGCGTAAACAAGCATACTCTATAAAACCAGGATAAAAATAGTCAACAATTGTAAAAGAGAAAAACATCAATGGGTGTATAATACCCATTAAATTAATATAACAAGGCAAAAGATAAAAAAGTCAAATATATGCAAAATATCCTGTATACAGTAATTGACTATTTACGGTATACAGGGTTTTAAAACAGGTTGGTAACAAGTTTTTCGAGATCAAGCCCATTGTCAAAACCATGGCAGTCGTGTTTTCGCAGGAATCGCAAGGGGGTCCGAATGTAAGGGGCTCGGACGTAAAATCGTGAAAGCTAAAATATAATCGTCGTTCAAGGTTAAAAGCGATACATTCGATTAAAATATATTTGATGGTTAAAATGGTGTCACAAAATTCTCACTTAAGTTCGTCATCCGCCCAAAGAAGAAAAGAATATGTGATAAACGAATTACTTAAGCGGAGCCGAGGAAGTACAACTCTCGCCTTGCAATTCCTGTAAAAACAAGACTGCCATGGTTTTCACAATGGGTTTGAGCTCGAAAAACTTGTTACCAACCTGTTCAGATCAAGATCTCTGACATTGTTCCCAGAGGTCGGTGGAGAAAAACTGCCGGAAATCCATGTTTGGAACTAGCAGTGGAGAGTTGGACTGGGTCATGTCTGACTTGGCAGCAGCATCTGCGAAGTCATTACCCCTTAATCCCGACGTCACCAGGCACCCAACGGAAGAGAATTGTGATGATGGCTGCCAGACGATGGGGCTGCTGACGAATCTTGGAGAAAACAGGGTGAGGTCAATGCCTTATTGAGATCAAATCTTGTCGCGAGCTAAGTGACTCGGTGTAAAGGGACACACCGACAATGATGCTTAGTCATTATGTGGTCCAAGGTGAGGCTGATAGCGTGCAACTCTGCAGTGCAGATGAAACACTGCTGTGGGATCTGGTCTGAATTATTACATTACAGTAGACCATGTCTGATCCCACTGATGTGCCGGATTTCGAACCATTTGTGAATACAAGCAAGAAATCCGGGTTCTCAACACGATGGCTGCCAAGGAGTTGCTGGTACACGCACTCGGGTGTAAAGGCCTTCCCCATCCTGCAAAGACTCTCACTGTCTTCAGACTGAAGTCGGAGAATGTCGAATAAAACCTTTCCTCCCTCCAGTGATGTATCAATCTGAAATTATGTTATTCAGTTAAATTAGAGATAATAATTGATATATGATAGATGGTATTGGATGAAGTAAACAAACCACTTGAAATTTCCACCGACGGGCATCTTGGATGACCTCACCCACCAAGCTGTCGATCCCCCTCTGTTTCTGTATTGCATCAGACGTAATGTGATACAACATGTTTTGGGAAAGTTCATCCCCCTCACACAATTGACCGTCGATTTCAGACATATCTCGAAATTTATCTAAGTCCAGAGACGTCAGATGACGTCACCTATTTGAAGTTTCAGGTTTTAAATTATTTTTGTCTAATAGCATTTTTTTATTTCAGTTTCTGCGGGATAGTGATTCTTCTAATATAAATGCGGCTTCCATTAGTCAGAATCATCATTCTGTTGTCAGACGTTGACAGTAACATTTCTCTGCTGCTGCATCTGTGTGATTTTTCAACTGCTAGAAGTCAATAGTGATAATTCTCGACGTCCTCGTGTAGTATAAATCATCTCCAGTTATTTCACAAGTTACTGTTTTGCAATGTATCCATGTGATATATGTCAGAAGACTTTACACTCCAAACGATTCTCATTTCTCATAAGAGGTATCATGATGGAAAGAACCTGTTTAAGAGTTCTCCATGTGAATATACACTCTCAAGGAAGGATGACAAAGAACGCCATGCATTATCCCCCACCTGCAGGAAAACCTACAAATGTGAAGAATGTTCAATGGAGTTTGGAAGAAAAGACTGTCTTTTACGACATCAAAGAAAGTCACACAATAATAAAAGAAAAAGTTCTGAAGATGAAAAGATTCCCCAGAAGAAGCAAAAACCGGATCCTGAAGACCCTTGCCAGTTTACAGAAGAAATGAAAAGGACCTTGTCTACTCATAAGCTGTTGGCGCCTGAAGAAACAGCTGTTGATCTCATCATTTTTCTCCAGTACTCACAGAAATCACTCCTAACTCTTCTGAAAGAAGAACTGGCCTCGAAAGGTAGCATTAAAAGGTACAGTCGCTAAAAAAATATCCAACACTATGGTTGATTATAGAACTCAGAAAAATATCTGGCAAACGTTTTTTAGAAATTTGTGATATGGCAACCTTCGTATACAGTACACGAAGGTTGCCAGATCACTAATTTCTAAAAAAAAACTTTGCCAGATATTTTTCTGAATTCTGTAATCAACCATAGTGTTCGGATATTTTTTGATCGACTGTACATTGTCGTGCAAGTGCGCTTCAGGCGAAAAGTTTTTTCTTCTACCTTCCAATACTGCACCCCTTTTTTTTCGAAGCAACTGTTTCACAAATCTTCCTACCTCGTTCCTAGACAGAGAATTGGATTTGGGGTGCAAAATGATCAAAACTTCATATGAAGAATTTGAAGGACCTCATAGTGGCTGGATACTGGATGCTGTTGTCCAAGGTGAAATGAACATAGGCAAATATATCCCTCTCGCAGCGTCTAGTTATGTCCCTACTCCAGGAGAATTACTATTAAAACATGCTATTGTTAATGTATGTAATTCGGACCAAAAATGCTTTATTTGGTCTGTTTTGGCTTGTCAGTATCCTGCTACAGATCATCCACAGCACCCTAGCAACTACGTACATTTAGAAGAAAAATTAAATACATCTGATTTAACTTTCCCTATAACAATAAATCAAATGTCAAAATTTGGAAAAAAATTAATAATATCTCTGTCAATGTTTTTGGATACGAGAAAGAGATGTTCCCACTACATTACACCATTCAGATTTAAAGAGTACGCAAATCTCCTACTGTAATCAGATGGTGAAAAGCATCATTATTGTTTCATTAAGAACATGAGTAGACTCCTCAGTCCTCTCACTAAACGTAAATGCCAGACCTTCTACTGTGATTACTGCCTTCACCGTTTCACGAATGAATTACTCTTGAAGGATCATGTTCCCTATTGTCAAGAACATGGACCCCAGACAGTAGAGTCTCCAACTGAAGAGGAGAAATGGCTGAAATTCACAAATTCCGTTCCTTGTGTGATTTACACCGCTTTGAATCATTCTTAGTGAAAGTGGACACTTATGTGCCTGACCCTTCAAAATTTCACACCAATATCACAGCAAATCCTAAACCCTGTGGATTTGCATATCTTGTTGTTGGACCTGACGGCTGCAGTCATAAACCATCAGTAGTTTATAGAAGTCCTAATGTGGCAAAAGAATTTTTGGAATGTTTGCTTAAAGGAGAAAACGATATCAAAAATTTACTCTCGGAGATCAAACCAATGCGCCTTTTAAATCACGAAGAGGAATCGTTTCGCAACGCTGCCAACTGTCATATTTGCAAAGATGTTCTGGGACTATATCGAGTGAGGGATCACGATCATTTAGTTGGTAAATTCCGAGGAGCCGCCCATATTGCTTCTAATCTCAAATTTAAGTTAACAAATAAGATTCTAGTTATATTTCAAAACCTAAAGGGATATGACAGCAATCTCATTATACAAGAATTCGGCAGAATCAAAAATAAGAAGATTAAATGCATCCTCAATAACATGGAAAAATTCATAGCATTCTCCCTTGGGGCTTTGAATTTCATAGACTCCTATCAACTTTTAAGTGCATCTCTTGAGAAGCAAGTCCATAATTAATCAGCAGACGGGTTCGATATTTTAAAGGATCATGTTGAATCTGAACGGCTACACCTGGTTTTGAGAAAAGGGGTTTATCCCTACGATTACATTGACAGCAGCGAAAAGTTTGAAGAAACGTTATTACATCCACGTGAAGCGTTTTACAACCAACTAACAGAAGAAGCGCTAAAGGAAGAAGATTACATCCTTGCAGTGAAAGTATGGAACACATTCAATATGAAAAACCTAGGTCAGTATCATGACTTCTACCTGAAGAGCGATGTGCTGCTCTTAGCTGACGTTTTGGAGAATTTCAGAAAACTATGCGTCAGATACTATGAAATTGATCCCTACCATGTGTACAAAGCTCTTGGACTAGCCTGGCAAGCATGCCTGAAAATGACAAATGTTAATCTAGAGCTGATAACAGACACTACAATTTTCCATTTTCCTGGAAAAAAGTATACAAGGAGGAATTTCAGTGATATGCAATCGTTTTAACACGACAAATAACAAGTATTTAGATACCTATAATCCTCAGCTACCCTTTAAATAGATTATGTATTTTGATGCCAAAAATCTCTACGGATAGGCAATGTCAAAATGTCTTCCTCAAAGCGATTTTCGATGTCTTGATAGAGACGAAATGGAAGATCTAGAAATTACCACAATTGCTGATGATTCCAATAAAGGCTATATATTGGAAGTCGATTAGATTATCCAGTTTCTCTCCACGACAAGCATAATGATTATCCACTAGTCCCTAAGAAACTTCAGATTACCAACAGCATGCTATCGCCATATTGCCAGGAGCTTCCTGATAACCTTGGAATAAATACCAACCAATCAGTCGTGAAACTAGTCCTAAATCTGTATTCTAAGGAAAAATATGTCCTTCATTACCGTAATATGAAACAATATTTAGCCTTCGGTTTGCAGCTGAACAGAATACAACGCATTTTAGAATTCAAACAACCTTGCTGGCTAAAACGATATATAGAATTCAATACAGGTTAGCGGAAAAAAGCTAGAAATGATTTCGAGAAAGACTTTTTCAAAGTGATGAATAATGATGTGTTTATTATAAAAACGATGGAAAACTTTAGAAATCGGGTGAATATTGAATAATTCAGAGTCCAAAGAGAGTTTGCGAACTCGTAGCATCTCCTGCTTTTAACGCTTTTCGTGTTTTTGACAACGGACTCGCATGTTTACAATCAAAGCAAACTAAATTGAAATTCAATAGACCTATTTATGCTGGATTCAGTACTCTAGATATTAGTAAAATAAGATGTATAGCTTTCATTATGACTATATTAGTCCATATTATGGAGGAAAGACTAAATTTTTATTCACTGACACAGATTCACTGGGCTGCGAGCTTCAAACCGAGGATGTGCATGCCGATATGAAAGATGATACAGACCATTTTGACACGTCTGATTACCCTACAGATCACTTCCTATATTACATAAGCAATAAAAAGGAACTAGTAAAAATGAAAGATGAACTTTCAGGAGTGCCTGAAGTCGAGTTTGTTGGGATGAAAAGCAAGATGTTCTCTGTTCTGAGTTTACAAGCGAAGAAGAAGACAGAGAAAGGAGTCCCCAAATACACTGTAAAAAGAACCCTTCGTCACATGGATTACAGAGACTTCATAATAAACAAACTACCTTCTCGAGAAGATTTGACAAGGATTCAAAGTAGCAATCATCATCTTCATACAGTGAAAGGTGTAAAACTTGGTCTGTCACCATTCGATTACAAAATATATATTTAAGAAAATGGTTATGATACCCTTTCGTACGAACACTGCAAAATGACGAAAAAATAATATAACAGAAAACGAATATTTTGTTAAACATATACACTGCGATTTTTATTACGTTTATTTATTTATGTGTTTTTATTATGTTAGTATGAATAAAAAAATGATAATTCTATCTGAATGTACGTACAATTTCGATGTAACCCCTGTATAGGTAAAAATATCGCATGTAATTGTCATATGTAGATTATTGTATGTAAAACCACTTCCTCTCTTAAGCTGCATTTTGTAAGCAGGCGTAAAATATATCTGTAACCAATGTTAAAAAGGAAAAGCATCATCCCATCCGACGGACGGCAGCCTCCCCAAGCCCATTGGTTGACACTATTGACCG
The DNA here is from genome assembly GCA_038380435.1 of Ryuthela nishihirai. NCBI lineage: Eukaryota > Metazoa > Arthropoda > Arachnida > Araneae > Heptathelidae > Ryuthela > Ryuthela nishihirai. The sequence continues at coordinate 57,113,232 of JAWZYU010000016.1, read as the reverse complement.
AGGGCAGGGTGTGGGTATAGTGGTTATATGTCTCAACTCTGACACAGGTGGGACTCGAACCTGGGAACTGCAGATTACGAGTCTGGCGGCTAGTGATTGAGCCAACGGTCACCCCATGTTTGTGACAGAAAACTCTGGTGATACAGAAGAAGATATTGCAGAATGACCTGATTCAGATCAGTGGAATCCTGCATAACAGATTCTGACTAAGGATGAGATCGTTCAAGATATTCCGACTGTTGCCTTCAAGATATTGGTAAAAAGAAGGACGAGATAATAGCAGACAAACCTAAACCTTCCGAAGTTAGAGCCACCTAGATAGGTTTCGTATTTCATGTGTGATAGCATTCAAGTAAATGTACCTTTACTATCAGCGTTTGAGGATCCCAAGGGAAATTATAATCAGTAAGCAAGAGCAGAAATCTACCTAGCTAAAAATGTAAGTTTTGTAATCCTCAACTGTCTTTATGATCATCAAGTCTTAGAAACCAACTGAACCATCACTGCAGATATTTGAGAATGATTAAAAAAAACTAGTATTCGAAGCATTCGTCATCACGATCATGGTAAACATTGTATCAGAGTAACAAATTGAGTTTCCAAAGTTCTCATTTAAATTCTTACTTTGCGCGTATAATATTGCTACTGTATTATTAATTACTGTATTACTTCAGGTATAAGAACAGTTCATGAATATAAAGTGTACAACATTATTCCCATTAAAAAAATCTTTCACTCCAAATGGTCTGCAGAAGCAAAGCATTATTGTGTAAACATTGAATTATAGGTGTTCTTAGAAAAAAAGTCATATAAATATTTATTAATACTAGGTAATCAAAATTAAGCACTTGAGGGTATATACATTAAATGAGTGTAGAGGAAAAATTTCCAGATTCTCCAGATAACATATAATAGCATCTGACATATTATTAGGCGGTCCTGGATCGGATTTCACCCGGCGAATGACATTTTTTCCTTTATACTCATTTACTGCATACAGCCTGCAAATGTGTACCTGTGATTACCTGTTTTTAAACATAATATCCTTACGCTTGGTAAAGCGTGTTGACTAAAAATCCAATCCTCTTGGTATTTGATGTGATTGGTTGTGTGCACAAACCTGAAAGATGCCTCCTAAACTACATTTTTCAATTACAGACAGATTTTCAATGACTAACTACATGATATAATGCTTAAAGCAACCAGTATATTAATATGTCGGCGGTAGCTCAGCGGCCAGATCACCTATCATGTTATCAGGGAGTCGTGGGTTCAGATTCCACCCACTTAATAACAATTGTTTCAATATACTCAATTAAGAAAAAGGCATGTGACAATTTTATCTACATATATATTTCGTATTAACTTGTTTTACTGTCGAGCCCTACTATTTGTACACCTAATGGGCAGGTCAGAAGGACTCTAAGAGCTTTAGACGATAGTTACTTAAAAAGATAAGATTGCGGTTGTTTTACATCTGAGCGGCACTTTTTTAACACAATTGGCTAAATGGACAATTTTTGTTAAATACAGGGTCCTTACGATAATAAGAACCCCGTAGGCTCAGAAAAGTTTGGGGGAAGGGTACCCACTGTATAGCTGTTGGGAGACATATGCTAGCCACCCGTCACTGCCATCCAGCGTGTTCGTTAACGTGCACTTGGTATGGCTCTCCCGTACAAGGAACAACGGCTTAACGTCCCATCCAATGGACGGCGGCCTTACCAAACCCATCAGTGTCCCTTACTGACCGTAGGAAAAGCGAGGAGTTTTGTGGAAATAAATCTTAATGCTGGCCTAGCTGGGACTCGAACCTAGGAACGGCAGCTCACGAGCATGGCGCGCTACTGACTGAGCCACCTCCTCCCCTACGAATGATGATGTGGAACACCGAACAGCTGTTTTGCAGTAGATCGAAGTCTTTCATCATGACCATCCAGTATGGGAATAGATATGACCATATGGGCTATTCATAATGCGCTCAAAGTGTGGCTCTCCTGCACAAGACTTACTACTAGTGATTTTAATTATTGTAATAGCAGAAATCTATCTAGTTCATTTTTCCATGTTTCTTAAGCTTGCATTTTCTTCATGACCAGAGTCTGATCCGACGAAATATCCAAGCTCATTGGTGTCCCTTCTTTAATCGAGGGAACATCGGAGGTAACCGGCGAAAGTTATCAGCACTGCAACTGTACTTACTTGAACCTGAAAACATCAGAATACGAACCTGGAGTGCTATTTAATGGTCCAACCCACTTTACATGTCTCATGAGAGAAATTTAATTCACCTTTTTTCCACCTGCTTATAGCATTCTAGAAGTGGAGCAAATATTGCTGTTTGGAAGATTAAATGCTTGCCTTTAACTCTCAATACAGCTGTGTTGTGATCTCGAAAGAATCAAAGCATCATAGGGGCATTCAAGAGGTTAAACAAAGTGTTTTTTTATGAAGCTATACGGTAGTTTTAAGGTGCCTCACAACGAATTGGTGAATATCAGGGGGAAGAGCAGTTAACAACACCAGCACTACATCGTTAAGTCAGTAATTAAAAAAAAATCAAATGCATTATTTTTATAAGTTTGTAAATACGTCACCAAAGCACACCAAATGAAGGACAGCAGGTCACATCCATCCCTCGAAAGAAATAAGTGAAGCTCAAATAAGGTAGAAATACGAAAAGGCTTAAAACATAACTATTTTCGTAAAACAATTCTGAAAAATGAGCAACCGAAATCTGATCAGGTTCAAGTACCAATATTTTAGATTTTCCCACAGGAAACATTACATAAATGTTATTACGTTGTTATTTGTGTGTGTGCAAATAGACAATGAATTAGAAATATTAAAAAAAAAAAACGGATTCGTTGAATATATTAAGCGGAATAATTTTTCTTCTGTTGGAATATCATTTCGTTAAATGCGGAAAACTAAGATGTTAATGATGTAATTCTCTATTACGCACATTCAAGTATTACTCCTGCTGCCATCTAGTTTTCTATTAGCGAAGCATAATAATAAAGACAAACTTCTTATTTCGTGATATATTCGGAAACGGAGTAGATTCCAAAAGTTTATGTCCTAAAAAACACAGAACAAGCACATTAAAATACGACTTTTGTCACTTGTAATGTAACACCTAGTGCGAACTTATGACAAACTCTCTAAATGTAATTGTATACAAGCTACTAAAAACAAACGTGTATTGAGACAATTTTTAAATTTTAATAAATACGTAAGATTCATACGGTATTATTAAAAAGAATAAAATTTATATTCGGAAATCCTAGAAATAATGAGAGTGTTTCCTCTTCTAAAATTAACATTTACTTTATGTATGTACTAAAAGATTTTTCTTATATATGTCTTACAACCTGAGCAAAAATGCATTTCATCATACTTTATAAAAAAATTTTTTCAGAGTTCAGCAAGAAAGAAATCCTTAGTGGGATATATATATATACGTATTTAAACGTTTGTACCGACAAAAAGCATCATTTTTCATAGACATTTTACTGCATTTTACAAAACACACCTCTTACGGAATTTGCATGGTCCTCGCTCTACATATTTTCGTTTTAACAAGATTTTTTTTGGGAAATTACCTCGATTTCCAAGATCATCAATTTCTCTTTGGCTCAGTCGTAAAATATCTCCCGGTTGATAAAAAAATGCCAATTTTAGTAGCGAAAAATGGGTGTGTCTCAATTTATATTCCTGTCAACAGCAATTTATACTAACAAAGAAAATAAGTAAACAGTTTCCGTGACAAAATCTACCAATAAAAAATATTCCAATTCGTTGTTTAATGCAGCGAAGGACATGCAGCTTGCGGTAAAAGAAAAAGAAACTCACCAAGGTTCAATTGCCTTCAACAAATTTCCATATGTGTGCCCTTGGTGGCACAACAGATATCTAAATGGTACTCCACTTCTCACCACGTATTTTCAAACATCTGCATAGTGATTATTATATAAGCAGCGGTATTCCTGTGATGCAAGTCCACCAATCCTCTACCTCAGTTTGGTGGACGGTATCTTAAAGTATCCCCCTCCACCAAAAAAATGAAAATGAAATCTTGGATTCGGTAATATTTGACAGGAGTGGATCTAGAGAAAGGAATCAGCCCCATCTGGCACTTTAATAGCCATAGAAAAATATGCATAATATATTTTTACACACAGTCGTATCAGAATAATATGACCACCTACCTAATAATGGGAATAACCACACTTGGCCCGGATGACAGAGGCGAGACGGCATGGCATGGACGCAATGAGACCCTAGAAGGTTGCCAGAGGCACACGTGCCCATTCCGACTCCAGCAGAGCACGGAGGTTCCGGAGATGACATGGTTATGGGTCCGCACGCCGAAACTGTCGATCCAAATGGTCCCACAAGTGCTCTATGAGATTGATGTCAGGCGATTTCGCCGACCTAGGGAGAAAGGAGACATCGCTGTCGTGTTCCTGGAATCAGTCACACATCACCTTAGCGACATGGCAGGGCGCACTGTCCTGTTGGTAGACACCATCACCACCAGGCTAAACGTCTAACATGAAGAAATGCATGTGGTCTGCGAGGATGGACAGGTAGCCACTGGCGTTCAGGGACCCATCCAGTGGTACCATCAGTCCCAGGTCATACCAGGAAATCCCCCAAACATGCACACTGCCACCGCCAGCCTGTACTTGACCAACAAGTATGTTCGGGTGTGTGTTTCTCCTGTGTCTGACGCCGTATCCGCCATCGTACATCATTTCTGTGGAGTAGAAATCTCGATTCGTCAGAGAAGTCAATCTTTTTCTACTCTTCTACTGTCCAATGATGGTAGTCCCGTACGAACTGCAGGTGTCGTTGCCGATGGACCTTGGTTAACATGGGCGCCTTTGCTGAGCATTGACTCCAGAGACCCACGTGTAACAGGGTTTGCTCTAATGTTATCGGGGTAACGTACCTGGGTGTCCCAACGTTCATTTCAATTGTCAATTGCTGCACTGTTGCGCGTTGATTGTCCTTTACCAGTCGACGGATGCGACGTTCTCTTCTGGGATCGATGGCCTTTGGGCTCCACAGTTATGACGTCTGGAGGTACTCGGTGTGCCAGCAGTCCATTCTTGGTACACCCTTACTAGAGCACCTCCCAAACAATCCACGAAGTATGCTGTTTCCGAGATGCTTCCACCCTTGGCGCAATAGTTGATAATTATTCCTTTTTGAATGTCCGCCAAATCAATACTTATGCCCATTGTGCTCACGTTACGCACTATGGCTCATCTGTCGTGGCTGGCCGCTTATATCTCCTTGTGGTCGACCTTGTCATGTGCACTCTGTGACACGTCCGGCCCGATGCACTATGATTCCATGGGTGGTCATATTATTCTGATACGACTGTGTATGTAATATATGTGTAATATACTTATATTACACATTTTTTACCAAAAATTTAAAACCGTTAAAACGTATGGAAATTTTATATAATATAGATATTTAGTTAAAAACTTCAATGTATTTTAATATATAACGCCTGCTAAATTATTAATGTAATGTGATTAGTAATATAATACAATATATATTGCAAAAATGTGTTATATATATTATACTTATGTTGCAAAACAAAATTAAAACCATTGAAACGTATGAAAATTTCATGTAATATATATTACTTAAAAATTATTAATGTAATGCAATATATATATAATAGTTGTAAATTTTTAATACAATGTAATATATATTAATGTAATACGATTTATATTACAAAAATATGTAATTTATGTATATATTACACATTTTTCTGCCAAAAAAATTTATATTGGAATGGCGTCCCAAACCGTTAAAAATTTATCGTTCCTTTAACCTCCCCCACTTAACCAATTTAGGCCCACACTAAGAAAAAAAAATATGAAACTTTCTTTGTTGATAAATGTTTTATTTATACATAAAAAATTGAATGCAGATGAAAAAATATATTTAACAACAATATACATACTATTTGTGTAAATATATGGATACGGCGGGAATATCACTATTCATTTATTTTCGAAATTTGCACATTTTATCACTTATAGAAGTGATAAAATGTGGATGGATTATCAGTCAGTTTAATACACAAGTTTATTTCTTTTTAATTCTTGAAATTTGTTGCGAGACATGCTATCAGTAACTAACAGAGTTTTTGTTGTCTTCATCTAGGCACCAATGCAATTTTTCTCTAGGGGGAGCCTATGGTATTCAGAAGAAAAGAAAAAAACGTATTCTAATAAAACAATTTATCTCGACTGCAAATGTATGGTAATTTTGTTGTCTTGGGTACAGAGTTTTTCGTGCAACATTATGGTTTAGTACTTCTTCATCCAATAATTAAAAAAAAAAACTTCATTTATATTTACTATCTTTACTAACCCAGCACCACGCAATATATATCTTATACTAACCCAGTACCACGAAGTTCTCCTTTTTAAAATTCATACAAGAGGAAAACTTCCAACAATGAAACAGGAACAGGTGCCATCTGGCGCTGGTGTTATGATCTCAGCGTGAGTATGTCGTCACTAATCTGTAGAAACTGAGAGAATTTGAATTATAACGAGTTGACAAAATATCGGAATTTACCGTAGTGTAAAAAGTTGACCTGTCATTTAGTGGTGTTTTGTATTAAGTATTCTAATTACGAAGATCATAATATGAAGCCTTATTTAAAAAAAAAAAGATTTGGTGCCAGCGAGGAATTTAAGTTGAAATATAGTATTGGAAAGGTAAACTTTGATAACTTATAGGTATATCCCCAACAATAATTGCGTCACTTATTGAATATTGTAATAAGCTTCCCTTTATGCTTTGAGTAGAGTTTGTAAGAATTATACAACTATTTGAAATGTAGATAAGAATTATGAAACGTTCTTTTGATGGTTTAACTTCACACTAATGGTAGACAAATTTGTGTTTATTTTAAATTTCTATTTATATGTCATCTAGTTACCTTTGCAATTAAATTAGTTTATTTAGCATTTGGTTGGTAATAATTTTTTGAACTCATGTTCAGTTTTCTATTTAAAATTTGCAACAGTATGAAAGACTCATTGATCTACGAAATCCCCAATACACGACCTGCACATTAACTGAGATTGCCCAGTTAAAGAACCAAAATCCGTCCAAAATCCTTCAGTTCTTTGAGCACTAAATTATTGAAAAGTTTATCAAATACTGTATCAGTAATCAACCACAAAAATCTTTTAAACCCTAATATAATTTGTTTCCTTTTAATTCAGTAAGGTTAACCAGTTTGAATTATATTTCTATGCTTTAAAATGTATTGTTATTTACTTGTAAACATATTTCAAAGCTGACACACAAAAATGCCATTGGCTATATATATCACCAGTTCCTCTTTTTTCGTAGAACATTATTCAACTGAATTAAGATTGAAATCCTGAACTATGTTTTTGTGTTTATAACATAATCAATCAGTCAGGTCATCAAGTCTTAATATAAAGCTGGAGAAAATTCTTGTCTTTTCCCCAAAAGAATGCAAAGCTTCCAAGTCTTGATCTTGCTTCGTAGAATTTCTTCTCAGTAACCACTATCAACAATTTTCATGAGTGAACTGTTCCTTCTTCATTATATTTGCACAGAAATCATTTTGATTTTGTTAATTAAATCTTGCTCTGTTACGTCAAGTTGCTTCGAGATTGGTGTGGCTATAATATCACATTAAAAGCCTGGAATACGTTAATCATCTTCCTTTCATTTAATTGTAATATTATTTAAACAATATAGTGAATAATATCTATAATATTAAGTTTAAAAATTATGTATATAGCTTAAGACATACAATATCGATAAAATGGGTGCAGGAAGGTACACGAAAAATATTTCACTACACGCAATGTTCCATATCAAAAATTGCAATCGACTTAATATTATTTTAAAAATAAATTTAGAGCATAGGACATAGTAAATAACACCAAAGTGTGCAGTAAATGTTCGTTTAACTCTAATATTTTATGAACATTCCATAATCGGACTCAATGACCAATTATTAAACTCATGAGATACGTAATACATTTAGTGGTATTTTAGTTCATGCAGTGACTTACCTGCAAAGTTGTGTAAAACTTCCATATATATATATATTGTTCAAAAGGATCATTTCTCTTAAAATAAAAATTACAAATTTTAAATAAACAATAGAGTTAAAACGCTTTCTATATTTCAGTAAACAAATATTGAATTATCTTATCCAATTCCTAATAGGAAATTCGCTACAACGAATTTTATGTTTTTGATATCGAATTCTTGTGTAATTTATAAGCTTAGAATTAGCAAAAATTCTTAAACTAAACCTTCATTCATAGAAGGATACCGATGTGTAATGACATATAATAAAATTTATATCAAACTATTAAACATGATATAAAATGAGATACTAATAATTAGTAAAGTTAAATTCTTAGCGATAATAGATTGATGTAAATTAATTCCTATATTTTACTATTACATTAATATTTTTTGCAGTGGTAACATTACACAGAGGGAGCCCCACCCGCAAATGTGGTTGTTTCATACGAAATCTAAAACTTGTCAACCTGCTTTGAAGTCCAAAACAGTTATCTGTAATATTTTTTAGCCCCATAGTATTATAACTATAATATTATTTAGCTCCATAGTATAAATGTTCCACACTGAAAAAAAAATAGATTTAAAAAACAAGTAAAATTTTAATTCATGTAGAATATTATTTTAACCTTTCCTGTCCTGTGGAATATTTTAGCAATTGGGAAACATTACTCAAATCCTATTCCCACCACGAAAATAAATTCTCGAACTCTTCCCGAAACAAATTTCTAGTGCATCGCATTTGTGTATGAAGACTACTTGTTATACTGACACCGTTTAGTTCCTCTAAATAAATTTGTAAATACATTAATTCGGCCTCTTGCTCTGAATTTTTAACAATGAATTGACGTTAAAAGGCACTAGTTCTGATTTGCCACTGCATAAAGGAATTTGTACTTTCCGTTCTTAGCTGTAAAGATGTTTCTTCCTAAAAGCTGTTCTTGCTGATTTTTTTTTCGTATTAAATCTAAATGCAAAATGAAATCTAATGCATGAAGACGCATGAAAACCATGTATCATATATTCTTATTAATGAAAAGAATTGTTTTGATTGAAAGGATCACAGTAATTAAAAACCGACCCGTGGCCGTGTGGTTAACGTGCTTAGTTACTGATCAAAGGGATCTGGGTCCGAACCCCGGGAAAAGCATCGTTGTTTAACTGAGGTCTCGCCTTCCTCACATCTTTCTCTATGGATATTAAACTGATAAACTCTTGTCAGGCCTCTGTGGCAAGCAACTGCTAGAAGGGATTATTTATTTATACCTGTACGGCTATTTTGCCACACAGATTAGCAGAACATTTCAACATAAATTGTTTCACAAATATCTATAAAGAGTAGCAGTATTTATTGACAAGTAAAACCGTAGAAATACCAGCAATGAAGCAAGTGAAACAAGATTTGATACATGTGATTTCGAACTGTCTCAGACCTCTAACATAAAAGTGGGAGAAAAAAGAAGTAAAATTTTTTATCTGTATAAAAGTATTCGGAACCTTATTTTCTCATCTTGACTTCTTTCCACCTGACAGAATCAGCTAAGCCTGCGGCTGTCCGAAGAACTCGTAATCGAACTGAACTCGAAAATAATTAAAGTCATTATTTAAAGCAATATTGAAAAGTTGCATCTAGTTCTAATGTATTTCCGTAAATAAATGCACCTTTTCGTGAAAAGCAATGCAAAAACAGACACTTTGCTTGTTGCAGCTTAACGTAAGCAGATAAAAAGGTTCAATTAAAGCGAAATTTTCGAATGTGAAATAATGGAATGCCTCATTAACAAAATGCCATTGTATTTTAAAGTGCTGGTAAATTAGTGTTGCTGAAAGGAAGGAAGAGAATGAAAATCTGAAAATGCCCCGAGGCTGATCAGTGTAGAGTGAAAAAGGAAAACAAAACGCGACAGAGAATAACATTATGTGTTTAGTAATTGTATTTCCTTGCCAAAAGAAGGTATGAACTAAAAGAAGAATAACGTGTCATTCTTAAAACGAATGGCTACAAGAGTTTGGATAGATAAGAGGCATTAGGTTTTTCATAATAAGTAATTTAATTGCAAACTCATGATTTTTGAAAGTATTATCAATTTTATGTACTGCAATATACGCAGTATTCTCTGTGCCTGAAGTATAACCAAAATTAATAGGTTAAAGGTCAAGAGAAGTCAAGCGAAATAATATCGGAACGGAATTAAAGAAAAATCAACAAAAAAACCCATCAGATTATAGGAAACGAGTTCTCACTTGAATTCTATACATAATAATCAACAGTGTATTGCAGTTAATCAAAGGAATGTAATGATTTTTCTAATCCGAATTGTCCATCTTTATCGTTAAACAGAAACAAACTGATGATTTAAATTATACATGGGCAACCCCCGGACCTCTAGTTCTTTTGATCCGGCCCTAATCTATTTCAGCGAAGTTTATCTGATTCATGGTGGGAGAAAACATGGTGTGTTCTACTAACTCTCATTAAGCTGACGTCATATGACTTGCGCAAAACTCACCATGTTTTCTCCCACCAAGGTCTCTTTCTCATTTTGACGAGCGGCGTGTCTGAACGTGTTACAACGTGTCAGTTTGGCACTTGCGTTGGTGTTATGCTTTGTTCAGTGCCTGCATTGATGTTGTGTTCTGTTCAGTGCCTGCGGTGTAGAAGACAGTTTTGTTTGAAAGCTTTAAATATCGCTTTAAATTTGGGACAATGTCAGGGGTTATGCCAAAAAAAAAAGAAAAGTAGATGCAGAGAATCGTCAATTTCAAGACAACTGGACGGAGGATTATTATTTTATTCTGAATAAAGGTTTCACTGTATGTTTCCTGTGCAACGAATCCGTATCCGTCAACAAAGAATACAACTTGAAGAGACACTTTACTTCGAGACATGCGGATCACCAAAAAATTGAGGGACAACTAGGAAAAGATGAAATACAGAATTTGAAGAACTTGGATACCCAGCAGCAAAGAACGCAGCACCACAGCATTGTCAAAGCCAGCTTTGTGGTAAACGAAAAAATCGCTAAGCATTCTAAGTCATTTGGTGGGTTGTTGGGTTGTTTTACCTCTGAGCGGCCCTTTTTTGCACACCATGGGCTAAATGGCCAGGTCACATGGACCCCGAAGGCTCAGAGAATGTTGGGGGAGGGGACCCAGTGGAACAGCTGTTGGGAGACAGATGGTAGCCTCCCGTCAAGGCCATCCAGCGTGTTCTTTAACGTGCACAGGGTATGGCTCTCCCGCACACGGGGCCACGGCTTAACGTCCCATCCGACGGACGGCGGCCTTTCCAAGCCCATCGGTGTCCCCTACTGACCGTGGGCGGGGCGGGAAATTTTGCAGAGATAAATCTCAACGCTGACCCAGCTGGGACTCGAACCTGGGAACTACAGATTACGAGCCTGGCGCACAACCTACTGAGCCACCCCCGCCCCAAGTCATTTGGTGAAGGAGAATTTATCAAATAATGTCTGCTGGATGTTGCAAATATAATATGTCGTGAAAAGAAAAAAGACTTCTAGAAGATTCGTTTGTCGAGACGTACTGTTGTCCGACGGATAGAAATTATGGCTGATGATGTAGAAAAATGTTTAAAAGAGAAGATTGCTAGATTGGAAGCATTTTCAATTGCTTTGGATGACAGCACCGATGCATCCGATGCAGCACAACTAGCAATATTTATTCGAGGAGTTGATGCGGATTTGAACATCACAGAAGAATTATTGGCGCTTCGGCCGTTAAAAGGAACAACTACCGGTGAAGATATATTTGAAATAGTCAACACAGTCTTCGAGAGATTTGGGCTTAAATGGAGTTCACTCTCTGGCATATGCACTGATGAAGCCCTTGCGATGGTTGGTGCACGGAAGAGATTTATTGGAATAGTTCATGAAAGAGCAATAGAACTACAGATGCATCCGGAAAATTTAGCAAATTTTCACTGCATTATCCACCAACAAAATCTGTGTGCAAAATCGATTAAATTCACAAATGTTATGGAGATTGTAGTAGCCAGTATTAACTTTATTAAGTCACGTGCACTTAATCACCGTCAATTTAAGGAGTATTTGGCAGACCTATTTTCGGATTATGAAGATGTGTCTTATTATTGTGAAGTGAGGTGGTTGAGTAAAAGTAAAATGTTAAAACGATTTTATGATCTGAGACAAGACATTGCAGATTTTATGGACATAAAAGGAAACACACTTAACCAAGTAAGAGATGATGAGTGGGTGTGTGATTTAGCATTCCTTGTAGATGTCACCGGATACCTAAACGAACTGATCTTAAAATGCAAAAACGAGGACAATTGGTTCATGAACTGCACGGACATGTCAAAGCTTTTTGTAATAAACTAAGATTGTTGGAAAGTCAGATAAGAGCTAAAAATTGTTATCATTTTCCTGCTCTAGCAACTCATAAAAATATCTTTATAATTGTTATGGAGATGAACTGAAGGCACTAACAGAGCAATTTGATACAAGGTTTTTTTATAAATTTTATTTGGTGGAAGAAAAATATACAAATTTACGCACCTTTTCAAGAAAAATCGTTTGTCTTTTCGGCAGCACATATATGTGTGAACAGTTTTTTTTCGAGGATGAAATATATTAAATCAAAAATTCGGACAAGAATAACGGACGAAAACCTCGAAAATTCTATGCGATTAGCCTTAAGTAATATTAACGTCAATATTGATAATCTCGTAGTTCAAGTACAAGACCAATCTTCACATTATATTGTTGTGTCGTTCATTATATTATAAAATTTATGTAGAGCTTTATACCAAAGCATTATATTATAAATAAATGAAATATGAAGTAGCAACTTGTTTTAATTCATTTAATATTAATTTATTTTATTTAATAATTTGGTCCGGCCCTCGACTCGGAGACAGAATGATAATTTGGCCCCCGAACTAGGAAAGGTTGCCCATGCCTGATCTAAACGATGATTTTATTTCAGAATTATTCAGTTCATTTCCAGTGAGTTTATTTAACTGGGATGCCGGTTTTTCTCTGCTAATAGGGTCAGACGACCAGGTTTCAAAAACTCAAATTATTCGGATAGGGTTAGGAAAGCATTCAATAACGATTAATGAAAAATGAGACTCAGCAGCCAAAGACGTACAATAACGAGTTGGCTTCAAACGGGACTGCTCTCTTGCACAAAATTAGGCAAAACTTGGCTTCACTTGCTTCACACGAGAAACTGTCTCATATTGGTCGATGGACGATAGACTTTGAAATCCCATCTGTGTCTTCTTTCTCATCAAGAACCGGAAACAAAACAAACAGCTAAGATTATCTCGTCTTTATTGCCATAAACCGTAAATGTTACAATAACAACTGCATTAATACTCAACGCACAGCTGTTCTTTCATATACGGGTGGGAAATTTAGCACCGTAGAAAAAATTCTACACTTTTATGCTTTTAGTTTAGTGATCGTTCTTCCAATCGCCTGTTGGGTAAAAATGATGATGGTCACATAAAAGTGTAAATTATTTGACACCATATTAACAAAATTGCATTCATAGTTCCATGTTATTTTAATATGATATCAAATAGAAGCTCTTACGTCAATAAGGACCCATGTTAGATAAAAAAAAGTCATATAAAAAGTCCACAACTCTTGATATTATTTTAAGAAACAATATACGATATTTGCAACATTATCAACCAAATCTTGAATGATATAATTGAGAATTACATACGTAATTGAAGATATGTTTTACACAAAAGTTGGAGGGATATGTTTTCCCAGAAGATTCAAAACCCCCCACATCACCACAATAGCCTGTTGATGCAAATTTATGCCAACTGGAAATGCTTGAAATAAACACTTCAAAGTGGCCCATTAAAATAAGTTTTATATAATTTATCCGTTTTTTATTAGGATTTACATTTCTATTTTCTAAATTAGGGAAAAAATTCATTTACACTGGATGGGTACGGACATGTGCACTGACCACTTAGCAGCTGGTTGCCAGTCAGATTCCTTGACAAAGGACATGAAAGGATCCGATCGAGAGAAGAGGATTATGCCAATGAACTCGAGTGTCCAAATCAAAGGGCTGCCAGCATATTAGCTTCATTAGGCATCTTAATATACATTTTAAGCATTTGAAACACAACTGGTATAAACTCCTATGACATTTGATCTGATTTATATGTGTTGAAAATCGGTGTTAAATACAAGTAATAAGGTAAATTAATACTTTGCCAACTACCTATCTACCTACGTTTACACATTGGTGAACTCTCAGAGAAAGGGTTGTGTCGGGTGAAGCAAATATATCTCATTTTACCTAATTCTTCTAAGTGCAGTTATTTACAATGCCAAAAAATGGTGCAGTTACTTACAATGACAGAAAGAATTAAAAGGACTAGAACACTTCTACTAAAATACGGGGGGGGGGGGGGGGGTGAGACCGCATTTCCGTTGTTGTATAACATTTTCCACTCCGTTGAGATGTCTTAAATATTTTTCTTAAAAATGTGGGAAATATGCACAAGTTTTGTTAATTTTTGCCTCCACTACCCTTACCTACATTCTGAAAGGGAGACCCATTTACCTACCCCCTTAATCCTGCTCTAAAACCATTACTAGTAGATAGTGGAAATTTCAATATTATGATGCAATTACTGGAAAATAGGTATTTTGAGGTGACATATTATAACGGATATGGTGCTTGTTTCTGGAAATTTGAATACAACTTTAGCTATTTACATTAGCTACAACATTAGCATTTTTACAAGTTTCGATTGTTCTGAAAACGATTCCTCCCAAATTATTGTAAATTACAATTGTGGCTATTGATGAACAGCCAGTGAGATAATATACTCATTTACATATCTAAGGTTATTTATTTCAAGATGAACTATGCTAATTCTTTGGCAGCAGGACGCAGCAAGAGTCCTCACACAAAAAAAGAAGCAAAAAACTTATCACACTCTTTTTTATATAAACCCATTGGAATTAATGGTTTGATATAACGATGGAAGAGATACGATTGCTTGCGATTTCTCATTCAATTGAAATAAGGATGAAGTGTAGATACAGTACTCTGACAATAGATTTTTTTGGTTTCAGCAGCACAAAAGTACAGCAGCCATATTTACAAAACTTATTTAATTTATTTTTATATTTACTTTTATTAAACTTTTTACCAACTAAATTTTGCATATATATGCTCAGGGACGAATCTAGGGAAGGGGAAAGGTGGCCATCTCCCACAAACATACTCGAGAATGCTAGTAAGGGTAATGGAGGGCAAAACAAAAATTAACTTGTCATATTTCGCGCATTTTTTATGAAATTTGTTAAAAACATCTGAAATGAAGGGCAAAACATTACACTGCAATGAAACTCCAGTTCCTTTACCTTAATCCGGCTCTTCTGCATCGCATGCTGCTCGTCCCCTCCCACCTTTTTAATTTTTCCCTAGATCCGGGACTGTCTATATTCCTACTAAATTGAAAGTGAAACCTTGAAAAAATTGTCAAATTCCTTACAAGACTACTACAGCTGATGAAATTAAATGTTGGTAAATGTAGAATTTATTTTACTTCAACTCTGTACTTGCGAGAATAAGACATTCCCGGATATATAACAGCAGTCGATACTGTAAGCTAAGATTTCAACTGAAGTTTCAAGCACAGCTGAAAGAAAGTGCAGTGTAATGTTTTTGAACTTCACGATAAGCTTTCCCTTGTGAATTGCGCTACAAAGAAAGGAAATAAAAAGATACTATTGGACTCTGGTCAATGAAAATGGATGACTTAAAATCTAACTTCGGAAAGAACCTTAAACGTCTTGTACAGGAAAAAAGACTGAATGGGTAATCGATGGCGCTGACTAAGTGTTGACGACTTGATTTTGGAAGGGTGTAGGAAAACCGCTTGCCAATCATTGAATTCGAAAGTATTTAGCAGAAGCGTTTTTTTTATTATAAAAACCATAAATTCAACGTATTGGGTAAATCCTAATTCTCTTTTCACTCGAGAATATGGGGTAGATGTTGAGTCGACTTGAAATTCGTCGAATTGATATAAAATAGTTTTATCCATTTCCTACATTTCGAAACAATACTTCTATAGTTTATCAATCTAGAGGAGTATTCATTGGGAAGTGATTAATGAAAAATCCACTCGATGACCTTAAACCTTTAAGGTGAGTTTGAATTGTCTTCTTATCGATGTTCTCTCTCTCGTTGAAATCCATCAGAGACTCTGACAATATACAGAGTAGTTATCGCAAGTGCCATTCACAATAGAAAAAACCTACAGAAGAGTAGTTCAAGAAATGAAAGGAGAAAAATGTAAATGGAAGCCACACAGAGAATTTTTATTACGTTAAATTTATACTTTTTTAGTTTTGAAACCTTGGATTTATAGAACCGTAACTATTGATGTTGGTTTTTCAAGACACAGAAATGTTAGATATTTAAAATAACTTGTCTTCCTCTCAGTTTGCTCAAGAAATCCCTCGAAACAATAAGAGCGAGGACCACCGAATTCAGTATGCAGCATCATCTGATCGTATCTTAATGCAATGTGAAGGTTTTGGACATAAAAAGTAGTTCCCCCTCCCCCCCAAAAAAACCCGAATAAATCATATATAATAATAAGCGTATTGGCACGGGTGGTGGCGGCAACATATACACTGAAGAGCCAAAACATTATGACCACCTGCCTTATATGATGTCATTTCACGTGCCCCAAAACAGCTCTTACCCTGCGAGGCACGGACTCTGCAAGATTTCTAAAGGTATCTTGGGGATTCTTGTTCTATCAGCAGGGTTCTACGTGCTGTGTGTTGTGACACATTACTCCCATCACCAGAATTCAAATTACGGGCGAGTTTCGCCACAGTATCCCTTCTGTTGGCTCATACGATACGGGATATCTTTCGCTCACGTCTAGCATCGATGAGCCGTGGTCGGCCCACACCTTGCCGGCGGCTCGTGGTTGGTCGAACCGCGTTTTCAAGTTAGTAACCACGGATGACCGTGAGTACCCCACAAGCCTTGCCGTCTTGGAAATTCTCTGACCCAGATGTCTAGCCATTCCAATTTGGCCTTTGTCAAACTCACTTAAGTCCGCTGCCTTTCGCATCTGAAGAACAAGAATAACACTGATTAACAGAGCTTAGTATCAAGTGTTATTATACCGTTTCATGACCTTCACACGCTCCGCCGTTTACCTGCAGTTGCTTCAATTTGCATAAAGACGCGCTGGTCATAATGTTTTTCTTCGGTGTATATGTAACTTCTTCTGTGGCGTCATGACATCAGCTTGTGCACTAACTTAATTAGGCAAATTATTGAGAAACTTTCATCGACCTATTTCGGTTTCCTGTAAATCTCCATGTACTTGACCGACCTGGCCCCAAATTTGGTATAATGATTCCACTCGTACGGTCCCGTATTGGAAGAAAATATCAGATCGCTACCTGACATAGGACGGGAATAATAAATTTGCGAATGATGGGAATCTGGCAAACATTGGGGAATCTGGCATCGATTCTGCTACTTTATGAATCTGCGGAAAAAGTTATCAATAGAGAGGAGAAATAAACCAATATATCCTTTAAGGAAGGCCATTGGACGAAAGGACA
The DNA here is from genome assembly GCA_038380435.1 of Ryuthela nishihirai. Taxonomy (NCBI): domain Eukaryota; kingdom Metazoa; phylum Arthropoda; class Arachnida; order Araneae; family Heptathelidae; genus Ryuthela; species Ryuthela nishihirai. Next base: position 57,095,497 of record JAWZYU010000016.1, on the reverse strand, counting down.
GAAGCGTTATGACGTCAATCTAGGTAGTCCGGTCTGCTCCGGTCCAGCATTGTGCTCGCAATGGCAGTATCGAAACACGAGCAGCAGTCGCAGTGTTGCATTTTAGAGTCGTATAAGGATTCCTAATTTCTTTGTGCTTTAATCACATTATAGAGTTATTTCTATGTTTAGTGAGTTAAGGTGATGTACAATCTTCACCAAGCACTCTCGGTGTTCAGTCTCTGGATGTAATGGAAATTATTTAACAGCCCGAAAAATTTGGAACTGTGAAAAAAAGTGAATCGTGCAGTTAGGTACAAGACATTTAGATTCAACGATGACTGTGTCCTTCACATCCTGTGGTGTGCAGGTCCTGTACAGTGGCTCAAAAAATTATCTGAATACTATGGTTGATTACAGAATTCAGAAAAAATATCTGGCAACAATATTTTTTAGAAATTAGCGATCTGGCAACCTTTGTTTACGTACACGAAGCTTGTCAGATCAATAATTTTTTTAAAAAATCGTTGCCAGATATTTCTTCTGAATTCTGTAATCAACCATAGTGTTCGGATAATTTTTTGAGCGACTGTACTTGTCCTTCATGTCATTTTGTGGTCCATGATGTTGCATGAGACACACTGTTGCACTGTTCTCGCATTGCGCCCATAATTTCAGTGATCGCTCAAAGGCTCAGTCCGAGATCTCACATATCGACGATTCACTCTCTCTCTCTCAAAAGGCGTCAATTGCGCATAAGTGTCCTGCCGGCATCTCCAAGGCATGTTCTGAACATTTTCACTGCCAACCGTGCTATGATACGAGCCTCATGGGGGGAATGTATTTATCCACAGCTCGGTTGGGTGTCGCGTGTAGATTCGCTGCGGAACTTTGGTAATTTGCACATCTCGATTAATCGATTGGCCGATGGCCTGCTTCGATTACATATCTCTTCCTTTAGTACATATACTCCCATTCCTTATTGGTATTGCGATTTCCACTTTGCACAGTGTAACTAACCATTGTAGCTATTTTGAAAAGTTGTTGACTCTTTTCTGATTATCCTAAGACATAAAAATGTCCTTCTGATATTAAGTAAAAATAAATAAATACTCCCTCAAGCAGCTGCTTGCCACAGAGGTCAAACTGGAACCTATCAGTTTTTACGACATAGTAGAAGGTCTGTGAAGATACGAGACCTCAGCAGGAGAATATTAGTGAAGACAAAACCCAGATGCTCCGCTAAATGTCCATAGCACTACATCTATTGGGATAATGCCATAAACTCCACTACCTACGTCGAGGGCAAGACAACACCATATAGATGCAGCTCGCCCCATGACTACCTATGGCGAACATTCCTATAGAAGGAAAGTTCATCCATCTGTCAAATCCTAAATTTAATCTGTTCCCCGGTTAGATACAAACAAATACATATATAGATCTAAGTGGACTCGTGTCCCGGGGTGGAGACTCTTAGTTTGGCTTTTCCATCGATAAGCCTGTCAACCGGAGATCCCACTCCCAGTCGCAAGCCTTCAACTTCGTCCTCTCTATCAGAGTCACGTACCCGCGGCCCCCAGCCGCAGTCTGCACCCACAACTTCACCCAGGTTGCACTGATGAGTCCACTAGAACAGGTTCCCCAAGCCAGTCCGCAGAACCCTCATCCACAGCCCCTCCGTCGGGGCTCGCAACCCGGCGCTTCTCAGGGGAAGCAGATAAGCCCACGTGACCAGAGGCTCTCTTACCAGTCAGCAGGGCCCTCCACAGACCCCTCCATAAGAGGTTACATGCTCTCGTGCAAACCAGGAACCAACGAGCCGTGACCCTAATTCAAAAAGGCACCGTACCACCCCCCACCACGTCAAGGTGGTCGCTTATCGGGGGTGGCAGCAGGAAAATCAACACAACACACATGTCTCACCCGAGGCTGTAACCCAGGTCCTTTTTTACCCAAGCATGCTAATCACTCGGCCACTACTATACAAATTATATATTGAAATCATAAATAGCCCTTACCAATGTAATAGTAAATCTCAGTGTGATATTGCAAAGACTTTCTGAGGTTCTTGCTGCACAAATTAAACCAAATTAATTTATTAAGCAGTTAAAGTTTAAAATTGTGTTATATATTTTAAATTTTTTTAAATTAAACGAAAAAAGATCACGTATAATTTTAGGATTATTTGATTAACCAGAATCTTCAGAAATTTCGTGTATAACAAATTCGGAATCAGTAAGTATAGTAGTTTTCGATTAATGTATGAAGTGTCCATTAAAGAGTTCCTATAAATACATACATTTGTCCTTTTTATAATGCCTTATTTATTATAGAGTTCGAAGTTTTATTTGACATTATGTTTTGGAATTAAAATCCTCACCATTTCCCTACATATTTGATCTTGTAATTCATCAGTAGATATTTTACTGTTAATTTCATGTGCACAGTGTATAATATATTCTGTAGTAAGTCAATTTCATTTATGATTCTTTGTACTGATAAGAAATAAATTAGTTGATAATCATAGAGTTCTTTATAACAGAATATAAAGCATGTCCAGGTGGTTTTGTCATTATATTTTATTTATATTATCCATAATTTTGTTTTCGAACAGATTTAAATACCTGTTTATCAAAATTGAAGTATGTTTCATTAGCAGTGCTGTTAACGTTGCTCATAACCTACAGAAAGAATGCGGCATTCTTTTGTAATGCATTAGTATATAAGAAAAGTGTGAAAAGATATAGTGTCATATAATTTTTTTTTAATTTTGCGGTACATTGTTAAAACGTTTAAGGAAGTATGGCTAAAAATGCTACTATTTGATTTAGAAATATAAGTTCATAATGATATGATATATTATTAACATTGTCTTAGGTTGGGTTGTTTTACCTCTGAGCGGCACTTTTTTGCACTCCATGGGCAAAATGGCCAGATCACATGGACCCCGAAGGCTCAGAGAAAGTTAGGGGAGGGGACCCACTGGAACAGCTGTTGGGAGACAGATGGTAGCCTCCCGTCAAGGCCATCTAGCGTGTTCTTTAACGTGCGCAGGGTATCATCTCTCCCGCACCCGGAGCACACGGCTTAACGTCCCATCCGACGGACGGCGGTATTTCCAAGCCCATCGGTGTCCCCTACTGAACGTGGGATAAATTTTGCGGAGATAAATCTCAATGCTAACAACTACAGATTACGAGCCTGGCGCGTAACCGACTGAGCCACCCCCTAATATTATCTTAAAATTTGTGATTGTGACATTCTTCAGCTGTTGCACAAAATGTGATTTTTTTTTAATTTCCATTGAAAGTCTACCTTAGAGCTTTATTTCTAATTACTTTCTGGGGAAAAGTGACTAGAAATTCTAAAGATTTAGTTATTTGCGAGAAATATTGATATCACATTGTTCCGTAATCTGAATATGAAAGTGCAATAACACTAATAATGGAAATAATAAAAATAAAATGCCTGATCAAGAATGACCAGTGATGACCACACAAGTGGTACAAGTCCAAAATCTAAAATTTTAGTTCTTCTTTATTTTTATTTAATAGTGATGTGAAACCTTAGTCCACTGGACTTCCGTTATAGGCGATGGTGAATAAGTTCCCAAAAACGTTTGATCTATAAACTCCGTTGCTGAGAGTTGAATAATGCAGACGCTTGCATTATTCGTTACGATAGCAGTATTGTATTCGTTTAGTGCTCCAAAGTATCTGGAAAGCAAAAATATAACTTTAAATTTATAACAAATAGCATATTTTTTTTAATTTATGGTGCTTTAAATATTTCGCAATATCTAAAAATTCTTCCTCCTACCTTATTTATTTTTCATTATCTCAATGTTATCATCTCATAAAGGGATCTACGTTGTTTATTGCCAAACGAGTAGTAGAGTCTCCAATTATTCTAAATTACAACCGTGCCTGTTGATATACATGTTACCTTAAGCAACAATAAAACTTGCCTCCCACCCCTTGAGAATTTTAGTAAGTTTAATGGAGATCAAAAATTATTAAACTTCTGTATTTTTCCCATTTATTTCAAGAAGAAATTTCAAAACCTTTATAACAAAGGGGAAAATCCTACACTGTAATGGAAGTCCAGTCTGTTGGTCCTTCCTGTTACTTTTTTTTGTCTCAATTACGTCGCTTGCCTCCTCCTCCTCCTCTATTTTTTCCTAAATCCGTGCCTGTTACAAAGCAATGTTTGATTTATCTCTGTAATTCTATTAGGGCATATTTTTTTAATGCGTAACAATATTTCATTTGTATATGTTATGTGTAACCGTATTTTATTTGCATAATTTTTTCGATGTATAATCATGAAGCAGTAAAAGGCTATGGAAATCCAAACAAGCTATGCAAATCTGTTCACTACAGACACTTATTACTTCAACTGGATATTGAAGGCAAGTTTTTATAATCATATATTATTAATGGTCAAGCAAAGAAATGTGTATATACCGAAGATGGTATTTAATGGCTGCGTTGGTGATTCTTTCTGTTCATCCTTATTCACATAATGAAAACACCAAATGACCAAGACGTTGAATAAACATCTGAAGCTAAGAGAGGAGACTTATATGTTTACCTTATATACATCAGGCCAAAGTCATTTACTTAATATAGTTCTTGATAGTTTTGTTTAACTGTATATGACGATCACTTTTAGTTTAACATCGATGTCAGTTTTAAAAGAAAATTTGTCTTCAGCCGTGTGGGATACGAACCCACAATCTGATGATAGTATGTCAGGTGCTTATACCGCTGAGCAATCGATCCAACGTTTAAGATCTCTGATTGATTATATGAACCTTCCTATTTACAGTACACATGTACAGTATGTGTCTCTTCAAGGTAGTGTCTTCTCTGTTTACAATCTCCTGAAGTAGATGGTATGTCCCGAGTATACAGTTCAATTATTTAATAAATTTCTCGACCTATAGTTTAACTGAAAGGAAAATTCAGGTAAAATCTAGTTGACGTTTATGGATTTACTTTTTCATTTCCATTGTAAAAGATGGACATTGAGTTAACAGAATTATATTTGTGAAAATTATGCTGTTTTTGGTTCTTTGAGCAAAAATATTCCTTGGGACATAGTGGCTCCAACCTATGTTAGTAATATTCAGATATTTCACCAACGTGTTGTATTTTAGAAGCCAGTAATTGAGCTTATCAAGCTAGCAAAAATGATTTAAGTGTTGACGGACGCATAGTCACAAAATTAATATCATCCCCTTTTCATTCTTCAGCAATTTTAGAATGAACAATTACAACAACATGGAACTTGGAACTGTTTAAATATTTGAAATCGAATATACGAATGTGAGGCATACTTCCAAATCTTATTGGGCTTCCTCAGCTGGTAAATGATAAAGAAAAAAAAATTCTTCAGTGCAGGCGTGCACAAACTCCTACCATTTAAAAATTTTATTCGGTCCGATTGAAAATTGGATAAAATAATATATATAGTTTCCTTTAATCTAACTCTTCTAAAGTGACTGCGTGTTTTCATAACACGAAAGACAAAAATTCGTATACCAATATACACCCAATTCTGTTTTTACACGGTAGATAAATTCCCGATAAAACCGTGTAAAAAAATACAGTGAATATGTAAAAATAGAAGATTGGTTCCAGACGTGAAAACCCAGTACAGATAATAAGTTGTTTTCAAACAAATCATATCAAAATCTTTAATTAAATCTTTTTTTTTTGATTTTCATTATATTGAAAAACATTTTTTATAAACTTATAAATATAATTATCTGTGCATATATAAAGTAAATTATCCTTCATAAAATAAATTAATATATCACTAATTCAAAAATAAAAAAGTGCAAAAAATATGACTTACAAATGCTTATTAACTAGATTTTTTTCGTTATCACTTTCTTACAATAGACGCATTCGTTTGCATAAGACTGGAATTAAATCATTTTCATCGCTTGAAACATTTTGGCCGTCGTGTTCATACTCCAATGGTGAAATGCTCTCTGTGGCATGGAGAACCAAATTATCGCTTGTCTCCGGTGATTCTGAAGTTTGATTAGTTTTGACAAGGAACTCTGTAATCAATCGTTGAGATCCTGCTTTGACTAGATCTTTGTATAATTCTTGATAACGCGTCATACATGACTTCAGTTCACGTTTAAACTCTCAGCTCGTTCGACAATGGGATCATGTGTAAGAAAATGACTTTCCAATTTACTAGCCATTTGAAGCCCTTCTTTAATTAAACCTGCAATGAGCTCTTCGTCACCATCATTTTTTGCTTTTTCATCAGCAGTCTCAAGGACAACTTCTATTATTTCATCTTCGCTAAGAACCAGCAATTCATCAATATTTGCAAACGATAAATCATCGAATCCTTATCCACCAACTGCATGTGCTAAAGTGATGATATTAGGATATTATGTCGTATTTGGGGTACAGGATCTTTTCTTTTTATACATTCTGGCCAAACAGCTTTCCAGTATGCGTTTAAAGTTTGATTGATTGATTGATTGATTTGCGACATATAAGACAGAGAAGAATCCTAGAAGCTACTCCTAGCTTTTACAGGCCTTCTCGTACAAGGACATGCCCTACTAAGACCGAAGTCACTGCTGACCACTGTCTTAGTTGGAGCTAACACAACACACAAAGTTTTCCTTGCTGGAACAGTCGCTAGCTGCCTAACCACTATGCCAGTTAAGGTTTTAATTATGATAAAATCAATCCAGAATGTCTGATACAATCTAAAATAGAAAATTTCTTCCACACGTCAACAACTGTTAGTGTATTATTCTTATCTAGTTTATCCAAAATGCATTGGAATGTTCGTCTTCGGTAGTAAGTTTTAAATGTGGCATTATACCCTGGTCAAGTGGTTGTATTAAGTTCGTCGTATTAGGCGGCAGAAAACAAAATTGCACATCTGGGTGTTCTAAAACAGGATGGCCAGGCGTATTGTCTATAATCAATAGAACTTTAAATTCGAGATTTTTTTTCTTTCAAATAGCGTTTAACTTCTGGAACAAAATATTTATGGAGCCATTCATTAAAAATTCCTTTCGTAGCCCAGGCTTTTTTTTGTTTGTCATACAATACACTGGCAATTTATTAAAATCTATACCTTTCATTGACCGTGGTCTAAGGGATCGATTGATGAGCAAGCGATTTTAACATACGATCTCCTGAAGCGTTGCTGCAAAACAGAAAGGTCACACGATCCTCAGCTGCTTTAAAGCCACCAACAGTTTTTTGTGATTTTGCTACTTAGGTTCTACTCGTCATTTTTTTCCAAAAAAGACTAACTTCATCTGCATTCCAAACTTGATCATTAGTATATCCACCATCTTCAATGATTTGGACCAAGTTTGGACAAAATTCTTTAGCAGCCGTCTCATTAGCAACTTCGCCTTTTATCTTTACATTATGAAACGAGTGTTTTTGAAGAAATCCTGCGAGCCAACCTGTACTTGCAGAAAATTCATAACATTTGTTTAACTGAGCTGATGTGGTTTGTTCCATTTCTTGCATCTGTTTATATATTCGTAATGCCATCTGTTTAGAGGTATTCTTTTTTGCGAGTTATCTTCTATCCACATTACTAGTACCTTTTCCATCTTCACTTTTACTCTCGTGTACGATGACGACTTAGCGCTCAATTTTGTTCCACAAAGCACAGATTTTTCTAATAGCATCTTCATTTTTCTTAATGATTCTTACGGTAGCTTCGTTCAAATCAAAAATTTACCTATGGATGTTGAATCTTCTCCAGTTGCAAGAAGATATAAAATTTGGATCTTAGTATCCAAAGAGATAGCTTTCCTTTTCCGCTTTTGTATAGTTGAATTATCCGACATCGTGGTAAGGCTTATGAAAAAATTTTTTAATTGTAGTTAATAAATCAGATGATGAAAGATTGTAAATTACCTATCAGCAAAATTCAATAAATTTATATTACGAACACAAAACTTAAAAAAAAAATTTTTTCGATTTCTTCTATTAAACATCTAAACCAGGCGTGTCCAACCCGCAGCCCTGGACAGCTAATAATGCGGCCCACAAAATCGTAAAGTTTACGACATAAGCTTTCAACACGATTATGTGATTTTCAGCGAGATTTTGATATATCACTAGTTTTACGTTGCCCTTTTTTAATTTTATAATAAAAAATATAAGAAAATAAATGAAGTTTTATTATTCATATATATTAGCGATATTATATATTTTATATGCGGCCCAAAACAATTCATCTTCACTCAATGTGGTCCAGGGAAGTTAAATCTTCACTCAATGTGACCCAGGTAGTCAAATCTTCACACAATGTTGCCCAGGGAAGTCAAAAGGTTGGACACGCCTGATCTAAACACTTCTAACTTTAAACACGAAATGAGAGACCAAGATTAACGTATGTATTGAAGATAAAATTGAGGGGAATTCCCGGATCCCAATGTTGCCTCTTTATTCTGATTTAAGCAGGTTTTGTACAATTTTTCCATAAAATAGAGAATAAAATAGAGAAAACGTATTGTGTAGTTATGTTGAGTAGTTTTTATTTTGGGGATTTCAGTGCACAAAATGTGCATCTATAGTACATTTTCAAAGTTAAAACTCCTTCGAAAAATGTGACCATAAAAGCGGCATCTTTGTTATAAATGTAAAATCTAGGAAGTTTTTCTTTAATAGGAATATTTTTTTCAAAATTAAACTCAAATGGATATTTTTAAAATGGCGCCGTTTGAACCGTGTTAGGTCAAAATAAATTGTGTAAAAAGAAAATTGGAATTTTTTTTCTAAACCGTGTTAAATCAAAATCGTGTAAAAAAATCCGTGTAAAACAGAATTGGGTGTACTGCGTTATTAAAGTTGAATGTTCAGCAGAGTCTGCGATCCAGTCTTATCCTTCACATACTGCTTCGATAGCCAACCTCAGTTTTGAAGTTAAAATAAGCTTTATATTAATATCGTTTTTTTAATACTGTTTTGCAACTATGCATATGACAAGTAAAATGTAATAAACAAAGTTAAGACATGTTATATTCTTTTAATTTCACCCCGTTCCCAACTATTGATCCATAGTAAACATGATATTTTTCTATTGAAACCAAGGTGAAAAAACGTTTCTGCACAGGCTACGCGCAATGACTGTGCATTTTTGCAAATGATGGCAATCACAATGAATCATTTCAGTTATATATATAATCCATATATATCCATATATATTCAGAATCCATTTCAGATACATATATATATATAAAACACCTTGGTGGGATGATTTTAAGCTTATTCTTATTCTTTATATCTGCATTCATTTTGAATTACCATAGTACAGAAGTAAGAAATGTCAAATGCTCTTAAAAAGCTAATGCAAAAAAAAAGATGCTCAGGCATCAATCATTGTCAAAGTTTACCACTTGCACATGGGTGATTTCGGTAAGTCAGTTATGTTATGGACACTTTATGATACAAACAAGAAGCCGAAAATTTATGACATAGTATTTTGTTTGCAAGTTTAGAAATGGCTCTAGCGAATGATTACTTAATTTCCTAAGAATTACATTGTACGATTCTTTCAATTTAAGAAACAAACAATACACGGATTACTCACAAGGGGAGAAACAACAACTTCAGAATAGGGAAGACCGAAATAAAATACATTTCCAGCCAGTCAGCCATAAAGTGACTGAAGAGAAAAAGAAACAAGATTTTTTTGTCAGCAACAACATCAAATTACGTTTCTGAAGAAAACAGTAGTCTCAATAACGATCAGATGTGAATTCTCTGTCACCAAGAAAACTCGAATTTAATGTACTTTCAGGAAGGTTTTCCTTTGAGTCAATGACAAAAAAAAATTGTTTATTTCAAATCCATCATATATAAGTAGAGTATGATCGCCTGGTCTTATATATAAATCCCTGACCGGATAGCGAAAATCCTATCCACAAGGTCTCATCCGCAAAACTTTTTTTAGCATCCGCGTATATTGCCTACTTAATAAGAGCAGAAATTTTTAAAATGCTTGAATTCCGATGTGAGTAAATTAGTCTAATGGTTTATTAATGACTACTTAGTAACTGAAAAAATATTTTGTGAAAAATAAAAACCCTTTTATTCTAAAAAATATGCTTTATTAAATCTAGACCAAATTTTACTTCATTCTAATTTTACAAATTCATCTGAATGAGTCATCATCACCGAAAACTGCTCCTTTAAATGCAGTTTTCGGCGATTATGGGTAGATACTCCTTTTCTATTACCAAGTAGCTGTCCTCTAAAATTTCGTGATCTTCCCGACTGAAATTTTCATTTGACGGATATTTAATTCCCTTTTTCTACCTAACAACACCCCAGTAATTTTTTGAATTCATATTATGCTTTGGCAGCAAAAAAGTCTCTTCTTTCATATACGATAAGTTTTGAACTTGCGGTTTATCCCAATGGATTTCGTCTTTTTCTTTTTCTTTTTTTTTTTGAGTAAATATCATTGAATTTTCCAATCAGTTTTCTTTTATCATTATCTCAGGTAGTTTTTTTCTTCATGTCAGCCATCAATAATGTAATATTGTTTGCTCAGGTTTCTGCGTATTTTAACATATACGAGACTCTATCCGCCGTCGGCGTTAACATAATTTTTATCCGCGATTTTATTCACTATCCTCCTTGAGGTTTAATCTTTTATCCGTCGAGAGCTTTTAAATGCCGATATCCTTGGATAAACCGTGCCTATCTGCATTCGCCTAGAGCATAGATTCCCAAGGGGGGCGATACCGCCTCCCAGTGGGCGCTAGAGCCTTCCATGGGGGCGGTAACGGATCCAGAGGCAAATGGGAGCGTTGAGGCAGTCAAGAGGGGCGGTCAAATAAAAAAAATTAATCGAATTTTCTGTGACAACCTTTTTTTCTCTTCTATTCTGTGGTGTCTTCCTAGTGATTCTGATCATCCACTACCTCATCCGCCATGTACAGACAGCTTTTCAACTGCAGCTTGGACAATAAGTTCCCTGCTACCGCCTACTAACGTACTTGTACGTCTGAAGTCGACTGAGATGCTCTCAAAAGTTCTCTTCAAGATCACAGATTGGATATCAGTTTCAATATGTTTTCCCACTCCAAGTCGCTTTGAGTATGCTTTATGGTACGTAGTTACAATACCATCCCACGTCAGAACATAAAGTATAATATTAACATTACACTTGTGAATTAGGCTCAACTTATTAGCCAGCAGATCATACTTCCTCTTCTTTTCAACTTCTACTGTCTGCAGGTTATCCTGAGATGTTAATTCCTACTTCAATAATTGTAATCTCATTCAATACCTTAACATGCACTACTATATCAGGCTTATTATGTTAGACATGTGTGTCCGTCCTGATAGGCAAATCAACCTTGATGCAATAATAATATAATAATAATAAATTTATTATATTTAACATTTTTTATCATTATTTTTTAATATAATAAAATACTTTGCAAATACCTGTTTTCATGAATAAATATTTTATCTAGCTATGTAAATTATCTTATTGTTATCGCGTTAATAAGCATTTTTAAATTAGCATTAGGTATAACTATACCTAATTTGTTTTAGTTTAGAATAGATTGATGGTGGCAAGTCCTTGCAAGTTGGTAGGCAAACACGCGGTTCATGCAATTTAACATCTTTCGACAAGAATATGGGAGCTTGAAATGACTTGTTTACGGAGCAAGTGCGCCGGCATCACAAACATAAAAGTTAATGCGTGCACAAAATCAAATCTACAAAAGCGATAGTTCTAGGAATATTTTATTATTTTTATGTGCTTCGCCGTGATAAATAGTCGTGAGTGATAAGTGTTAGAAGTCATTATAAACATTATTTTTATAACTATCTATAAATCTGTTGAGATATTAATTTGCATTTGAAAATGTCTGAATCTACATCTAAAAAGAAATGCCGGCAGTACAGTATTGAGTATTTGAAATATGGATTTACGTCCTCTCCTACAAATCAATCATTATTTATGTGTTTAATTTGCCGAAAAGTTTTTTCAAATGAAGCTATGAAACCTTCTAGGCTACAAGAGCATTTAAATAAAATGCATGCTGATAAGAAGAACAAAGATTTATCCTATTTTCAAGAACTGGAAATGCAATGTTTAAAACAGCCAGCTATGTCAAATCTTTTTGCGTCGTCTTCTAAACAAGATGATGATGGACTACGAGCCTCATATAACGTTTCATTGTTAATCGCAAAAGCAGGAAGACCACACACAATTGGCGAGGAATTAATTTTGCCGGCAGTCAAAGAGATATTAAAAACTGTTCTTCATCATAAGACACCGTCAGATATCATCAAAAAAATTTCTCTCAGTAATAATTCAGTGCAAAGAAGAATAGATGAAATGGCAAAAGACGTTGAAATATCATTATGTGATTACTTAAAGACTTGCAAATTTTCCATTCAACTCGATGAATCAACTCTACCAAATAACGAAGCTCTACTCTTATCATACGTACGATTTATAAAAGAAGAAAAAATTCATGAAGAGTTATTATTTGCTAAAAATTTGGAATCTGATACAAAGGGAGAATCTATATTTAATACCATGCAAAAGTTTTTTCAAGAGAAAGAAATTCCTATTTGCAATATTTTGTCTGCTGCTACTGATCGTGCTCCAGCAATGACAGGGCGTCGTAAGGGTTTCATAGCGCATTTGAAACAAGCAGTACCAAATGTACTCGCTGTACATTGTATTTATTCATCGTCAGCATTTGGTTGCAAAAAATTTGAATGAACGTCTGCATACGTCGCTCCATTACGTTATTAAAGCAATCGATAAGATTAGAAGCAATTCATTGAATGACCTATTATTTGGTAAGCTTTGTAATGAAAATGATGAAGATTACAATCGCTTACTGCTGCACACAGAAGTACGTTGGCTCTCTAAAGGTGTTTGTCTGAATCGTTTTTTCAATCTATTTGACTCAGTACTGGACTTTCTTGAAGACAGAGACGAAAAATTGGGCGAAAACCTGATTACGTCAAAAAATGACATCACTTATTTGACAGACCTGTATAAAATATTTAATCGTTAATTTACTATTGCAAGGTGATGAGTTGAATTTAATTAAAACAAAAAAAGACATAGCTGCTTTTGCGGGAAAACTTCTTCTATTCAAACGAAATCTAGGTAGAGGTGATCCGCGTTGGGTTTTAGATCCTTTCGCAAACACAGATACTGAAGAATCATCAAATTTGGAAGAGGAATTCTTAGAGCTCACGACTAACGAAGTACTCAAAGTAAAATTCAAACATGGATACCAAGAGTTCTGGCTTCAAAAATCAATACCAGTTCTCTATCCTGGATTGTGGGTAATAGTACAGAAGTTTTTAATCGCATTTCCTTCGTCCTATATGGCTGAGCGTGGATTCAGTGCAGTAGCTAATTTACTGTCAAAGAAGAGGAACAGACTACACATCACTGAACGTGGCGATCTGCGATTGATGTTAACGAAATTGGAACCCGACATTAACAAATTGTTAACTCTCCACCAGCCTCAACCATCTCATTATTATTTTTTTATTTATTATTAATTTTGTGTTTATCTCATTATTTTTTTTATTTCTCATTCATTCTGTGTTTATTTTTAAAATTTTAATAAACAATTTTATTGTACATTTGGTTGTCGTTTTATTAATTTCTGCTTTATGATTTTTAATAGATAAATAAACAGATAAATTAGGTACAAATAATATGCAGCAATATTTTAATATTCCACGTAAAATTAACTATTATAGACTTGGGGGACGTGGAAATTTTTGTTCTTTTCTAAAGGTGGCGATGTTTCATAAAAGTTTGGGAATCACTGGCCTCGAGCATTACTTATATATATATATAAAGTTTGATTTTATGAATTGCCGATGATTTTTTTCCCTTCATTATATAAATTCGTACATTATCTGACAAAGTTTAAACTATTCATGTAAAAATCCCATATGTTACAGATCAACATTATTAATTAGTATAAAACGCACATAAAATTATATCAATATCAGCATAATAAAAATAATAATATGCATATTTAATAAGTGCCTTTATATATAATATTATCGAAATAATTCAGGTTCGGAATCGAAAATGTATGTCTCAAGTACTTATGTGATATGCATTCGCATATTATTAACATTTCTATCATTACTTTCCACTAGTCAAATATGAAATGCTATATATTTTTTAGTTTTCGGTTTTCGAAAGCATAAATGTGCTTTTGATTGCTTCCGTTTCATTTCGATACACTAAATTATTTCATTCACCGATAGTTTTAAAATTTTGCTTTTGGTTGTATGATTTTTCTATTTTGCATAAAATCATTTACAAATACGATGACATATATTGTTGTTACCAAATCTGCAACTAGATGGCATCAGCTACAAGATCGTGAAGGCGAAGTAAAATAATTTTGCCACCAGTAAAGAATGACGAGAGGGCAGAAAAATTAACAAATGATTCATCCATAGTTATTATATTAAGTTTGGTTCTTTAAGAAATTAAATTTTTACGGTACGAAATTGAAATTTGCTTATTTCCTTAAAGATCAGGGCTAACGTAGGTTGCACTTTAAAACAAAACTAATTAGAGAATGACCAAGATGTGAATAAATCAACAATTTATTGGCTGAAGCCATAAATTTAATTACTTTTATAACATAAATTTAAAACAAAACTCGTTATTAATTTAACATATTTTATTTTCAAGCACGTGATGCTGAAGTATGTATATAGCGGTTTCTTGCCGTTACATTTTTATTGAACAGTAATCTGTAAAACTTCTTTTTTTTAATGATGTGACTCAATGTGTTGTTCCATTTCTTAAAATACGTTTTTTTTGTTGAAAAATTGTAATTTTAGAAATTATTAGTTTTTTTTTTCTGCGAGTAATAAATTGATTTCACGAATTTCAATCTACTGTTATCAAATCAAAAGCTTTTATTTTCTTCATGAATTTGATTTTTTCAGGTTTTTGTTTTTTCTGAACTTGATTAAATAGCTGTTGCTTTATACGTTTGTTTCTTTTATAAACAAGGAGCTATTGGTCGACCTAGCGAAATGTTATTGGATATTTTATTGAAATTAGATGTAGTTGGTAATGCATAATAAACAGAGGAAAAAAATTAAAACTTTCTAAATATTTTTTTTGTAGTTTCAAGCTTAGTTTGATTGTACTGCCCATACCTCTAAAACATATTTAGATATTTCAGCAGGCTTCTGTAAGAAACCACTCAAATGAGCCAGCTATTTCAAAAAATATCCAGCCTCATAACAAATTAATAAAAAAATTCATCGTTTACAAAAACGATATCGTTTAAATAAACATCAGATGGTCTGCCAAGCTGGTTTTATGATGTCTTACAAAACTTTATGAAAGACATTTAACCAATTCCTGATTCGAAAACTGCGATTTCTAGAAAACAGATTTTCTTTTTACTTTTAGTGATGGGTGTTGGTTCAGTTGGCAGCCTCTCAAACTCGTAACCTCTAGTTCTCAGGTTCAAGTTCCGCCTGTGCCAGCTTTGAAATTTATCTTAGCTAACCCTTTGCTCTTCGGTGAGAAAGGAGACACTAGTATAGTTAAAAAGACAGCCCTTCCTCGGATGGTACGTTAAGCACTGCTGCCGTGTACTGGAGAACCTTAATCAGTGCAGGTTAAGGAACACATTGGATCGATTAGACACGATACTTTAATCATTCTCGCCAACAGCTGTTCGGTGGTTCCTCCAATTTACTCTGAATCCTTGTGAGCTGACTATTTTAGCGTATTGTGTGCAAAAAAAGTGAATCTCAGCGGTAAACCGTCAACGCAACCTTTTACCCCCTCGAACATTCATAATCAAATCAATCGGTACTGTTTTAACTGAAATTAAAACAGTACGTTTTGATTTAACATCTTGTTGAAGGAAGTCCCTAAACTGTAAAAGCGTTTTCTTCTCTTTCATATCTTCATACACCACTGATATTATGGATTCAAAGTTCAGTCCTTTTTTAACAATTGTATCAATTAGCGGAAGAGAAAATACGATTTCTGTTGGCGAAACAGTTCACTTTAAAAATGATTTCCAAATCTAGATGTTGCAATATTTCTTCAAAAACCTGATTATTTTTTCAAATGTACTTCCCAACTTCGCAACATGGAATTTAAATAAATTGATTCCCTTTCATGAACTGTTGAAAGATAAATGTTTTGTTCTCTAACAGCTTTTCTACAAGATTTTCTTTTGACATGAAAAAGTTTCCTAAAATAAGATTGCATGATCCATTTAAAAGAAGTCTGCAGCATTTTGTTGTGCACTCCCATACAGGCCCTGATCTAGAAAAAAAAAAAAAATAAGGGAATGGACAAATGACGCAATCGAGACGGAAAAAAGTAAAATGGAGCAAAAGACTAGATTTCCATTGCAGCATAACATTTTCCTACCCATTTAAAAGGCCATTGTTCTCACTAGCATTATCAAAAGAGGAAAGGTCCCCTTGCCCCACAACCTTAGATCCTGACCTGCTCCCATAGCACTAGACGATAGCATGAATAGTGAGTAACCTTATCTCCCTTTGCTCTGCATTATTCAGTTCTGTCAGCGTCAGGGATTGTTCGAAGGTTTTTTATACCAATTTGGTTGATATAAAGCGATCACAGGCTATAAATCCGATCAATCAAATTAAAATAAAAGTTTCTATGATCGCTTTTTTATCTGAATGTGAGAGCATAGACTTTTATGACATAATTAGAATTTAACGTTACTGAGGGACAATCCCAACATATATGGCAGGATTCGACCCCTGAACCCGGCAGTGTTACCGCGAACCACCGAGATGGCAAAAATTTAACTTCTCACATAAGTGATTGAAAACAAGTGAAAATAAAATACACGGTTCAAAAAATACACATCAATTTCTTGATATTTCCATACATATAAAAATGGATTAACTTTAAAATGAATTACGCATGTAATAATAACACAAGTATTGTATTTATTCCACTGCGTATATGAACACTTTCACCAATCAATAAATGGATAAATAAATAACAATAATCTTCATGGATAATAATAATTTTCATTTTATTTTTTATATTCCTTGGTCTTTTCTCAGTTGCTTAAGATCGGTTCTGTCTAAAGATCATATGGCACAATGTGGTGGAAAATAAGAATTAAAGTCTTTTGACTTTATGTAATATAACAAAAACATTTGTTTTTACTGTATAATACAAAGTGGAAAAGTGTAATTCTTTTTTCCATTTTCTGACAAGTTAACTGCCACATACTGTATAGCAGATTATTAGGATCTAAGCACAGAGAGTTTTAGTTTATTTCGATATCTGTTAGACTATATGGTTTGGGATGAATATATATATATATTTCCATTCATATGAAGCATCTATATTTTGTAAATGTGAGGACTGATACATGATATTTATGTGAATTGGGAAACTGCTTTGAGTCACTATTTTTAAAAATGCATTATATTAGAAAAAAACCTATACAGATATGTATGGCTGAACAGTAAAGCGACCTGTGATTGGATTCTCGATTATATTTTCTCTTTGATTAATATTGTTTTAATGCTGAGATCCATTCTTCATCACATATCTTTTCTCTTCAGAATTATATTGATAGGCTCTTATAATGTGTGTTGTCCTTGACATGTGTGTTATCTGAGTAATGTTTTTATGTCCTTAAAATAAATAACACTTATATGTTCTGGTAATTCCACAGGAATTATTTCTTGCTAATCTATTTAGCCTGTAGCAATGAGGTCTATTTCAGTGACACATTTAGCACGCTGCAAATAATTGTCAGATGAGAAGTCATAATTTCGAAATTACTATGTTAGTAGTGTTGTAGTAACTTATTAGGCAATGCAACATGAGGTTTCGTAGATTTCTTCCAACACAGGTACAAGGTAGCCGCTTTTCTCATAAATTTATCCTCCCAAATATACTCAGATATTAAACATCAGGGAAAATCTTTTAAACATGTAAACAAAAGGTCTCTCACGAATATAGAATCTTGTGAAAATATTTAAATTTAAGGAATCGATTGGGCTGTTTTATCACTGGGCGGCATTTTTTTCACAAAATGTGTTAAATGACCAGGTCATAAGGACTCCAATGGGTCAGAAGTGGTTGGGAAAGTGGATCTGCTGGACAGTTCTCAGGAGACAGATGGAAGCGTCCCATCAAGGTCATCTAGCGTGTTCTTTAACGTTCAGAGAGTTTGGCTCTCCTGAACACGGGGCCGTGGCTTCATGTCCCATCCGACAGATGGAACCACTATGCACTTATGATTCCACGTAATCAGACTATCTACACATCCCAGTGGTACATATTGTTTATATGAAAGAATCACATGATTTATTTGACGTTTTGAGTATATTACTTTCAAGGAATTTCTTGAAAGTCATACACTCAAAACGTTGGTGAAATGTACGTTATTTTAGCTTGTGTGGCTTATAAACATCCCTTGGGTACACCACTCTTCCTACGAAAAACATATTGAATGTTCATGACGTCAAAGAACAATTTTTCAACTATTTCATGAACCAGGACATCTGTGATACTTCACTACTGAAAAATTTCGTTAATTTTTTTTTGTGAAAACAATTTGGAGAAAAGACGATAGGATTTTGCCTGGTAATTACAATCAATTAGATATTGTGGAGTAAACATGATAATATTCTTACTAGTAACGATATTTAGAATAAATCAACTTTTCTCAAACCTACTGTCGACAGTACCATTTAAATGGCGGGGAAAATTAACAGTGTCACTTAACTGAAATTCGCATTTTTTTTTTCTTCATTGAAGATACAAGGTTGGTTTCTTTTCCCTCTGAGCGGCACTCTTTTGCGCACACTGGACTAAATGGCCAGTCTCAAGGACTCAGAGAAAGTTGGGGGAATATGAATACTGGACATACAGAGTCAGTTGGAAATTTACCATCAAGTGAGTTCTTTTAATGTGCACAGGGTATTGGTCTCATGCACAAGGGGGATAAGGCTTTATTTCTCATCCGACGGACAGTGGCCTTTCTAAGTCCATCGGTGTCCCCTTTCTGACCTAGGATAGCATGGGGATTTAATTGGAAGATACAAATAATTAAGCAGAAACTAATATTTAAATTTAAAAATTGAAGAAGCCAATATCGAACTGTTATATTATCACAGTTTTCAGAACGTAATTTGAATGTAAAAAGATGCAAACACTGAATAATTGAAGATATCATTTCAATTGCTCTGTATATATATATAGCAGATAACACAAATATACCCTAGCATATGTGTTTCAGTATAGTGGTGCCATCTATGATTTAAAATCTTTACTAGTCTGTTGTTTCTGTAGGTACACGGAATTTTCTTCACACAAACAAAATATACATATTTGCATCAGGTATATTAAAAAAATGCATTTACTTCACTCTTATTTCCTCAACAGAGCATTGAGGAATTATTCAACAGTCAAGATTTATAAACAGAAAATGATAAACTTAATTAAAAGAGAAATTTGAATATTAACTGACAAGCTGATTTCCAGTTCTGTATCATTAACCCATAGCAAACAGTCCCTTATCAGAATCAAAGCGTGCGTGCAAGTTGGCCTTATCAATGAAATTGAATATTCCGCTCTTGGAAAAAAGACTTTTTCAGAGATTATTCATCAATTTTAATTTGCATGCAAAATCTATTTTCGCATATAATTCTAAATACTTTTCTTGGCCTATTTCCTTTATTTATAATTGCATATTGCTACGAATAAATGACGACGATGAATTATCGTAAATTCGCATATTCTACATTTTTATTCAGATTGCTTGCTGTTTGTGATTCATCCTAGAGTTCCCTACTGTATCTATTACGAATTTTAGAAAGTTTGTCTCTCTGTCTGTGTGTTCAAGAATTACTAAAGGGTGAGAACTAGAACCACCGAATTCCGTCTACTGTTTCATCTCACTATAATTCAATATACTGGAAGGGTTTCGACCCCATGAAATTAGGTTCTCTTACAAAAGGTGCCCGTGAAAGGTTTGCATATTTATAACTCCCCATATAGATAACTTAGTACTCCATTCATAACGTTCCATTCTCCACTGAAAAAGAGGTGACGACATCGCCCCCCAGAGATTTCGGACACTTGCGGCGAGTTTAATCCCGCCCTACCACAGCTAGGAACCCCAGCTCTAAACCCTATGCAGAAAAAGCACGTTGGACCATATACCCAATAGGCGTACACACTTAAACACTAAAATTAGACTATATAATAGTTTGGTTCTTTTTAGAGTTAGTTGTGATAGTGAAATTTTGACACTTAGTAAACTAGATAACAGTAAACTTGATGCTTTTGACTTCAGATGTATGCAGGTATGATTCAACTTTGTAAGTAAATCTGGCCACTGGTATACTGCATCTGGTCACTGCTATACTGGGACCAATGGTCAAGTATCTACCGAATAACAGGGGATTAAAAACTTAAGTCACCAGCAACGTCAGCCAGACGTTAACGAGTCTCCGTACCCCCCCCCCCCCACCTCCTTCAAAATTAACCTGGAAGCCTTCTAATTTGAGTCATTTACTATAGGTTGACTCGAGCTACGCCAGGCCCTTTTGCTGCTAAACTAATGTATAAATATCTAAGTTTCGGATCATTATTTAGAGCATTTAAGTAATTGTGCTTAAATAGCCCGTACATAGTGTAGTGGTTAGCACCATCATCATCATTCTCAAGTAGCCATGGGCTACGGAGATCCAACCAGATTGCGCAATTCAGTTCTCCAAAAACATATATTGTGAACTGCCTCTGCTGCATCTGGCCACTGTACACCAGTTCTAACAAGGTTCTGTTTGATGTTATCTGCCCACTGCATACTAAGTCTCTTCCTTTTCATGAGGCCTTTAGTCACACCGTTCATAACCCAACTCCCTAATCTATAGTTATGCATATGGCCAACGTGGCCACACCAACGGAATCTCTCTCTGCACAATATGCTACTCAAAGGCCAACTCCTTTTCCTAACTTCATCATTACTTACAAAGTTGAATCATACCTGCATACATCTGAAATCAAAAGCATCAAGTTACTGTTATCTAGTCACTATCACAACTAACTCTAAAAAGAACCAAACTATTATATAGTTTAATTTTAGTCTTTAAGTGTGTACGCCTATTTCTCCACACTCTACTAAGTTCTTAAAAGTCTCAGCAGCAATCCCTATTCTTCTGTTTATCTCATAAGAGTTTTTCTCACCAATATTTGATAAATCACCAATATTTGATAAATCACCAATATTTGATAAAAACTCAAAAGATAATTAAACTGATACGCTTGCTCAAAGGTGAAATCATTGACAGTAACTGCACCACAACCTGCCAGACCAATTTCCATCACTTTAGTTTGCACTCTGTTTATCACCGAACGTACTCTACTACCAGTCTCAACAACACCATCTGAACACATCTAATGAAAGAGTGAAGCTCATCACCTTCATTTGCTAAAAGAACAAAATCATCAGCATAACTTAAATCAGAAATTTCATATCTCTAAACCAGTGGTTCTCAACCGTTTATACTTCACTTACCCTCTGGAAATGTGTGTGTAACTGCCGTACTCCTTATACAGATAGACAAAACTATAGTTATAGTATAATAATGCCAACTTAGCGACTTTGTCACTAGATCTAGCGACTTTTGAGTTCTCACGGCGTACCCCCCCAAAACTTTTACCGCGTACCCCACGTTGATAACCCCTGCTCCAGACCATTTAAGACCAAATTCTTCCTCTTTGGACGAATTCCGCATAACATAATCAATAACCAAAGACTCTGGTTAGCGTACTTGACTAACTAAACCAGAGGGCATGCCATGTGTTTGCATGCTGTTTGAGAAACGAGGATAATCTCAATTGATATAATTTATCTCCGTCCTTTACCTAGTCGGTGCCTTTTTCTCTTCTTAAAAATAATATAATAATATAGCATATTCTTTACCTGCTTTTACATTTGTATCATTCCGAATATTGCTCCCTGACTTAAGTTGGGTTGGGTTGTTTTACCTCTGAGCGGCACTTTTTTGCACACCATGGGCTAAATGGCCAGGTCATATGGACCCCAAAAGGCTCAGAGAAGGTTGGGGGAGGGGACCCACTGGAACAGCTGTTGGGAGACAGATGGTAGCCTCCCGTCAAGGCCATCCAGCGTGTTCTTTAACGTGCACAGGGTATGTCTCTCCCACACACAGGCCACGGCTTAACGTCCCATCCGACGGACGGCGGCCTTTCCAAGCCCATCGGTGTCCCCTACTGACCGTGGGCAGGGAATTTTGCGGAGATAAATCTCAACGCTGACCCAGCTGGGACTCGAACCTGAGAACTACAGATTACGAGCCTGGCGCGCTACCGACTGAGCCACCCCCGCTCCCCTGACTTAAGAAAATGATCTTTGTTCATAATTCGTTCACATGCTGCTACGTAATATCAAAAAGACATTTACCTCGATAAAGACAGCGTTCTTTTTTTTTTTTTTCGATTTTGGAAAAATAATTTCGTACTAAATTATTTAGTCTAAAACACAAAAAATAAAATATTCAGTTTTTAAACCTCATAGAAAAAATATTCTGCCTTATTTTTGTTAACAAGGTAAACGATAGGATAGTATGTATACAGTTTAATCATGAAGAGTAAAAAGTAATCTCATGCATGAAATAATGTCAGTACTCCTTGCAAATTTCTTCTAATGCAGATAACGTTGTCATTCCAATTGAATTACCAGTAAGTCAGACACCGAAATATTTAAGGTTATAAATTATATGGATATTACTTTCCATGAATTGAGTATTTGTTTCAGATCAATGTTGCATTTCATGATGACAAACTTGTTATTTAATCTGATATGCAAGCT
Source organism: Ryuthela nishihirai (assembly GCA_038380435.1). Lineage (NCBI taxonomy): Eukaryota > Metazoa > Arthropoda > Arachnida > Araneae > Heptathelidae > Ryuthela > Ryuthela nishihirai. The sequence goes on along the minus strand of JAWZYU010000016.1, from coordinate 57,072,603 downwards.
AGGAATTAAAAGAAATTCCGATTAATAAAATGATAGAAGATAATCATTGTCTCAGCAATGTAATAAAAGATCAAAGTTAACTATACCAAATAAGTCAATACAAGAATTAGAGAATGTTAAATCAGTTTGTTAAATTAATTTATAATGAGTAATACTGTAATAAAGTGAATGTTACTGAGGTTGATTATGTTACATGGCGTTGTTTTTAGAGGCCAATGGAATATCACATACCTTTTACATCGCCAACGATCATGCTCGATATGGTATCTCTGCTGTGCAACAATTGCCTTAAAACATACTTTCCACTGTAATAGACTTCTGCGAAGCACTGTCGTATCTAATCGGTCCCATTCCTCTTTACAAGCTTTTCATTATCCGTCAAAAGTCCGCGGCCGACGTTTACCCAAAGTCCGTTTCAATATTCCTACGAAGCACCCGGTGCTTCACAGGAATGTCCTCGAATGGTATAGCATGGATTCTGGGCTCCATTTCGTAGACACAGAGGTATGACTCGAAACTTTGTCTTACAATCTTTCATATTCTTTGCACCATTTGTGATAGATTATTGGGTCGATAATATTTGACTGGGGCTTGTCTCAGTTGGTTAGGTAGATGTATCCCTCGTTTAATATGACCTCGTTTTCGTTCAATATGCCACAACTTGCAGCATTTGGTACACCATTCCGTTATATGGTGGTCAGCTGGTTCAGGTTAGAGTGGCCCTCTTCCTTATTGGGGCTCCCTTCCCCAGTCAGAAAGTAAAGAGGAAAAATATACTAGTGTCAATTGGTGATCTTCTAGACCAGTGGTTCTCAGCCTTCTGTGTTTCACATACCCCCTGGAAATATGAATGTAACTGGCGTACCCCTTGTAAATAAGATATAACTATAGTTATAATATAACAATGGTTATTTTCACTTTGTTACTAGATCTAGCGACATTTGAGCTCTCACGGCGTACCACAAATAATTTTACCTTTACCCCAAGTCGAGAACCCCTACTCTAGACAATTATTCAAGGATCTGTAAAGGAGAAAAGACTAAAGGTGGAAAGTAGGGGGAAAAACATTGTACAGAAAACACCGCGACGTTCTCAAAGCAATCTAGGAGTAGGCGAAAACATGCGCTGTACACTTCTGCTCTTCTGGCTACCATAATTGATGAGATTGAGCAATCCGTAATTCTGACAGAGCTCAGCTTCTGAAAGAATTCACAGAGAAACGCTTGCATTTGAGGAGGTTACGGGAAACTGTGTCAGGCAAGTTATAGCAAGAGCGATTGGTACTGTTGATTATTTCGAGTTTGTGCAGTGTAGTGGACTGTATGCAGTTCCAACACGGAGACGATGAAGTAGCGTTTTCTCATATCTCGGAAACCATCCGAAGTTCATGGGAGAGATTAGAATCTACAAGAAATCTGAAGGAGGTGAGTCAGAATCTTGTTGCCACTGGTATAGGTTAAGCTGCTTCATGACCTGTCAGACAAAGACTTTGCAATCATTGAGGGAAAGTGGATCATTAGCGACGTGGGACCTTTATGTTTTTGGATTCCTTAGCAGTCAGGTTTTCTGCTTGCTCGTTGCCTGGAATACCAACATCCGATAGTTTGCACTGGAAGTGAATCGCAATATCGGAAGAGTCAATCATTGCACACTTCGACTGTATTCTGGATATGGAAAGGGTTGTTAAGTACGTGAGTCCCTCCTTTAGTCCCTTGGAGTGATGAAGATAACAAAGATGCCACTACCAAGGCTATGGATGAAGTTCACTGCCTGCAGGATTGCATGTACACTATCTGATGAAAAGTATCTGGATACCCCTTCTGAGTAGGGGATTCGCCCATACATGCCACATCCATGACCCAAATAGATATAAAAGGACGCACGTGGTCTGCAAACCTCATAAACATTCATCAACAGGAGAATGAGCCATACTGCAGAGCTCAATGACTTTCAGTGTGGCACAGTCATAGGATGCCACCGTCGCAACAAGTCAGTTTGGGAAACCCCCTGCTGCATCTGCACCGATCAATTGTAAGTGATGTTATTTTGAAGTGGAAACGCCTAGAAGCAACAGCAGCACAATCGTGACCAAATAGGCCACGTAAAATGACAGAATGGGACGCCGAGTGTTGCAGCGGGTGGTTCGACAACATCACCTGACCTCGGTTGAAACACTCATCACCGAGTTCCAAAATGCCTCTGGAAGCAAGCCAGCATCACAACAGTTCTTCGCCAGCTGCAGAAAATTAGTTTCCATGTCTGAGCAGCCGCACAAAGTTTAACATCAACAAGATTAACGTCAAGCATCGGTTGGAGTGGTGTAAATCATAGCGTCAGTGGACTCTTGAGCAATAGAACCACATTCTTTGGACTGATGAATCATGCTTCATCATCTGACAGTCTGATGGACGAGTCTGAATGCGGAAGAATCCAGGTGAACGCTACCTGCCTGACTGTGTTCTGCTAACTGTGAACTTTGATGGAGTTCAATTCTAGTTTCAATGAGTTGGACTCTGAACTCCACCCCCTACAATGACATTCTCGACAATTCTGTTTTCCAACTTTATAGCAACAGTTTGGTGTAGACCCTTTATTGTACCAACATGATATTGTCCCTGTCCACAAAGCGGGAACCATGCAGGAATGGATGAACTTGACTGGTCTGCTCAGGAGGGTTGAATCCATGACCCAAATAGAATTCTATTTTATGTTTATCATGTTTCCAAATCATGTTTCCAAATAAATGTTCCAAATCATGTTCCAATATCATGTTTCCAAATAGATTCTATTTGGAAACATGATATTGTCCCTGTCCACAAAGCGGGAACCATGCAGGAATGGATGAACTTGACTGGTCTGCTCAGGAGGATGAACTTGACTGGTCTGCTCAGGAGGATGAACTTGACTGGTCAGCTCAGGAGGATGAACTTGACTGGTCTGCTCAGGAGGTTACGGGAAACTGTGTCAGGCAAGTTATAGCAAGAGCGATTGGTACTGTTGATTATTTGGATTATTGGTGTGTTGCATAGAGCCCTGGTCTAACTCCCATGGAACACCTTTGGGATGAAATGAAACGACGACTGCGAGCCAGGCCGAACCACCGAACATCAGAGACTGGCCTCACTAATGCTCTTGTGCCACAATGGCAGAAAATTCTCCTAGCAAAGTACCAAAATCTAGTGGAAAGCTTTCCTCGCAGAGTGAAGGCTGTGATAGCAGTAAAGGGTGGACCAACACGATATTAATTCCTTTCCTTTTACTGGGAGATTGTGGATAAGCGAAGCCCGGATACTATTGATCATATAGTGTAGCTCAGTACGTGTACAGGAAGTATAGTGAGAGAGTCTGAAGCCCCTGGATATTTTATTGTCAACGATGATGAAGGCAGAGGCAGCTGAAAATATTTCCAGACTGACCATAGACTGGTGTACACGTGTCGTAGTGAGCAGCGGTAAAAGCAATGGTCAAAGTTTTGATGATGATAGTTTCTGCATTACGCCTTTGCCGGTTATAATCTCAATTTACCGTGCCTGTCATGTTTGTAAAATTAGGATGATTAACTGAGTGTGTGTAACGTCCCCAAAAGTGAACTAACAAACAGTCATGCATTCTGGACCATTGAAGGAATACTTGCAGTCTGAAATACAGTTTTCGTGTTGAAAATGTTTGATATACTAAAGTGCTTTTTCTTTTGTGAATTTTCATATACACACACGAAACGACATCTGATGATGTATACAAACAGGCTTATCATAGAGGGGCGGGGGTGGCTCAGTCGGTAGCGCGCCAGGCTCGTAATCTGTAGTTCCCAGGTTCGAGTCCCAGCTGGGTCAGCGTTGAGATTTATTTCCGCAAAATTCCCCGCCTTGCCCACGGTCAGTAGGGGACACCGATGGCTTGGAAAGGCCGCCGTCCGTCGGATGGGACGTTAAGCCGTGGCCCCGTGTGCGGGAGAGCCATACCCTGTGCACGTTAAAGAACACGCTGGATGGCCTTGACGGGAGGCCACCATCTGTCTCCCAACAGCTGTTCCAGTGGGTCCCCTCCCCCAACCTTCTCTGAGCCTTCGGGGTCCATGTGACCTGGCCATTTAGCCCATGGTGTGCAAAAAAGTGTCGCTCAGAGGTAAAACAACCCAACCCAACCCTTATCATAGATTTCGTTTGTAGCAAGGTGGTGCTATTTATTTTTAGAGTTCGTTTGTAGCATGGTGGTGGTATTTTTTCTTAGAGTTCGTTTGTAGCATGGTGGTGCTATTTTTTCTTAGAGTTAGTTTGTAGCATGGTGGTGCTATTTTTTCTTAGAGTTCGTTTGTAGCATGGTGGTGCTATTTTTTCTTAGAGTTCGTTTGTAGCATTGCGGTGCTATTTTTTCTTAGAGTTCGTTTGCAGCATGGTGGTGCTATTTTTTCTTAGAGTTCATTTGTAGCATGGTGGTGCTATTTTTTCTTAGAGTTCGTTTGTAGCATGGTGGGGCTATTTCTTTAATGCAAATGAGAGTAAAATTTTCTTTGGCTCTGTAGTCAATTCATGTGTCTTTTGTATCAAGTAGTGTCTATGTAAAAACGATATATTTTCAAATCGTTTTACTAACAAAGTATTTACAAAGAGTTGCTTGAGGACACAATATACTTCTTCTAGATTGCGTATTGAGTTTAGGAAAAAAAAATAATTGCATTTAAATGTGAGTTTGAGAGAGTGTTCCTTTGTGGAAGTATTACTGAAGTTCATATTTCTTGACATATGCATGACTGGGACCAATGCTAGATTAAAGGTGGAGGCCTAGGAGACCGACCTATTATTTTTACTTATAAAAGTATTTTTCGTTTCATTGGCTTAAACGCCTCAATTGATGATTATACACAACACAGTGAAATTTTCATTGCATTTAAATTTCGCGCGATAGAAGTTGATCCATTAAAAACTTGGCCCCAGGACTCCCAATTTCTTAATCGGTCTTGCATGGGAACCAGTGACATGTACCCTTCCATTGAAATTATCCGTACAATACACTTCGTGCGCATTTTCGCCAAAATCATTCTTAATAAAGTCGCAAGAAGGAAACGAAATTGTTTGGCCAATAATGAGTCATATGTGACCCATGTCCCTCATTTAATGATAAATAACAAATTAAGAACAAAAGTTATTTTTATTTTTTTTTATTTTGGTTAAATATCATTCGTGGATATTATATTGTCATAAACCAAACACACAGCAGAGACAAATTAGAATAAGTACTCTAAGATATGCCTATTTGTATCTAATATCAGATGTCTTTTGTTTTCATTAGGATATTCCATCAATATATGAATAAAAAGAAACTCTTCTGTATCAGACTTTATGATTAATGAAAATAAAGACTGTGGCATGAGAGAAAGCCAAAATATAAGAATAGGGCACATGGGAACCAGTAAACTTCAGCCCATTAATACCCACGTTAATTATCAGTTATGACTTGAAATATATCTGTTTTAACCAGAGTGCTGACACTTAAAATGGATCTAGACAAGATGTCACTAATTTCCTCTTCAAAATACCGTGCGAGAAAAACATGGTTTAGTCACATATTAATGTCAGTTGTTTGCAAGAAAGTTGTTGCAAACAGCATCTGCTTACTGCATTTCCTCACCACTGACGCCTAAGAACAAACTAATGCGTGCGGGCGGTCCATGTTATTGGAGATAAATGACGCTGTGCGTCATCTTATCCATCCGATTCATTTATTATCTCGCCAGTTATTGTTATGTCAGATATTCTGAGAGACAACATTAATTGACAGTGGCAGCCGGTTGGGTAAGCAGACCAGACACGGGAAACGTACACATATAATCCAACGGAAACGTTTGTTGTCATCTTGCTCAGACTTTGAAGACGTGAAAGACCTTTAGATTCCAGCTTTCTTAACATGTCTTCTCTTTAATAAATAGAGCGTTTTATTTTGAAATCTGTAACAGGTTTAGCAGTTTATGCAATTTTCTTCAGCAACAGTTATCTCCCAAATTTTTGGCAATACTTTTTTTCACTTAGTCTGTCATATTCCAATGAAAATCTTTCTTTCTTTCATTTCCTCTGTAACGGAATCGCTTTATGCTATGTAGGTAACAACAAAAAAAAACTCTCTATCATCAAACGTTCGTACTTTTTTTTTCAGACAAAATTCTAGAAGTTGAAAATTTGTAAGTGTCCAATGTTGTATAGTGAGTATAAGTGAATGCCATAATACGTTTGTAAAAATCTGGATTTGTCAATTCAGACGTCAAGGAGTTGCAATAATATGTTAGATATTCCTTCATCTGTGGGTTAGATCAGTTTTATGAAGCACGCGGTTCATTATTCTATTTTATCCGATTCGTGATTATTTTTACAATATGCATAATATCCACCCCTGGATTTGTAACCAAGGGTTTGGAACAGAACAGGAAATCCCATGCAGAAAGCCTAAGTAACGGCTATTATTTCCGATTTAAATTATAGGCTTGTTGCAGATTAATTTTTCGACTTTAATTATTTATAACTACTTTATCAATGAAGGAAAAACAAATAATATGACAATGAAGGTAAATGCATACCTCGCTTTCACAGATGCTCAATATGGGTGACGGAAGTAATGCGGCAGACATACTATCAAAGAAATTAAATTTCCTCCTACCCTCTGTGAAATATATCAAGAATTATTAGGGAGATATAGATTAATATCTATTTCAATTCATTTATTTATTGTGGTAATGACAGATAATAAAATGCATTGTTGATAAAATCCCATAGAAAGAAATGGAATATGATTAGATTCAGTGAACCGGGATTCCACTTAAGTGTGTAACCACAAAAGATCCAACTGTTTAAAGATTGCCGATTTAGACAATTTTTTCTCTTAAAATAATGGTAATGTGGAGGGGCGCTGCTTTCAATTGCTGACTTATTTCCTTAAACCAAAACACATTTTGTTCTTTCTCTGCATCTGTGTAATCTTCCAATTCTGGTTTTCTTTGACACGGCAACTGTAAAACTCTTAAAAACAAATTATTGTTTTTTCTCTTAGTTTCCATGCCCTTTGTTCTCCTTTCTTGTGACAAATAAAGTAATTACATACTCTTGAATTTGCGAAGCTACTTTGTCATTAGCCTGTATATCGGTTCACCCTCTGATTATGATACTAAGGTTTCCACGATTCGTGTTTATTTTTAACTAAATGTGCTCGAAGTTTAAAACTATTTAATTTTCTCTTAATAAAATTAATCGAAGTACTGACTTAAACATTTTATTCGCATGTATGGAAATATTTTATCCTTTATGGTTTTATTGAACATGTTTGTAATATAACGTTGGAGGTTAATATACAAAACTTAGGTAAAATTTTTTGTTGCATTTTTCATTTACGAAACTATAACTTTTATTTCGAAGCATATGGAAAGTCTGAATGCATCGTCATTGTCATCAACACACACACAAAAGTGCTTCTTGGAACCGTCACTGGGCAACACTAACATTCTTTGGAATCTCTACGAAGTTGAACTTTTTCTTTTAAGACACATACACAGTGCTAAAGGTTCCAACTGTCATAATTCTTGAAATGTTGAATGATTAGTGTTTAAAGTTCAAGATCTACAGATATTTCATTAACTTATCTCCAGTGACTTGGAGACCATTAACTTATCTCCAGTGATAATTTTTCACAAATGTTTATTTTAAAAGCTACGTAGCTTAAAATCTGGCTTTCTACTTTTAGCAGTATGCTTTATGATATAATATACTATTATATTTAGCGTATTATATTTTTATATAATTAATATTATAATACGCTAAGTATAATATATGCTTTTAGCAATACGCTTTATGCTATAATACGCTAAATATAAATACGCTAAAAATAATACGCTATAATACGCTTTATGCTATAATACGTTTTGGTGTAGTATACATACATTAATCACTTTAAATTACACACTTTTTTAATTCTACTTTTATATACAGGGTGATTCAAAACTTATCGTTCAAATTTTGTGGGGAGGTAGGGAATACGTCAGGAAACCGATTTCACATAGGAAAGAATGTCCGCAAATGTACGCATGCGTATGTAGAGGGCGCTGTGTATACCCAACCAGTGTACAGCTCGTCCGACCACTCCCGCTGTCATCAGTGTACGAGCTGACTTACTAGTGATAAGATGAATCGTTTTACGCATCAAGAGCTAGCGGATATGCATCTCGCATATGGGCAGCTGGCAAAAGCGGCCGCCGAGCTAGGGAAGTTTACGAAGACCGAAACCCCAACAGAAGAATACCGCAGCATCAAATGTTTGCATGTGTGCATCGCAATCTGCGCGAACGTGGTTCACTGAGCAGCAACATGCAAGATACGGGGAGAAGACGACTGACGCGGACTGTCAACGTCGCAGAACAAGTCCTACAGTCCATCGAAGATAATCCGAATACCAGCACACAAGCTATTGCACAGCAGCTTGGGGTCTCTCAGTCAGCAATGTGGTGGATACTGCACGAGGAACGTGTGCATCCTTACCATCTGAAAAGGGTGCAGTTACTGCATCCTGACGATTATCCGAAGCGTGTGGAATTTGCACAATGGTTCATGCAGAAAGGTGCCGTGGACCCCAGTTTTCCAGCTTCTGTCCTTTTTACAAATGAAGCTTCATTCACTCGTGAAGGTGTGTTCAATACACACAATTCACATGTGTGGGCTTACGACAACCCGCATGGTACGAGAAGTCACGCTGCGCAACATCGTTTTGCCGTAAATGTGTGGGCTGGAATCATTGGTGACTGTTTGTTGGGACCTTACTTGCTACCGCCCCGATTGGACGGCAGGAAATACCTAATATTTCTCGAGACAGTGTTACCGACTTTTCTGGGCGCTGTTCCTGCGCATATCCGCCGAGATATGTGGTATCAACATGATGGGGCTCCAGCCCATAGCACAATTGTTGCGCGTGATTACCTGAACCGAACATTCGGAGCTCGATTTATTGGTAGAGGTGGACCGATCGCTTGGCCACCCAGGCCACCTGATTTATCGCCCATGGATTTCTTTTTGTGAGGGGCCATGAAAGACCATGTGTACGAGACCCCCGTCGACAGTGAAATGGACCTTGTTGCACGAATAGGGGCCGCCGCAGACATTGTCCGTGATATGCCAGGCGTTTTTGAAAATGTTCGGCGGTCAATGCAACGGAGCTGTGAATCCTGTGTCCGTGTAAATGGTCGCAATTTTGAGCACCTACTGTGAACCTGTACTTTACCTTGTTGGAATAAAAGTCACATTCCTTACCACCTAACTGTACTGTTTCCTTGTGTTCATTTACTTTATGTGTTACTTTACTTTATGTTACTTACTTGTGTTCATTTACATATATTTATACCTGTTATTTACTTGTCCATTTTGTTCATGTAGATGACGTTTGCGGACATACTTTCCTTTGTGAAATCGGTTTCCTGACGTATTCCCTAACTCCCCACGAAATTTGAACGATAAGTTTTGAATCACCCTGTATATATATTTCTATTTAAATTTACTTACTGTTCGTTTAACAATTTTTAGTAACCTGCAGTAAAAATGAACACTAAGGCAACAAATATTTCAATTGATGTAAAATAATTATAGATAATCTGTCTCACACTTGTGGCCGACTTGCTCTCAATGAACATGAAGTACTTCTGTTCTTCTGGCAAAAGATATCATATTTCTAAGACATTATTTCGCATCAGTAGATTCTGAAAACGCAATCTCTCTCAAAGTCACTGTTAACGATCGCCTTTGTCTTGGGTAATACATCACGTAATTTTTATTCACGTACTCATTGAGTTACGCTACTTAACTTTACATTGTAAAGAAGGGTCATGCGTGTTGTTACATGACACTAAAATGTTCTACTTATTTCTGAAATTAGTAATCCTTTAATGAAAAAAAAATTAGCTAGTATATTATCATCTGTAATTAAATATTACGAAATTGAATTGTAAATAAATCGTGCAATAAATATAAATAAATTAAAAAAAAAAATAAAAATGCCTATCTTCCTATATGGGACCTAAAAAGTAGAATATAAACCTAAATAATATCGATGGTACAATCAGTCACTGAGTTCGTATTCACTTCAAAGGATGATAGCAACCGGCAGTCTTGTCGTGTAGGTAAATCGGCGCGCTATCTCTTTTTGAAGTGAATACGAACTCAGTGACTGATTGCACCATTGATATGTTTTAGGTATATTTTCTACATTTTAGTGCCCTGTAGGAATATATCTATTTTTTATTTATTTATTAATATTTTATACCTTATGACTTTTTCAAGTCACAAGCTTTCATTTGATGTATAGCTGGCTAATTTCGGCATTCACATCCTAGAGATACAGCAGAAGAATATTTTATTTCCTCTTCTTTTTGGGGAATAAGGGATAGGATTCAATTTTTTTACAGCTTATGACGTTTCCTGGTCACAAGCTTCCATTTCATGCACAGCTTGTTACTTTCCGCACTCGCGTTCAGAAGAAGTAAGGGAACAATCGTTTTCATATTTCCCTTGTTAGGGGGAATAAAGCATGGGGAGTCACTTTATTACAACCTATGACACTCCCCGCCTCAAAAACTTTCATTTGACGCATAGCATGTTACTTTCGGCATTCGCTTCTGGAGATATAGCGCAACAATAAGTGTCATATTTCCCCTTTTTTAGAGAGGTAATAAGAAATTTGCCCTGTAAGTGTCCTCTCTCATCATACAAATAAAATACGGTTACACGTAACGTATACAAGCGAAACAGTGTTAAGCATGGAAAAACATGGCATAATGGAATTACAGGGATAAACATTACTTTGGAACAGGCCCGAATCTAAGAAAAAAAAAAGAGCGGAGGGAGTAGTAGGCAAGCCACGCATTCGAGTTGGAAAATGGTGAAGGAAGGGGCCAAGAGACTGGATTTCATTTTCAGTATAGCATTTTCCCCTTCGTTTTAGAGTTTTTTAAACATTTTTCTGAACTTTGTGTGATGTATACACAAGTCTAAAAGATTTTGGTCTCCATTACTCTTGGTAGCATTCTCAAGGGGGGTTGGGAGGCTAGGTTTCTCTCTCTTGAGGTACCATTCTTATCAATAGGCACGGTTGTAATTTACAGGAATTTCAGACTCTACTACTCGTTTGACAATAAACAACGTAGATCCCGTAATGAGATAATATCTCATTCAGCTGTTACTGCGCATAAAATACTAAAAGTTTTACCAGGAGTTGCTGGATGAAAGTGAGTTTATTTTTTGGAAAAAAAAATGAGGAGAAACGTAATTGCGTTAGAAAAGGAAATAAATTGATTTAGAAAAACATCACATATAGCCTCTTTATAGACAATATTTGATTCACTTGATTTCAAAAGTTCTTTTGGACATTGCGAATAATTAATCTACAACAATATTTAAAAAAGATATGCTTACTGTTATAAATTCAAAGTTATATTTTTGTTTTCCAGATTCTTTGGAGCACCAAACGAATACGTTACTGCTATCGTAACGAATAATGCAAGCGTCTGCATTATTCAATACTCAGCAATCAGAGGTTTTACAACACCTATATATTCAAATGTTATTGGGAACTTATTCAACATCGCCTATAACGGAAGACCAGTGGACTAAGATTCCACATCACTATTAAATAAAAATAAAGAAGAACTAAAATTTTAGATTTTGGACTTGTACCACTTGTGTGGTCATCACTGGTCGTTCTTGATCAGGCATTTTATTTTTATTATTTCCATTATTAGTGTTATTGCACTTTCATATTCAGATTACGGAACAATGCGATATCAATATTTTTCGCAAATAACTAAATCTTTAGACTTTCTAGTCATTTTTCCCCAGAAAGTAATTAGAAATAAAACTCTAAGGTAGACTTTCAATGGAAATTAATAGTCTCATTTTGTGCAACAGCTGAAGCATGTCACAACAACAAATTTTAAGACAATGTTAATAATATATCATATCATTATGAACAGGTATTACTAAATCAAATACTAACAGTTTTAGTTACACTTCCTTAAAAAGTTTTAACCATCTGCAGCAAACAAAAAAAGAAATAAATATGACCCATATATATATTTTCAAACTTTCCTTATATACTAAAAACATTCCAAAAGAATGCCGCATTCCTTCTGTAGGTTATAAGAAACGTTAACAGGGCTGCTAATAAAACAAACTTCAATTTTGATAAACAGGTATTTAAATATGTTCGAAAACAAATTTATGGATAACATAAATGAAATATAATGGCAAAGCCACCTGGACATGCTTTATAATCTGTTAGAAAGAACTCTATGATTATGAATGCATTGCTTTCTTATCATTACAGAGATTCATAAAAGAAATTGACGAATTTTATGACTTAGCACACAGTTCACTGTGCACATAAAAAAAACAGTAAAATATCTACTGATGAATTACAAGATCAAATATGTGAGGATTTTAATTCCAAAACATAATGTCAAATAAAACTTCGAACTCTATAATAAATAAGGTATTATAAAAAGGACAAATGTATGTATTTATTGGAACTCTTCAATGGACACTTCATACATTAATCGAAAACTACTGCATTTACTGGTTTCGAATTTGTTACACACGAAATTTCTGAAGATTCTGGTTAATCAAGTAATTCTAAAATTATGCGTGATATTTTTCGTTTAATTTCCAAAAAATAAAAATATATAACGCAATTTCAAACTTTAACTGTTTAATAAATTAATTTGGTTTAATTTGTGCAGCAAGAACCATAGAAAGTCATTGGAATATCACACTGAGATTTACTATTACATTGGTATGGGTTAGTTATGATTTCAATATATAATTTGTATAGTTGTGGCCTACTATTCGCATACTTGGCCTTTGATCAAAAGAACCTGGTTTCGAGACCCAGGTAAGGCATGGGTGTTTGTGTTGGTGTTCCTGTTGAGCATTCACTTCAAAAGAGAATAGGATGCCGATTTACCTACCGAACAAGATGCGCCGGATGTCCTATCTGCCTTTGAAGCGAAAACGAACTCAATGATTGCGCCATCGATATGCTTTTGTTTTATTTTCCACTTTTTAGGTCCCTATAGGAAGATAGGCATTTTTTAAATTTTTAATACGTTTATTTGTTAACCTATATTCTTATTGCTTTTGGCTTTGATGTTTTTGTCGGTTTGTGAATTTGTCAGTTTGTGGATTTGACAAAGGTTGTTGTACCATATCTTTTCAAAGCGATGGTGAAACTTAATGAAAACTAGTGCTTGCTGAGATGGTACAATTTGAGGGTTGCGAGAAAAATAAACTTAAAGATTTTTCCCTAATGTCAAAATTATTTTTATCATAACTATAAAATTCATCTACATGGTTTCCATAAATTAATGAAAATCTCCATGTTAGGTCAATGCGAAGCTATCGTGAAAACTCTATAACTTCTATAATAAGTTTTTTGTTTTGAAAAATGTGATTGCAAATAAAGATCTCAATGAAATAAATCAATATCCCGATTTTCAGCAATATTCGTTCAGTGGTACAACAATATTCGTAATGAGTTATGGATGCTTCAATATTTAGCGATAGCAATGCGAGCCACAAAAATTGACTTCAGAAGTTAATTAAAACTTAGTAATAAGGATTGTATCAAATTGTTTAATAAAATAAGTTTGTATTTTAGAACTTTGTGTAAAGAATTATTTCACTATGCTTCAGTTTTGCACAAGTTTCTTAAGACTGGCTGCTATTGTTAAATATTCAAACTTCCATAACTAATTAAATACTGAACGAATATTATTGAAAATTGAGATATTGATTTATTTGACGGAGATCGTTATCTGCAATCACATTTTTGAAAACTATAGAGCTTTTTTTAGAGGTTATAGAGCTTTGACGTTAGCTCCCTATTGACTAAACATAGGAATTTTCCTTAATTATTGGAAACCAGTGCAGTTCAACACCTTTAAATACCTCCACCCTTTATCATACATACACTACAGAAAACAAATTGCAACACCTGGAAGGATTAATACCATTTTATTGAAACACAGGCAGCTGTTAGCATACAGTTGTAGTCTGTAATGCATCTGTTATTATCAAAAAAATATATGGAAAATTATCAATTTACCTACTCGGTAAAGTGGTATAATTCGTATGATGTTGGTCCATCCCGCGCAGCAATGAATGTTCATTTATGAACATGCATTGCTGATTAAATGAATTCATAATTGAATTCATAAATGAATTTAGTCCATTTATGATCAGCGCGAGGAAGGCTATCGTACACTTCTATAATGTCCTCCTGAAGGATAGAAAGACAAATAGCGCGAAGTCGTTGTTCCATCAGCGACAGTGGTTGGCGCACTTCTTGGGTGTTGTTGGAGCTGTCGACTCATTATTTCCCAGACATGTTCAATAGGTGAAAGATACGGCGAGCGGATCTTTCTCTTATTGAAAAGGTCCATCATGCTGGCCAAGGTAGTACCTGAACGTTTTGCTCGTGTAGATAATGCAGACTACTGTGGGCTCTATGGGGACGTGCATTATCTTGCTGGTAAAAAGTTCCATGCTCCTGAACAACGTGGGACATTCACTGGCTGCAAAATGTTGGTAACATATCTTTGGGCAGTTAGAGATCCCCTTATGATGACCAGTTTTGATTGAGATGTCCAACTAATGGCACCCCACACCAAGACACCAAATGCTGGAGCTATGTGACGATGTCGCACGCACTGGGTGGCGTTCCTTTCCCCTGGATAACGCGAACACGTTGTCTACCGTCGTGCTGACCAAGAGAAAAGCGAGATTCCTCACTAAACACCACGGTACTCCACTCTTGTTCCTTCTAGTTCTGTCTGAGGCGACACCACTGAAGACGAACTTGCATGTGGGCAGAAGTGAGGGACAAATGCAGTGCCGGACGATAGGCACGCAATAAAAGCTGTAAAAACATGTTGTTTACCGTCCTTTTGATAGGTATTCTATGTGTTACCTGTTAACAGTTCCTTTGCAGTTGCATTGTAGTCGCGAATCTCTCACGCAATTCTATGCGTCACAAATGGTGATACTGTTGCTCAGTGGTCATAATCGTCATCCTGATAATTGTCGGCGTGTGCTGGATCCTTTTTGAACCCACGCATCATTGTGTATGATGCTGCTGGGATTATGGCCAACGAGGTTGGACACATCTCTGTACATCTTCTCTAAGGCTGATGATTCTTCCACGCTCAAAGTCTGTTAACTGTTGGAACTGTTGTCGACATCTGCTAAAAAGGCATCTTTAGCCGTTTAGAACAATTTTCACAACGTTTTGTCAACCAGAGTGCTTTGGTTGCCTTTATCTTCGTTTGACTGCTCCCACCTGTAACGTCAGCTCACGACTGTCCAATCGTTTCGATCGTCCTGCAAATCTAATCATTTCCATGTACTATCGCCTCCCTGAATTTAGTCACATTTGCTTAACTTATTGCAAGCGTCGCATTTTTTTTTATTTCCTGTGGTGTAATATACATATACATAGAAATGTTATTCTATAGATTTCTCTTAAATTTCTACTAATCTTGATTTTCAATATTCCTTTAGTACTCTGATAAAACATTGTTGAACAAAGTGTCTAAAACATCATTGATTACTGTGCTTGATTGTGGAACCAAGGAAACTGGTCCTGGTTATCGGATGGATGTTTCTTTATTTATACTGTTTTTTTCTGCTGAGATCTCCACTTTTTTCACATACATTTTATACGGCATCTTATGACAGGTTCCTGTCAGAATTATGTGGTATCAACTCCTTATGTGGTAATTTGGTGTTGTTATTTTTGTAATAATTATTAGACACATTGTTTATAACTATAATATTGTTTATAAATTCAAATGTTACATAAATGCATACGTTTTTTGAAGATTGTGCAATGATTATATCATTTTTGGCCCAATTTTAAGAAAATAATTTTAAATTCGGTAATGTAGCAGCTTCTTCTTCTTAGTGGTCTTGATCATTAAATATTAAAATAATAACCTAATGTTATTAAAAAACCGATAATTAGGTATATCTGAGTGACATCTTCAATTTATTTGGATTACATTCTTTTTTTCAAAAGCTTTTCGTTTTTCAAAATCAGAGAACTTTGACAGCGAGCCATTCACTTAAAATGGAAGTGATGAAATGCTTGTTGAAGTAAGCATAAAGTTATATCCCACCTGAAGGTAATTAATTGGTTCCAAGAAAACATGACGTTAGGCGATAAAACCTTACAGGATGCTGTTAGTTACATTAAAATAATATTATAATGGGTATAGCATCCTGGGTGGCTCCAAAATGTTAACTATAAAATCTCAAAGTATATCTTTAAAGCGAATTGATTCCTCTACATATGAATGATAAACTTTTTCACTTTAATAAATTGAATACAAAAGTCTAAAAATATCTAGAACTTTTAAAAATATATGACTAAACAAACATCATATTATATAACAGGACTAATTTCGCGCCGGCCGTCGGTTCGCCGAAATTACAGTAATTATATAATACTAGTTACATCCGTGTGAAATGTTTGGTGCAAAACAATTGTAACTGTTTCCACTCATAGTTTCCACATATATTACCCACAACCTACTACTCCATTTACAGTTCAATACATCAGATGATGTTTCCTATATATACATTAGATGGTGTTTTATTGAAACTGTGTAGATGCTATGAGTTCCAAACTTTGAGCTTTAATGATTCGAAAATATATTTTTGATAGTTTGGTCTTTTTTCACCAAACCTTTTAATAAGTACCTGCTGTCTGCAGACAAACAAAACAGTCGTTCTGGCCATTATGGAATGCTGGGTTTCAAAGAGTACCTCTTGTCATTTTTCATCAGTGTTTCATGGTGTAAATCTTCATCAGTGTTTCATGGTGTAAATCTTCATCAGTGTTTAATGGTGTAAATTCAAAACAATGAAAGGTTCGAAATGCAAATAACAATATTTATTTTTACAAGATCAGGCAATTCACAGCTTTCAGTGTAAACTCTTTGATCCCACACTCTAACATCTGAACGTCAAAAATATAGCACAAACAGAATGCTAACAATATTAGTTGAAACCTTTTCACTTTTTCTCCAATTTAGGGCCCTCTAATGACAAATAATCAAAACAGTGGATTTTTTTCGAAAATTAATAGTGAAATTTCATTAGCAACATTCCAAATCATAAAAGAATATATCATTTATGTTTAGAACAAAGAGTGTAAATGTTTACAGAAGGAGGAATAGAAAACAAAATGTTTTTGAACAAGCTAATAAATATACATTTTCGGAAAGTCTTTAGTAAAAATGATTTTTTTTGCCCGTTCAGAACCAATCGGTTATGATATGTTACTATATAAAATATTTTTCCTAAAGTTTGGTACTTATGTTCAACTATGTATTCTAAGGTTCTTTATTTTGCAGTTTATGCATGTAAAGGTTAGTAGAAATTGCTGTAGAAGGGTTTAAAATTATTTCTAAAATATGATCTGCATTTCTGGTTTAAATTAATAACGTGCTTGTTGTTAGGAAAATATGAACTTGTCCAAGGAAAATTCACTTTAAGATTTTGTACCTTCAAATTTATAAAATATACCAGCAGATGCTCCCTGCAGATGTTCTTTAATGAGATTTCTTCCTACAGACTTCTGTCGGTAAAAAAAAGTAAATAAAGTATCACTTGCTTAATTAGTCAGCTGCATCTGCAAGGGTTCTGAACTAAGAGGAGTGCATCCTAACATCTGTACGTGAACATGCAACGAAAGAGATTCTAGTTACAAAAAACACAAAGCAAAACAAATAAGTATTTTTCGATTACTCTTGAGCTGTAATCGATTCTGTCGTGAAAGGCATTTCGGGATACTTATTAAGATCACTGTTGTGCAACTCTTCAATGAGAATTATACAATTAGATTAATTAATCAAAGCTTTTAATTAAACAGTTGGTTTACTTTCTCTTCAACAGGATATCACCAGATTCGGTGATTAGATTTTTTTCATTACGTAATGAAAAATCGAACTAAATTTTCGAAATAATTGAAAGCTCTTTTTGCAAACGTTAAACGAAATTTCAAACAAGCTGTAACGCAATTAGTGTGTAAGATCTTATTGTCTTCATTCTCGATTACTTTCTTTATTTAGCTGTAATTCCATTGAAATGAGTATTCGTGCACCCCTGAGACAAGAAAGAATTTATACAATGTTACAATTAGCAGAGAGTGTGTAATGAAAACGAGGTTGAGAAATTTAGTTGCTAACTTTCTCTACAGTGGACACCATATTTAGTGCAACACTTGAAGTAAAAGACAAATTTTATAGAAGTGGAATTAAAAATGCATCGACTGATTTTTAACAACAGTGACCATTGTCAGGTAGGAAAGGAAATTGGAATAAATAGTAATTGAAACAGAGTGGATCGTCTGTTGAAAATATAACGCTATTATGAAACTATCTTAATCTCTCCAATAGGAGAATGAGACAATTAGTTAATTGATAAGTAATCAGTAGAACAGTGAACAAATCATCTATGAGAACTGTTTGCTGCGATGGAATTTGTGTATGCAGTGCAAGCTGTTTTTCGTGTTATTCAAATAATTCAGTTGTGGTAGCGCTGAAAATCCACGATATTGCATAGCAAATATCTCTTATTTTCCCTGATGACCAGCCTTCAATGTACAACAAGTTTCTTTAAGTTTCATTAGTTTTTTTCCAGTGGTTCTTTCATTTTTTATATTATTATATTTTGACTAAAATATCGATAATTGAAGTCGAATTGCCCACTGACTTCTTAGCATAAAATTCAAATTCAAACTTTAATCCTCGATTTTTTTAGCAAACTTTCTCTCCAATCAGTCTCCGGATAATATTTCCAATCGCTGAGAGCAGTAACGTTAACTAGTGCAAAAGACCTGCCACAAGATCATGGAGGTTTCTGAGAGAATTCCAAGACATCCTAAATACGATCAATAGGATTAACGTCAGGGGATCTTGGAAGCCTCTTCATACACTCAATATCTAAACTTCAAGATATTGGACCATTAGATAAGCTCTGTGTGCGCAAATGTTTTCGTACATTGAAATGAACAGCGAACCCACTGCACCTTCAAATGGGCAAGCTTTACGTTCGAGGATCTCATTCCATTTATATCTGGACAGTCAAAGATCCTCTATCAAACATGTGGAGTTAGATGGAGGTTGACATCTATCCAGTTCATATATTACCAAAAAAAAAGCACCTCTTTACTGGTTTCTTTCATTTTGAGAGAGAGAGATCCTGCTATACGTTCACTCTAGATGACTGTTATTTGAGGACCAGTTTCTGAGTTAAATCTGGATTCATCTGTGCAGAGAACAGTCATTCATTGTTCTTGGGTATCATGAAAGTGTTGTTAAAGCCAAACAGGTTTTTCTTTGGAAGCTAGTTAAAAGAAAATGTATTATTTGGGGTGTTGAATAGAGCCCATTCTTATGAAGTTTTCTGGAAATGGTTCACTTGAATTCTCTTTCGTGTCGATGAAGCAAGCTCTATAACACGTTAAGGAGCTGTCAGCGATCTATGACTCCTAACAACTAACGCTGTTGCTGTCATCTCGAAGCGTTTTGACTTTTGAATGACCTTGCACTCTCCTTCTACCGACAGTGCCTGGAGAAAAAGTTTTCTCAAGAACCTGGAGAGCACAATTCGAGACACATCAGCTTAAATGATTTAGTCTTATAACATTTGGTGCCATTTGGTAGATCTAAGTAAGGATTGCGAAATATTGTTCGTTTATATATATATATGGAGAATATTAAATTTCGATCAGTTGCATCAAAATATGATAGAATGAGTTTTAGAGTAAAACGAACAGAAAGTCATAATTAATTTAATAATTGAGATTAGTTGGTTTTCCTTAAACGGAAGATTCAGTTCGAAATTTTGATTTGCTATCTGGGCGTACTGACCAGTTTTAAAGGTTATACCGATAGGGATATAAAATAAGTAAGGCTTTTCCATACCATTCTTTGAAATGACTATACCACTTTCCCCACAGAGTAATCAATGCAGGCGACATTATACTTTTGTTCAGATGATCCATTAATGAAACACTAAACATTAGAGGATAATACACCCAAAATACACTCTTTCCCATAAGTTAAGGAACAACCCTACGTTATGTTAATTAAAAGCTAATGTCAAAGCTCTGTAACTACTAAACATTTTTTTTTGTTTTGTAAAATGTTATTATGGCTGATAAAGATCTCAATCTAATACTGTATATTAATATTTCGAGTTTCAGCACTATTTGTTCAGTATTTAATGAGTTATGGAAGTTTAAATATTTAACAATCATATTACCAGTCTTAAAAAACTTATACAAAACTGACGAGTAGGAAAGTTTTTTTGCACAAACTTCTAAAATACACACTTGATTTATTAAACGTTTTGATACAATACTTATCACAAAGTTTTAATTAACTTAAAACAAATCAATTTTTGTGACTGTAATTTTTATTGTTAACTATTCCTACTTCCATAACCACGTTAAGTATTATCGAATAGTGTTGAAAATCGAGAAACTGATGTATTTGATTTAGATCTTTAGTTGCTACTCAATTTTCCAAAAAAAGGTAAATAATTGGAAGTTTCAGAACATTGCTGTTAACTTCTCATTTACATAACAGAGGTTTGTTCTTTAATTTATTGAAACCAGTGAATTTCATTGATTATAATAATTGTTCTGCTAACTTTATGGATTAGCTACCGAATTTATTGTGTTGTGAGGTAAAGTAAAAATGATTTTGACGCAGCTTTCTTTTAGCGCAAGATCTTAAGTTTAGATTATACTTTTAGTAGTTTAATTATGTACCAACTGTACCTCTTTTAAATTAGTCTCCGTAAAGTCCAAACATGAATTAAAGTCCAGACATGAATGGTGATCGTTCATTCGGATTAACAATTATGTAATGTTATTCCTTGAAATATATTTTAAATTAATTAAGCATAAAACAAAACGTTATATATTAAAACACCAAAAAGGCAATGCCCACTGAAATACAAACAAATTTTATTATTTTAATGGAAAGTCGAAATCAAATCTTGCTATTTTCTAACAAAATATTTTTATGAAAAATAAACCGAAGTAAAATTAAGAAACTATTAAATTATAAAAGCTCTGTTTTAAACAATATTTGTTCAATATTATTTAAAATGTCTGTGAGTTGAAATGTTTAACAAACAATTATGGTTCTAAGTTTGATAATTCGAATTAGCGAAAATTAAGATAATTTATTGCACACAATTTTAAAAAAGGCTTATGTCAATATTAAAGAATTTGATCACCATCCAAACTTTAAACTTAAACAAACTTGGTAATTCAGTAGTAAAGTATTACAGGAGATGTCCTCTAAACATGGGACTTATGAAATATTGAAATATATCAAACTAATTGGTAAAAAATTAAAAGATCATCACCATTTGTGTCTAACATTGATTCAGTAGCTAGAAGTTCACCAATGTCTGTCTCAAATGATGGAAACTGGTGCAATTTGCTGTAGCGAGGAAACAGGACAATTTGTTGTAGCGGAGAAATAGGTGAAATTTGCTGTAGCGGAGAAATAGGTGAAATTTGCTGTAGCGGCTAAACAGGTACACTTGTCTTTAGCTAGGAAACAGACAAAATTGGCTGTAATGGGGAAATCGATATAATTGACTGTTGCAAGGAAACCGGTACAAATGGCTGCAGAGGGGAAGAGATAAAATTGGTTACAGCAGGGAAACAGGTACAATTGGTTGCAGCAGGGAAACAGGTACAATTGGTTGCAGCAGGGAAACAGGTACAATTGGTTGCAGCAGGGAAACAGGTACAATTGGTTGCAGCAGGGAAACAGGTACAATTGGTTGCAGCAGGGAAACAGGTACAATTGGTTGCAGCAGGGAAACGGAAAAAATTGGTTGCAGCAGGGAAACGGGAACAATTGGTTGCAGCAGGGAAACGGAAAAAATTGGTTGCAGCAGGGAAACGGGAACAATTGGTTGCAGCAGGGAAACAGGTACAATTGTTTGTAGCAGGAAAACAGGTATAATTGGCTGCAGCAGGGAAACAGGTGCAATTGCTTGCAGTAGGGAAACAGGTGCAATTGCTTGCAGTAGGGAAACGGGTACAATTGCTTGCAGCAGGGAAACAGGTACAATTGATTGCAGTAGGGAAACAGATACTATTATTTGCTGCAGGAAAACAAGTACAATTGATTGCAGCAAAAAAAAAAAAACAACAGGCAAATTGGCTGTATAGGGAAAGCAGATACAATTGGTTGTAGGAGGGAAACAGGCACAATTGGCTGTGCGTGGAAATAGGCACAATTGGCTGTGCGTGGAAATAGGCACAATTGGCTGTGCGTGGAAATAGGCACAATTGGCTGTGCGTGGAAATAGGCACAATTGGCTGTACAGGGGAATAGGTAAAATTGGCTGTACGTGGGAATAGATGCAATTGGCTGTACGTGGGATAGTTAAAATTGGCTGTACATGGGAATAGGTACAATTGGCTGCACGTGGGGAAACAGATACAATTGACTGTAGTGGGGAAATAGGTACAATTGTGTAACGGAGATATTATTCTCCTTACTGTTTTGTGATGTTGCAAGTCCTGCTCTTTACTAACACTGATGAAACCAGTATATTAAATTCGCAGTTATTTTCCTAATATATTTCTACAAAACACATCGTTGTTAAAGCTATGGTAGCAATTCTCCCTAGATTATATTTGTATTATGAGCTGTTTAAAATGCTTTATTACTCTCTTTTAAATCAAACTTTAAGATTAATTCAGGAAAATCTAATGTTTCATATTCCGGCATTGTGAAGGTTAAAATATTAAATGAATATTTTTCAAACTCAAGAAGCGCTTTATTTTAGATTTCAGTTATCTTCGATTTAAGTTTTCAGCTGGCATAACATCAGGCTATTCCTCTTTCAAGGATCTGCTCCAGGAGTGTCTTCTGATTCCAATGTGTGTATCAAAATTGGAAAATAGGGCTGAAAAAAACTTTGATAGATTTTTAAGAATGCAATGGAATTATAAATACGTGTTTGAAAATTCTGAATATTAAAAAAAAAAGATAAGAACAAGGAAAACAAGTTCGTAAAATTTTGCTTTTATATGTCCATTCAAACACTTTAAAATAAACATATATCAGAGGAAACACTTCATTTTACACTTATATTTATTAACACGTGGTTAACAAGTTAAGCACAACGTCCTTAACAAGTGCTTGCAGGATGATATAGAACGAGCGCTTTTGTCTTCACTTGGCAGTCATCGTCAGGAGTCGCAAAATTCTTTTCGGATGCGGTTCCAATGACAAACATAAATATGCTTATGACTTGAGCGCACTCGCAATTGAAAAAGGTCCTGAAACGAAGATGGGTTGCAACTTCCTGACGTGGTGTGAAATTTCCTGGATCGCCGAGATCATCAGTCTGTTGCCAGAAGCACTTGAAAATGTTACTGCAATCCACGTGATTATTTCAACTCACGATTGTGGATGATAACCGTATGTTAATAAATCTAATCGTGAAAATAAAGCGTTTTTTTATACTTTGATTACGAGCCGTGAAAACTTTTATCCAATTAACACTTGTTTCTGCCTCATAATAATGATATACAATTACTTATTTTTTTAATTTGTACTTCATGAAATCACTGTAAAAACCGTGGTTTGTCGAATGTTTTGGGTCAAAGCATTGGCAATACTTAATTAATTAGAAGTATATAAATATTGCTTCATCTCATTGTTTCACATTCTTCCTTATCTGTAAGAAAATATAATGATAAAGCCACATAGTTACCATGGTGTTTTAAAGATAGGAATTAGTGATAAAAAACTATTACTGTTAATAAAAGAATCTATTCAGCTTCTGCTCTATTTTGTAATACAATTCTTATGTGGTCTTCTTTTTTCGCAAATTGTATTGAAGGAAAACACATCATTGGTACTTTGGAGAAACAGAAATTCTTCTATTGTGTACTTTTTCCGTTGCATTGACATTCCCTTTGTCAAAAAGCAGTCAGTTATTTTTCTCTTATCAAAAATATTTGCTCTTCACTCCGACTTCGTTCACAGTGTCACAGTTGTGGAATACGTAGCTATTCAGAGTGCGAAATGCGAACGCTATGTAGGAAAGAGATTTCGTCTTGACATTTTTTTTCTTTGTAAATCTCCGAAACTTCCGAAAATGGAAAGACATCTGAACTATACTGATGGACATATCTTCATTGACTACTTTTATGGCTCAGATGAACACTATTTCGTGGTTTTATGAAAAAAAAATGCTTATTTCCTAACATCTTGCTCAAATGCGTTTTTCTTACTCTGGTTCATTAACATTGCCTTATACACAGTTACGTTACGATTTGTAATAGCTGTATCGTATTACTTAACTAGAGGGGAGGGGGTTAAGAGGCTTAACCAAGGCCGGATCTTGGGGGTAAGGGGGCTGTTGTCCACTCAGAATGCTAGTAAGGCTAACAGAGGAAAAACAAATTGATAAACATGTATATTACATTAATTTTTCAAGAAAGTTTAAAGACCTCTAAAATAATGGCAACGTCATGCTGCAATGGAAATCCAGTTTATTCCTCCACCCCTTTATTTTTTCTTGAACTGCGTCTGGCCTTCATATTGCATTCTATCATGTAACAGCGGCACCATTTCGGTTTATTCCCAGGTTTGTGGTGCGCAAAAATTTTAATTAACACCAGGAAGAAAAATGATCTAGATATGGAATGTATATACACCGTATGTATATGCCAAAACATTATGACCAGCACCTCTTTATGCAAATCGAAGCAGCTGAAGGTAAACGACGGCACGTGTGAAGGTTCATGAAACGGTATAAATAATACCTGATACTGCGCTCTGTTAATCAGTGTTATTCTTGTTCTTCAGATGGTAAAGGTAGCGGACTTAAGTGAGTTTGACAAAGGCCAAATTGTAATGGCCAGACGACTGGGTCAGAGTATTTCCGAGACGGCAAGGCTTATGGGGTGCTCACAGTCAGTCGTGGTTAATACCTTCAAAAAGTGGTCCGAGGAGGGAAAAACAACGAACCGCCGGCAAGGTGTGGGCCGACCATGGCTCATCGATGCTAAAGCTGAGTGAATGTTGTTCCGTATGGTAGGAACCAACAGAAATATAAACGGAATGTGAACGGGATTAATGTACAACATGCAGTACAACGAACCCTGCTGAAAATGGGGCTTCATAGCTGCAGGTCACTCCTAGTGCCCATGCTAGCCTCTGTTCACTGTCGAATGCACCTTCAATGGGCACACGAACATCAAAACTGGACCTTGAATGATTGAAAAAAGATCGTCTGTAACGATAAATCTCGTTTCCCGTTGCAACATGTGGATGGCCGGCTACGTGTGCGTCGTTTACCTGGGGAAATGTTGGCACCAGGATACACTGTGGGACGAAAACAAGTCAGTTGGACAAGTGTAATGCTTTGGGAAATGCTCTGCTAGGAAACTCTGGGTCCAGTCATTCATGTGTAGGAAACTGTGACGTCTACCACCTACCTAAACATCATTGCAGACCAGGTGCATCTTTTCATGGAAACGCTATATCCCTCTAGTAATGCCTTCTTTCAGCAGGATAATGAGCTATGCCATACTGCCCGGATTGTTCGAGAATGGTTCGCAGAACACGAGGAAGACTTCCAGGTATTGCCCTGGCCTACAAATTCTCCAAAGATCAATGCAATCGAGCATATGTGGGTTGTGTTGGAACAGCATATCCGATCTGCGGCTGCTCAACCACGCAACGTACAAAATTAAAAGATCTGCTGGTAACGTGTTGGTACCAGATACCACAAGACATCTTTAGAAATCTTGTAGCGTCCATGCCTTGCCGGGTAAGAGCTGTTTTGGCGGACGTGGAGAGCCAACATCATATTTGGCAGGTGGTCATAATGTTTTGGCTCTTCAGTGTATATATATTTATTCACTCATTTCTGTTTGTACGCGTGCTCTATTTACGTTCTCCCAGAGATACGCTTTAGGGAAAGAAATCCCATCTCTCAGATAGAGATATAGATAGAGATTTTCGTAGACAAGCGATTTGGAAAAACAATTTCAACGCGTCTCCGTTATAAAAAAAATTGCTACAAAAGCGAAAGCGATACATCATTTTAAAGAGTGGGCATCGCGTAAAATGAGGATTGTGCAAACATTTGTTTTCATTTCCCCTTAGTGGGCAGAAACTATAAAGTTTTCAAAGGATTTACTGTAATAGCTTATCATTTAGAGTCAATAAAACATTCTTTCACTTGGTAAAGTACACAGGATTTGAAAACATGAATGTAAGAAACCTGACAAAATATTACAAGAAGAAGAGACTTGTGAGTAATGCAGCTTCAGAAACTGCTTAAACATATTGAACACCCTCCATACAAAGGTGGGTTGGGTTGATTTACCTCTGAGCGTCACAGTTTTGCGCAAATGGGCTAAATGGCAAGGCCACAAGGAACCCGAAGGCTCAGAGAAGGCTGGGGAGAGGTGACCCAGTGGACTGCGGTTAGAAAACAGATGGTAGAATCCCGTCAACGCCATCCAGTGTGTTTCATAACGAACACGGGATATGGCTCTCCCGAACACGGGCCACGGCTTAACATCCCATCCGACGAACTGTGGTCTTTCCAAGCCCATCGGTGTCTCCTACTAACCGGGGTAGAGCGGGGAATTTTGCAGAGATAAACTTCAATGTTGGCGCAACTGGGACTTGAACCTGGGAATTACAGATTACGATCTTAGCGGATTAATGACTGAGCCACTCCCACCCGCAATACATAGCTAATAGCAATGACAATACAAAATAAAAATTAATGAAATTATTTAATGAATTTAATAAAATTAATAAAATTTTAATGAAATTAATAAAAATTAATGAAATTTTAAATTATTCTTAAAGAGCTGAGTGGGTGGCCACTCAACTCTTTAAGAATACATTAATATGATCGGAAATGCACTGTTAAACTTAGTACAAAGTGCTAGTACCCAAGTTAAGAAGAAGTAGAAAAGTAACTAGAGACTTGAAAAAGTCTTTGCTGTCTTATTATCTACTAATGCATTAAAATAGAGAAACAATCAGAAAATTATCCATCATGGCTTCCTTGATGAAAGAATCAAGCTGAGAAAGCTGCGAATCCAATGGCTTCTTTTTCATCTATATAATCATTGACGAAAGAAAGTCCCTTATGGTGATGAAGATGAACTTCATGATGAACTTCCCTCACGAATACCATAACTTAGTACTTCTCCAGAGCGAAACAGATTGAACAGCTAATCCTCCTTCTCCACAAGCAGATTCTGTGCCATTAAATGTCCACGATTATTCTGATTGTATCACTATTTGTTTACCGCACTGAAATTTGTTTAACTTTTCTTACTGCATTTGCTTTACTCTTAGCAGAAGACATATGTTATTTATAACAAGGTATCTTAAATTTAAAATATTATTCTTGTCTTAAGCTGAAAATTAAATTTTGTTTCGGATGTTTAAATGTCAAATATGATATACGTAAATTTCGTCAATGAACTATGTTTCCCAATATTTTTCTGTTATTATGAAATTAAGGAATTATCTTAAATTATTACACCTCATATTGCAATATATGTTAAATAACTCTCTTTTTGCGTGTTTTCTATTTACGCAATTATTTCCAGAACAGCCTATCGCGTAACTACAAGAACCAGATGTATATACAAAGTGTATTGCAACAGGAAATGAAGACAAGTTCGGATTCAAATTTTCGAATATGAACCGTTTTCGATAATTACCGAACCAGAAACCAGTTAGAGAGAAAACAAAGGCTGACATAATCGTAAAACTTATATATGAACAAGACGGGGAAGGCTATTGAATAGCTCTTTAATAACTTCCTTAGAGATATAATCCAAATAGAGTGAAATCGCTGTTCCATTTCAGCGACAGTGGTTGGCTCACTTCTTGGGTATTGATGGAGCTATCGTCCCATCATATCCCAGATGTGCTCAATAGGTGAAAGGTCCGGTGAGCGTGCTGGCCATGACAGTATCTGAACTTTAGCTCGTGTAGTACTGCAGACTAATGCGGGCTGTGTGGGGACAGGTGTTATCTTGCTGGTAAAAGGTTCCTTGTTGCTGAATAAATGGGACAGCCAGTGGCTGCAAAATGTTGTTGGAGATCCCTTTATGATTACCAGTTCTGACCGAGATGTCCGACTAATGGCACCCCACACGAAGACACCAGGTGCTGGAGCTGTGTGATAATGTCTCACGCATTGGGTGGCGTTCCTTTCCCCTGGATGACTACGAACACGTTGTCCACTGTCGTGCTGATCAAGACGAAAACGAGATTCGTCACTAAACATCACGGTTCTTCACTCTTGTTTGTTCCAGTTCTGTCTGAGGCAACACCATTAAAGACGTGCTCGCATGTGGGCAGATGAGAGGAGCAAACACAGTGCCGGACAATAGACTCTCAATGAAAACTATAGAAGCATGTTATTTACCGTCCGCCTAGTAGGTATTTGATGTGTTACCTGTTGCCAGTCCCTTTGCAGTTTCATTGTAGTCGCGAATCTATCACGCAATGTAATGTGTCTCAAATGGCAGTCTCAGCGCTTCGTGGTCATACGTCGTCTTCCTGATCCTTGTAGGCATGTTCTGGATCCTTCTTGAACCCACGCGGCAATATGTGTACGATGGTACTGGGATTGCGGCCAACAAGGTTGGCCATATCTCTGTATGACAAACCAGCTTTCTAAGGCTGATGATTCTTCCACGCTCAAAGTCTGTTAACTGTTGGAACGGCTGTCGACGTCTGTGTAAGGGCATATTTAACGATTTAGAACAATTTCCACTAGGTTTTGACAACCAGATCGCTTTGGTTGCCTTTATCTGTGTTTGAATGCTCCTCACCTGTGATGTGAGCTCGCGCCTGTCAATCGTTTCGATCGTCCTGCAAACCTAATAATTTCAAAGCATTTCCATATATTACCGCCGACCTAAATTCGTCACATTTGCATAGCTTCTTGAATGTGTTGCATTTTTATTTTTTATAGTGCATCTATAGCCATTTTTTTCCCTTTTTTTCAACCCTGATGAAGAGTGGTCAACTTCACAGGCTCCTGGTGATGACCATTTATACCTACTAGACTGGAATTGTTTATGGATTTGAGCTTGATTATCTATCCTGGACTTTCTGCAATGGTGGGCCTCTTTTGAGGGAGAATCTGACGCTGTGGATTCTGTTTGCTTCTGGGTTGCCAGCTATAAGTGAACACAGGTATGAGATACCTTATATTAGTTGGTGGATAATCCTGATCAGAGGCCATTGCAGGTACTTGAATCTTACTTAGCTAGTTGGGCATCGTCAATCCTAAACTGGTGTAATGTGTCTCAGGAAGGCCATATGGCTCTTCAAAAAGTCCACTTGAAAAGGTGGTGATTGAAGTTCCTACCAGCATCGGTGACTTCAGCCTTTAACGGAGGAAGAACAGGTCTTTGTCCATGCCTGCGATCAGGGGGTTGTTTGATATTGTTGGCCCTACCTATCTCAATAAACTACTTTCACTTTTTATAAAAATCCTACCAATCATTTTCTCTCTGCAGGAACGTGTAACATGAGGACATTACATAGAAATAATTCTCTTGATGTTCTCACGCAGGAATTCCAGCACTATAATCTAGATATTCTAGACTTGCAAGAAACCAGATGGACAGGTAAAGGTGAGATACTTAAAAATAACTTTAAATTTCTTTTTTCAGGGAGGGAGGATGGATAGCATCTAAAAGGTGTAGGTTTGCTTCTCAGCAGACACGCCAGTGATGCTATTCCAGGATATGACTGCATTAATGAAAGATTTCTTAGAGCACAATTTAAAACAAATATTAAAGACTTGAATGTCATCTGTTGTTATGCTCCCACAGAGGACTCTGATGAGAACGAGAAGGATACGCTTTCCTACCAGCTTCAGGATATTTTGAATTCTGTGAAGAAAGGAGATATTTCTCTTGTGTAGGTGACATCAATGCTAAAGTTGGTACTCACTCTGACCTTTGGGCAGGAGTTATAGGTCCGTTTGACATCAATAATTCCAATGGCAATGGGGAATGTCTTATAGAGGTAAATAAACTTAATGGTTTAAGAATAAGTAATACATACTACAAACACCACAACATTTATAAATATACGTGGATTTCACCTGATGGGTTGCACAAGAATATGATAGATTATATTTTAATTAACAGGACATGGGCCAGTTCAGTTATGAATGTCAGATCATACAGAGGAGCCTAAATTGGTTCTGCCTATTATCTGGTCAAAAGTGACTTGCAGCTGAAGCCTAAGAAATGTTGTGCGAAGGTTAATAAAATTACCTTCAACACTGAAGGTCTGAAAGATCCAGATATAGGGAAAATATACCATGATAGGCTACTTAGTCATTATAACAATCGTGGTTTGCTTACTGCTGAAGTTGAGAAAGAATGGGATCGGTGTAAACAGACGTTTCTTGAAACCAACAGTACTCTTTTGGGTAAAAGGGGACAGAGGAAAAAAAATTATTTGAATGATAAGAATATGAAACATATTTCTGAAAGAGGGAAGTGCAGGATTAATATGAATCAACACCCTACTAGTCCTAACAGAAGGCATTACAACGAACTTAATAAGCATGTTTGCCAGATCAGTTAGCAGCTGATAAGAATCTTTGGCTCGATAGCTTTTCTGACAAAGCAGAGAAAGCAGTTAGACAGCACAACAATACGGGATTGTACCAGATTGTTAAAGTTTTATGTGGGAAGAAACAGACAGGAATACAGGGATTGAGGAATAAATATGGCAAGGTGGTTGAAGGTATGATTCTGTGATGGCTAGGTGGGCTGAACATTTCAGAGATGTTCTAAATAATGTGGTTATTTCTATTTCCATTGTTTGTAATGAGGATAGATGCATTACTAACTTTTACGATGGCCCTATATCACATTCCGAAGTCGCATTAGCTATCTCTAAATTAAAATTGCATAAATCTCCAGGGGTGGACGAAATTACCACTGAAATGCTTAGAGCTGCGAACATTTGGGTTGCCACATTGCTGATTGAATATTTTTTATGATAAAGTTGTTGTTCTAATGATTTTACTAGAGCTATCATTGTCCCAATTTTTTAAAACAGATGATCTTAGTTCTTGCGATAATTATAGGGGAATTAGTTTACTTTTTGTTCCAGGTAAAGTTATTTTCATGATTATACTTAATAGAATTAAGAATTTGGTTGATGGACAACTGCATGATGAACAATGTGGATTCAGAATTGGTAGGGGATGTATTGATCAAATATTTTCACCTAGACAGATTCTTGAGAAATGTATTGATTTTCAGAAACCTGTGGTTACTAGCTTTATAGATTTCAAAACGGCTTTTGACTCTATTGATCGACATAGTTTGTGGTTGATTGTTAGATTATATGGAATACCTGATAAGTTAGTTAGTGTAATGAGAGGTCTCTATAATAACACTGAGTCGTGTTTGAGAGTTGGTATGTCTTGCAGAGATTGGTTTATAATTACTAGTGGAGTTAGACAAGGGTGCATTTTGTCTTCTTTTCTCTTTAGTTTAGTTATTTATTACGTAATTAGTAATTAGTAATGAAATTAGTAATTAAGGCAAAATACAGATGCTCAGCTATATATGGAAAGCACTACATCTATAGGGATAATGCCAAAATTTCCACTACCTACGTCGAGGGCAAAACAACACCATATAGATGCAGCTCGCCCCACGACTACCTACGGCGAACAGTTCTGTAGAAGAAATATTCATCCATCGGTCGAAATCTGAATTTAATCTGCGCCCCGGTTAGCCACAAACAAAAATACATAGATCTAAGTTGCCCTGGCTCCCGTGGTGGGAACTCTTAGTCGGCCTTACCAGGTCCGTCCGCCGTGGCCCCGTCCAGCCAGATACTCCCCAATACCAGTCAGAGGAGCCCTCAACTTCACACGGGCCTTAAATTTTTTGGCCTTAGATGGTCTAGAGATTTCAAAATTTCTGATTTAGATTATGCAGACGATTTGGCCCTGTTGGCTAATGATGTTGATGAGATGATTTCGTTCATTAGGGCTGTTGATAAGACCAATGAAAACAGTTCTGAATGCCAGGAAATAAGGCATTCATTTTCAGGGCATAAGGCATTCAGAGTGCAAAAAAAGTGCCGTTCAGAGGTAAAATAACCCAACACAATCTCCCTCTACGATTAAAAAAATTCTCTTTCTCTTTCAGCGGAGAAAAGAAATGGACATAGTTCGAAGTATTCATAATCCTCCCCACGTCCGAAGTTTTTAAACCGAAAACCGGGATTTCCTCCTCAGATAATCGAACTTTTCAAATCACTTCGTACCCACCAGAGTTCCTCGGATACAATTTGCCAGGCATATGCAACTTTATAGCAAAAGAAAATTAACTTTGATATCAGGTGCATAAAAAAATGTAAAGGTACAAAAAATTTTTATTTTTTAACAAAATTATTTATTACTCAACATAATATTTAAAACATTTATTAATTATCTGTATATACTTTTATTAGCTTTTGCATATTTTTCAAATTAAGTTAATGATTTTAACTTCTGAATTGAGATTTTAAAGCTTTCATTTCCACAAAGAATCTCATATTCTGCTCATGCTTATTTGGAACGATTTCACTATTAAGGACGTTCGCGCTCTTGACCCAAGAAACTGAACTATGAATTTATCACGCGAAATCAGAAATAAATCAATTTGATGCATTCATTGTTTCTAATTTATTGGTGGCAAAATTCATTTTCAAAAACTTTCGAATGTTAATGTTTAATCATGCGAAATCAGATATTAGTTTAGTTTGATGTTTTCATTTTTTCAAATTTATTGCTGGCATTTTATTTGATTATTTTATTTTGATTAAGTTTCAAATGTTCATGTTAAGTCTATGGAGATTTTGAGAAATTCAGATCCGCCCACCCCAATTTTGGTTGAGCCCCAACGGGTTCGTAAATCGCCTATATTCTTCCAGTGGGTGAAGGGAACGTTCATGCAAAGTTTGGAATCTCTACCTCTTTTGGGAGCTGAGTGCATAAGCAGATATACACAGAAACAAACGAACTCTCTTCTTTATATATTAAATTTAATTAAATATAATATCAGCTTAAAATATCAGTGAACTGGGTTATTTTGCTCAGCATTGACTTACTTTAACCTTCAAACACTCAGAATTCTGACCAATAGGGGACGGGGGTGGCTCAGTTGGTAGCGCTCCAGGCTCGTAATCTGCAATTCCCGTCAGTTGGGTCAGCTTTGAGATTTATCTCCGTAAAACTCCCCGCCCTTCCCACGGTCAGTAGGGGAAACCGATGGGTTTGGAAAAGCCTTCGTCCGTCGGATGGGACTTTAAGCCGTGACTCCGTGTGCGCGAGAGCCATACCCTGTGCACGTTAAAGAACCTTAACGTGCACACGATTGCCTTGACGGACGGAGGACCAAGGATTGCCTTGACGGGAGACTACCATCTGTCTCCCAACAGCTGTTTCAGTGGGTCCCCTTCCCAAACGTTCTCTGAGCCTTCGGGGTCCATGTTACCTGGCCATTTAGCCCATTGTGTGCAAAAACGTGCCGCTCAGAGGTAAAACAACCCAACCCAACAAAATAGGGCTGACAACGATCCGCCTTCGCTGTAAAGACATGGGAGGCGTAATGTAAAATCATATGATTAACATTTATCCGCCTCTGGCTCAGAACTCTCATTAACCTCCTTCTGACATGTAATTTTCGATATCAAGAAAATTACAGAACTTATAACTGTATTTTATACCTCAAGAGTTTTCTCCCTAAAAATATAAACCGATCCTAATATCACTTTTCTTTCTATTACCGTCCATTTTCACATACCCAATAACATACTCTACCCATAATAGCTTCCCATAGCACAAACCAATGCATGCGTTCTTTGAAATACAAGCATTTAACAAGCAATACTAATCTCTGTTTAATTCGTCCATTACCGTATTTCTTCGATTCTAAGACGCCATCGATTGTAAGACGCACCTTAATTTCAGTACCACCAAGAGAAAATAAAGCTTTGATTCTAAGAAAAAGTAAATAAATAAAACGCTAAAATATATCTAACAAATATTACAATAGAATTTACTAACAACAATAATACCTATTTATCAGTAGATATGTTATTTATCACTTCCTTCTGAATCAATATCAGTCTGATTCTTCCGAGCTGTTATATCTGAATCAATATCAGAGTCTACTTCACATTCAGAGTCTGATTCTTCTGAGCCGTCTTTATCTTCATTATCACATAATATATCGTCTTCTGAGCCATCGAGAGCGTTAGTGATGCAATATTTTTTAAAAGACTGCTGCACTGTTCTTTCTGGGATTAGTTTCCAAGCTGTTGATACCCATTCCGCAAATTTTGATGCCGGTGCGGAAGGTTGGCAGTCAACAGCCAGGTTCCAAGCTCACTATAATTCACTCACAGAGCTCCACTATAATTAAATAACGGTAGCTTCACATTTGGAAAGCGCGGGAAAATACCCACTTTATTCTCCAATGGAATTGGAGAATGCGATAACGGTCAAACTTAGAGGCGGGGTTTCCGCGTAGAAAGAAAACGTGTGGTGCCGTGTGCAAAGCGCGGGAAAATTAAAAACAAAACTGCGATTCTAAGATGCCATCGATTCTAAGACGCACCCCGCTTTTAGAGACATTTATATGGGAAAAACGTGCGTCTTAGAATCGAAGAAATACGGTAATTCTAATATTTAAGCGAAAGCTTAATTTTAGAATTTATATCATAAAGTATTATATATTGTTAATGAGTCATGTGTCTTTCTCCAGCTATTGACCACATTTTGAAATCTATCCCAAAGGTTTAATGATTAATCTTAATTTTGTGGAGCGAGGCGGTTACATTTTACTACTTATTTGTTGTGAATGACTATTTAACAACAGAAACATTCCAACATTATCACGAATCCTGATTGTTCACACCCGTGATAATATTCGATATAAAATGTTCTTAAAGCAATTGGATAAACCCACAATGATGAATAACAACAAACACAAAATAGCAAATGAGATAAGATTTATGAAATATTCAACATTTATTAAATACATATTATTAATACAAATATATTATGCGCAACTTAATGTGACATTTACATTATTACCAATATAAACACCTTAACCATAGTTCCTGCCAGGCTTCTAGCCCTTAAATTCATTAAGAAGCAATTGTCCTTCATATTGGATAAAACTGAATAGCGAACTAGATATCTTCGTAGTCGCTGAATAGCGAACTAGATATCTTCGTAGTCAAATCAACAGCACAGTAGGTCCTCAGGATATGCCTAGGTATGGAAATAGCGAAGGATTCATGGTGTGTTTGCAATTCACTAATGTAAAAGTTCCAACTCATCGTTTTCCGTTTACTAATTACATTTGTTCGTCGATATCTCCAGGTGAAACCAAAAGGAAATTTGGCAATTTCTGCAACTTCAAAAATACATTAGTTATACTAGGAAAAAACTATATCTTAACCGAAAACTGGTTAGGACGAATTTTAATGCAGCAAATAAAAAAAAAAAATCCTACAAAGGGTTCTAGACTATATGACTCCAGAAATCGCGGGCTACGCTAAAATTCGCCTTTTCCACCACATATTTTTAGCGTAGCCAGCACATAGGAATCAATTCATTGAATTGTCCTCTATCCCCCTTCGCTTCCTTTACTGACGGGCGGTAATTTCCGGGCCAAGAGAATTCTCCTTATTTTTCCGATCATATTTAATTTTAAAAAAATGATAAATGATCGGAAGCTTTAATTGTAAAAGCCAATAATAATAATAATAATAATAATGGAATTGAGAAATAACTAAAGTCGAGTTAAAACATTCATAGCAACAAGATTTATTTGCATTATAGCCTAAGAGATTAGTGAAGTTAAATAAATCTAAAGTTATATTTTTGTTACAAATCATATTAACAGCTACTTGTCTTTCAATATGTTATTTTTCTTAATTACTTATTAACTTTAACCTACTTATTTCTCGAACCTAATCCCCTTTATCCAAGGAGGAGTCCTTATCGTCAATTACATAAGCTTTAACTGGCATAGTAATTAGGAAAGTATATTAAATTAATATTATAAATATTGTTATCAATCATTATATATATAACGTAATAATAATAATAATAATAATAATAATAATAATAATAATAATAATAATAATAATAATAATAATAATAATAATAATAATAATAATAATAATAATAATAATAATAATAATAATAATAATAATAATAATAATAATAATAATAATAATAATAATAATAATAATAATAATAATAATAATAATAATAATAATAATAATAATAATAATAATAATAATAATAATAATAATAATAATAATAATAATAATAATAATAATAATAATAATAATAATAATAATAATAATAATAATAATAATAATAATAATAATAATAATAATAATAATAATAATAATAATAATAATAATAATAATAATAATAATAATAATAATAATAATAATAATAATAATAATAATAATAATAATAATAATAATAATAATAATAATAATAATAATAATAATAATAATAATAATAATAATAATAATAATAATAATAATAATAATAATAATAATAATAATAATAATAATAATAATAATAATAATAATAATAATAATAATAATAATAATAATAATAATAATAA
Organism: Ryuthela nishihirai; assembly: GCA_038380435.1. Taxonomy (NCBI): domain Eukaryota; kingdom Metazoa; phylum Arthropoda; class Arachnida; order Araneae; family Heptathelidae; genus Ryuthela; species Ryuthela nishihirai. Next base: position 57,035,799 of record JAWZYU010000016.1, on the reverse strand, counting down.
TAATAATAATAATAATAATAATAATAATAATAATAATAATAATAATAATAATAATAATAATAATAATAATAATAATAATAATAATAATAATAATAATAATAATAATAATAATAATAATAATAATAATAATAATAATAATAATAATAATAATAATAATAATAATAATAATAATAATAATAATAATAATAATAATAATAATAATAATAATAATAATAATAATAATAATAATAATAATAATAATAATAATAATAATAATAATAACAATAATAATAATAATAATAACAATAACAATAACAATAATAATAATAATAATAATAATAATAATAATAATAACAATAACAATAATAATAATAATAATAACAATAATAATAATAATAATAATAATAATAATAATAATAATAATAATAATAATAATAATAATAATAATAATAATAATAATAATAATAATAATAATAATAATAATAATAATAATAATAATAATAATAATAATAATAATAATAATAATAATAATAATAATAATAATAATAATAATAATAATAATAATAATAATAATAATAATAATAATAATAATAATAAATTATTATTATTAGTAGTAGTAGTAATTAGGAACTAACTATTGTTCCAGAGAGGAAACTTTCTGTGCTGAGGCAGTGCTAACTCTTACGGATCTAGAAGTCCAGTAGCCCGAAGCGCAAAAACGTTTAGGGGCTCTGTGGTGTGTAGTTGAAAAGATATCTACCGTTATGAAAACAATTCACCAAATGATTTGACTATCACTAGGCAGCCAGGAGAGTTAATGGACAACATACTATGCTTATCAGTAAATCTACCCTTTCTAGTCAGCACTGAGGTCGTAAATATAAGGATATGTGCTGATATGAGAAGGCGTGTTAAAGCTAGAGTAGCTTCCAGGAATCTTCTCTATCTTAAGAATTCAAAACAGAAAAAAAATGATTACGCGTTCCGTGAAATGAAAGTAGGTCGAAAAATATTTTGTCTTCAGAAATGACCTACAGAAATTCCATTGAAAGCATCGTTCTATTAACATTATTTCTTCCAATTATCATATTAATACTACTCAAGCTATCTCTTTCACCACTATTTACTTTTCACCTAAAATTACCAGGCACAATGGCCAATTCGGGTTTCTGGAGTCTAACCCCACATTCTCAGTGGCTTTTCGTAATTTTTTCTCTTTCTCTTTTCATAGGACCGGTTTCTGGAGCCCCGTATTCACGATCCACTTATAGTTTTTTTCTTTTTTAATTTTCTTTTAAAGGACCGATTTCTGGAGCCCCATAATCTCGATCCCCTTGCACGCGTTGCTTTACCTTTTTTAAACGTAGGGTTTCTGGAGTCTAGCCCCACATTCACTGCCCCTTTTCTTTATTTTTTTTCTCTTTCTCTTTTCAGAGGACCGATTTCTGGAGCCCCGTAGTCTCGATACTTTTACAAGCTTTCTTTTTTCCCTTTTTTAATTTTCATTTAAAGGACCGATTTCTGGAGCCCCATAATCTCGATCTCACATGTTGCACACGTTGCTTTCTCTCCTTACTTTCTTTAAACGTTAGGTTTGTGAAGTCCAACGTTCCCATCGCTCAGTCGGGTTCTCAATCGTTTCTCGCATCTCTTTCTCTTTCCAGAGGACCGATTTCTGAAGCCCCATAATCTCGATCCCTTTGCACGCGGTGCTTTCTTTCCTTACACTTCATAAACGTCGGGCTTCTGGAAACTAGCCCCACATTCTCAGTTGTTTTTCCTAATTTTTTTCTATTTCTCTTTTCAGAGGACCAATTTATGTAGCCCCGTACTCTCGATACCTTTAAAGCTTTTTTTTTTCTTTTTTAATTTTCATTTAAAGGACCGATTTATGGAATCCCATAATCTCGATCCCCTTGCACGTTGTTTTCTCTCCTTACTTTCTTTAAACGTTAGGTTTGTGAAGTCCCACGTTCTCATCGCTCAGTCGGGTTCTCAATCGCTTATTGCATTTTTTTTTTCTTTTTTCAGAGGACAGATTTATGGAGCCCCGTAGTCTCGGTCCCTTTATAGGCTTTTTTTTTTCTTTATTTTTTAATTTTCCCTCAAAGGACCGATTTCTGGAGCCAATTAATTTCCATCCCTTGCACGTTGTTTTCTCTCCTTACTTTTCTTTAAACGTTAGGTTTGTGAAGTCCCACGTTCTCGTCGCTCAGTCGGGTTCTCAATCGCTCCTTGCAATTTTTTTTTCTCTTTTCAGAGGACCGATTTCTGGAGCCCCGTAGTCTCGGTCCCTTTATAGGCTTTTTTTTTCTTTATTTTTAAATTTTCCTTCGAAGAACCGATTTCTGGAGCCTCATAATTTCCATCCCTTGCACGTTGTTTTCTCTCCTTACTTTTCTTTAAACGTTAGATTTGTGAAGTCCCACGTTCTCATCGCTTCTCGCATTTTTTTTTCTCTTTCTTTTTTCAGAGGACCGATTTCTGGAGCCCCGTAGTCTCGGTCCCTTTATAGGCTTTTTTTTTTCTTTCTTTTTTAATATTCCTTTAAAGGACCGATTTCTGGAGCCCCATAAACTCGATCCCTTTGCACGTTGTTTTCTCTCCTTTCTTTCTTTAAACATTAGGTTTGTGAAGTCCCACGTTCTCATCGCTCAGTCGGGTTCTCAATCGCTTCTCGCAATTTTTTTTTCTCTTTCTTTTTTTCAGAGGACCGATTTCTGGAGCCCCGTAGTCTCGGTCCATTTATAGGCTTTTTTTTTTCTTTTTTAATTTTCATTTAAAGGACCGATTTCTGGAGCCCCATAATATCGGTCCCCTTGTACGTTGTTTTCTCTCCTTACATTCTTCAAACGTTAGGTTTGTGAAGTCCCACGTTCTCAGTCGCTCGGACGGGTTCTAGCCCCACATTCTCAGTCGCTTTTCGTAATTTTTTTCTCTTTCCCTTTTCAGAGGACCGACTTTTGTTTTTACGAGTGCTTGGTTTCTGATCTACGGGACCTGGGTTCGAGCCCCGGGTAAGGCATGGATGTTCGTGTTGTTTTTCTGCTGAGGTCCTGCCATCCTCTCAGATCTTCTATTATGGCTTATAAACTGACAGGCTCCTGTCAGACCTCTGTGGCAAGCAGCTGCTTGAAGGGGTATTTATTTATATATTTTTTTTTATTTCTGTAGTATGGCCCAACAATCTCAATCTCTTTTCGCTAATTTTTCTGTGCCTCACATTCCAGAGAAACAATTTCTGAAGCCCCGTATCCTCGAATAAGAAGAGCGCATTTTTTTTTCTCTTTCTAATTTTTTAAAACGACGGATTTCCCTAGCTTTTCCCAATAATCTCAATTTTTTCCGTCATATTTTTTCACTTTCGCTTTTCAGAGCACTGATTTCTGGAGTACGGTATACTCAATCCAATGGTAAATAATTTTTTTTTCAGCTGACAATGAAACTAACAGCTACAGATATATCTGACATGTACAATTCCCAATAAAGCTGACAACCACTAAAAGTTATAAGGCTGATAATCTCAAACAGCAATAAAGCTGACAAGCATAATTACCAGCAAAGCTGACTGGCCCATCTGCCATTAACGCCGACAAACAGACTACCAATGAAGGTAATAAGAACAAAGAGCAATGTAGCTGACGAAAACGAAAAGGAATAAAACTAACAAGAACAAATAGCAAAACCCCTGAGAGGAACAACTAGCAACATTGTTGACAGGAATAACTAGCAATGACACTGACTAAAATAAACGTCAATAAAACTGACAAGAAAAATTAGCAATAAAGGAAATTTTGGAAAAAAGAACTAGCAATAAAGCTGACAAGAAATTCTAGCGGTAGAGCTGTCAAGAATACTAGCCATAAAGCTCTTAGAATAAATGGTGAAAAGAACAATTTGTAATAAAGCTGAGAAACAAAACTACCATTAAAGCTGTAAAAGCACAGCTATCAATAAATCTGACAGACACAATTAGCAATAAAGCTGATGAGAACAACTAGCAATAAAACCGAGAAGAGAACAAGTAACAAAGTCCGCAAAAACATTTATCAATAAAGCTGACAAACTCAACTGCTTATAATGCTGAAAAGAAAAACTAGCAATGAGGAAGAGACTAGAAATATAACTAAAAAGGACAACTAGCCATAACGTTGACAAGCACAACTATCAATAACGCTAAAAAGAAAAACTGGCAGTAAATCTGACGAGAATCAATAGCAATACAGCTGACAAGAAATAATTGTATTAAAGCTGATAAGAACAAACAGCAATAAAGCTGACAGGAACAACAATATATAAAGCTAAGAAGAACAATTAGCAATACAGCAGACTAGAACACCTAGCAATAAAGTAGACTAGAACACCTAGCAATAAAGTAGACTAGAACACCTAGCAATAAAGCTGAGAAGAACAACTGACAATAACCCTAAGAGGAGCAACTATAAATAAAGCTGACAAACACAAGCTGATAACACATAAACAAGTACGAATAGCGATATAAAGAAAAACTATCAATAAAACTGTGAAGAACAACTAGCAAAAAATTGCAAAAACAACTATTAATAAATCTGACAATAAAAACTATCAATAAATCTGACAGAAAAAAAAACTAGCAAGAGAACTGACAAGAACAACCAGCAATAAATATTATATTAACAAGTAGAAATGAAGTGACAAGAGCAACTATCAATGAAGTTCACAATACCTAGCAGAGAAGCTGACAAGAGTAACACTAAATATGGCGAAAACAACTTGCAATAAATATGTAAAAACAGATAGCAATGAAACTAACAAAAAGAACTAGCAATAAAACTGAAAAAAACAAAACAAAAATAAAACTGTCTGTGTAGCTGACTAGAACAACTAGCAATAACGCTGACCTACACAAGAAGCACCAGAGCTGAGAATTACATATAACAATGAAGCTAACAAGAACTAGCAATAAAGCTCAATAAAAAACTAGCAAAAGAGCTTAACAGAAAAACTGTCAATAAAGCTAACGAAAACAATAAACAAAAGAAATTGACATAACAGTGCAATGGACTTCACAAGGACAACTAACTGATGAAGCAGAAAAGAGCAACTAACAATGAAGCAGACAAGAGCAACTAACAATGAAGAAGACAAGAGCAACTAACAATGAAGCAGACAAGAGCAACTAACAATGAAGCAGACAAGAGCAACTAACAATGAAGCAGACAAGAGCAACTAACAATGAAGCAGACAAGAGCAACTAACAATGAAGCAGACAAGAGCAACTAACAATGAAGCAGACAAGAGCAACTAACAATGAAGCAGACAAGAGCAATTAACAATGAAGCAGACAAGAGCAACTAACAATGAAGCAGACAAGAGCAACTAACAATGAAGCAGACAAGAGCAACTAACAATGAAGAAGACAAGAGCAACTAACAATGAAGCAGACAAGAGCAACTGGCAATGAAGCAGACAAGAGCAACTGGCAATGAAGCAGACAAGAGCAACTGGCAATGAAGCAGACAAGAGCAACTGGCAATGAAGCAGACAAGAGCAACTAATAATGAAGCAGACAAGAGCAACTAACAATGAAGCAGACAAGAGCAACTAGCAATGAAGCAGACAAGAGCAACTAGCAATGAAGCAGACAAGAGCAACTAGCAATGAAGCAGAGAAGAACAACTAGCAATGAAACAGAGAAGAGCAACATGCAATGATGAAGATAAGAGCAATTAGCAATGGAGCAGACAAGAGCGATTACCATTGAAGCAGACTAGAGCGATTACCATTGAAACAGACTAGAGCGATTACCATTGAAACAGACTAGAGCAATTACTAATGAAGCAGACAAGGGCAATTACCAATGAAGCAGACAAGAGCAATTACCAATGAAACATACAAGAGCAATTACCAATGAAGCAACGAGCAATTACTAATGAAGCTGACAAGGGCAATTACCAATGAAGCAGACAAGAGCAATTACCAATGAAGCAGACAAGAGCAATTACTAATGAAACATACAAGAGCAATTACCAATGAAGCAGACAAGAGCAATTACCAATGAAGCAGACAAGAGCAATTACTAATGAAACATACAAGAGCAATTACCAATGAAACATACAAGAGCAATTACCAATGAAGCAACTAGCAATAAAGCTGTGAAGAACAACTGACAATAAAGCTGTGAAGAACAACTGACAATAAAGCTGTCAAGAACAATTGGCAATAAAGCTAACAAACACAACTATCAATAACGCTGAAAAAAACAACTAGCAATAAAGCGGACAAGAACAACTAGCAATAAAGCGACAAGAACAACTAGCAATAAAGCTGACAAGTAGCAAAGATGACAAACACAAATAAATCCAAAAGTCTTTCTTCACCTGAAGTAGGAAAACGACCATGACACTCTAAGCGTCGTGTGACACAGATGTGCGTATGAGAAATTAAATTTTGTCAAGCATAACGCTGTTTTGATGCCAATTTCTTTCAGCGTTAAAATATCTAATGAAATTATATAGGAACTACTTTGAAGGCAATAAACATTAAAGGAGGCGATGTTAACAGGGAAACTTCTCACATCTTACTAGTATGCTGCACTGTTTTTATGATTGCGAGAACCACCTGTAATTCCCTTATCTAATATGACGTAACACAATCGTTTACACCACTTCCCTTTAAACTATAATCAAATTATCGCGGCGCCTTTGATAATATTTGGGCTTTCAAATATAAGTGTGATATTAATTCTAGCTAAGGAAAAAATTCGCTTGTGTTAACCCCGAGTCAGGAAGAGTTTGTTAGAACTGGTGGTATTTTGATAGTACATCTAAATACAAATTAATAAATTATGAGAGAACATTGCTAAATAAGTAAAGTAAAAATTAATGTGTAGCATATTTAATTACTCTTTGCAACATTCATTAAACTTACGACTAAATGTTGATAAACCATCTTGTTTGAGAATTAATAGAAATTAACTGGATTAAACTAGAATATCCTAATTTTTTTACAATTGTTCTAAACATTCTAGCTAGCATCACAACTGTTTATAAAACAATACTCATTTCTCAAATAGCAATGGCCAACTTTATCTAGCAATGGGTCGTTGATAAGGGTGATGTACCAATAATTAGTCAAATCAGCGTTATAATATAATAAATAGTTTTCATAAATGGATTCCTACCTCTTAATTCCATGCGTTCATGCCTCCTTGCATCCTCCAATCATTAATTAGCTTCTCTCAGGAAACAGACAACACGTCTGCCGTAAGCAATGGCTGGAACGGAAATGCGAACGAAAAATGCTGAACAATGCTTCTTTAGATAACAACGGAAAGAGATGCTGTTACGTCACACAGATATTGTTTCGTAGTTTCCTTCCAGTTGTATTTGACTCTTTATTGTTAATTCAAAAAATTGCTTTTGAAACATAACTTATTGGTGTTAAAATGACATTTGGTGTTCAAAATAGTCATTGAAATATTTAAATGAAACTAATTTGAATAAACTATATTTTTTCCGATTTTATCGCCATGAATTTCATTATACCACTAGCGTATCGAAGGTGGGGGATTGAATATCGTCCTCACATTTATGTAATATTCGTATAATAAGCATAAACCATATTTTACGAATATTACATTAATATTATTGTGTATATGAAATATATATATAGGAGTGTACGCAATGTATCTTCGCCCCGCTTCAAGAACATTTTTTTTTGTGTGTGTAAGCCTGTGATTCACACAATTTCAATTTGTTATTTACAGAACAATAGGGTAAGTGCACTCTACAATGTAAATTCAGCTGTGAAGAAATGTTTTCTGATTTTTATTGATACAATCACGTAAAACTTGCCTATCAAATTATTACTTTACTCAGTTTCAATTCCGATTTTGACAATTTAACAGTTTTCTTTGTTTAAGCAAAATATATTCCCTGAATAATGGGTGTTTTTTTGACGAAATTCGAAGACTGTTGGGTGATTTCCACCAGGATTTATTTTTCTTTTGATTGGGAAGCAAAGACATGTAATGTTTTTTGGTGAACCCCAACACTTTATGTTTTACTCGTTTTTTGAAAAATGACAAATTGGTGTATTTTCCTCGTCGTTAGCCTCTAGAAAATCATTTTGTCCTATTTATGGCGATAAATGAAAAATTATTTTTCGGTAGGATATGTATTAAAGAAATATTAGAATTTTCCCTTTTCTAATATCTCAGTAGGTTTAATATCGCCCTTTAACTGTGGGAAAATGTGAAAAATGACTAGTTTTTAAAAGAATATTGTAAACGAAATGTGCATGCTAGGAATTTTAAATTTTGGTGGCGAGAGGTTTACGCTAATAGCAAACGATTTAACCCTAAAAGGGGGCAAATTGTTTCAGGAATGATTTTTTATTATATGGGTGCAAATTAAAATATTATCTTTTGCATTTACCCAATCATTCGTTAGTTCGAAGTCCTCTTATTACAGGGTATACCTTTAAAAAAATAAAAGACTTATTCTTCCCGAAAAGGAGCTTCCCGAATTTTCCAGTAGCTATTTAGAATTGTAGCAATAAAGTTAAGGGGGTAAGCGACGCAGTCTTACTGGATAAAAGTCAAACCGTCGTGTGCGACGCAGATGTGCGTGTGAGAAATTAAATTTTGTCAAACATAATGTCGTCCTACGCCAATTTCTTTCAAAGTTAAAATGTCTAATGTCATTACATACATGTAAACAGGTAACTGGGTTTCCATTGCAGTATAGCATTTTTCCTCCTCTGTTTTAGAAGTCTTTAAAGGATATTTGGAAAAATGCACGAAATTTGCACAACCTTAATTATTTTTACACATAATTACAATTATTAGGATTTCCAAAGGTTTATTTATTTTACCACAGAGGCGATATATATTCTTTCAGTTACAGACATGCTTAAAATCGTCGCTACTTTACTCTCGATTAAACAACATTTTTAGATGATGATGTCAACATTACAAAGACCCGTATTTTAAGCTTGGAAGTGTTTTTCTTGGAGAGAACTCATGCCTTACTTATCAGTATATATTTGTTGCCCTTATCTCTCATCATATGCAAGAGACTGAATAAATAATGAAATAACATAATCGCTCATACAGCTGTTTGCACAGAGGTCCGATAAACACCTGCCAGTTTAATACTCCATAGTAGAAAGTCTGTGAAGATGGTGGGACTTCAACAGAAAAAAAAAAATCCCTAGCCTTGACCGAGGCTAGAACACATTGATCAGTGAGCAAACATGTTAACCACTCGGCCATGGGATGGCATAGACTGGATATACTGTCCCCAAATCCAAAAGTTATTTTAAGATTCTTTACTTCACGTCTTATCTGAGGTTGCTGAATGGATTTTTTTATTGCTGAGGAAAGGTCTTGAAAGCTATTTCTGTCACATGACGAAATATCTGCTACTTGGGTTACCCCAAGGGCAGCCAATTTGTATTAAAACAGAGACCATTTTTATATAAAGAAGCTAAATTTAGTCATTGTTGAAAACTGATTATATTTGAAGCAAATATTTTGGCTATTTTATTGCTAACCAGGCCCGGAACACAATCGAGAAGAAAGAAAGTAAAGTCATCAAGAGACTGTAACTCTATTACAGTAGATCATATCCTCCTCCATTTAAGAACCGTTTGAAAAATTTCGTCAAAAATGCATGAAATATACATTATGAAATTTTGTCATCTATTACCCTTCCTAGTATTTTTAAGGATGGGTCATGGCCCCCTTATACCCTAGATCCGGCTCTGTTACAGATTAACATGTTTAATTCGTTCTTGAAATTCGTGAAATCGGTTCGACATCTATTGCCTTAAATCTCAGAAGAGTAATTTTTAATCGGTGTGAACTCCTGAAAGCTCTCATTTATTATCGATCATAAAGACATCAATTAAAACAAAATTATATGTATTTATAAATAACTCATAAGAAATTATATTTTTGGAGTACTCATTGAACTTGCGTACCACAATACGTATAAAAGTTATCTTGATAGTCTTTGACATTTGCTTAAATAATAATATTTCAATATCAGAAAAAGTGCATTATTTAGCATTACTTTTACACTTAGGTAAATATTTTTCACCTTTACACATCATGTTTATACTTTTTAATTTTTTCATGTATTTTTACACCATACTGCAAGAATATAAATATATACACACATTATTTTGGTATTTTTCCTAATGAAATTAAATAATTTATTTAAATTTTTTCGTTACAAATTGCGTAAACATTGTTATTTTTCTTAGTTAAAGAAGACATGTTTGCGAGCAGTTGATAGTGTTCAGCATTTCTAAGTCTCAGAGTCATTATTAGATTCAGAAATTAGATTCAGAAATGTCCATTAACATTCTAAGTCATTCCTGGATTTTTTCAAATGCAAATTAAGTAGAAGCAAAACGGAGAGAAAATTAAGAAAAGGAAACCCCTTTAGGTCGTTTTCAGAAAGCGAGGTTTTCTACTTACTCTGTCATTTGTCCTTCTGTAAACATTATTTGTTTTCAGAGAAAAGAGGACAATTCTTTATGGCTTCTATAGGCATTCATGAAACAATGGATTCGATATTTACCAATTAAATCACTAGTGTCAATAGCGACCAGTGTGTTTCGAAATATTTGGGAAATGGCTAAATTTTAAGGGAATATTGCAAAAGATTAGTTTATTCCAGAATTCTGAAGTTCCAATTTCAGAGTGCAAAGGTTAAAGTCTAGAATAGAGAGATACGTGGGGGAATAACTGTTCCAGAAATTCCTTCCCAAAGAAATAGAATAATCGAAAACCAACATGAAAATAGCAAACAAAATACAGGTAATTGGCAGAAAAATGAAAACAACAAAGATTTCTGAAAGCCTTCGGGTTATGTTAAACAGCGGCGTCTACATGCCGCCGATGAAGGCGTAAAACATAGAAATGACATCCCAGCATATTTAGCGTTATGTCTATAAAGGCAAACCTGGCGTAACTGCATGTAATTATTGTTACCATGTCGTCAAAACAAGACCACCACCACCACCACCACCACCACCACCACCACCACCACCACCACCACCATCATCATCATCATCATCATCATCATCATCATCATCATCATCATCATCATCATCATCATCATCATCATCATCATCATCATCATCAAGCAGCCATAGGCTATGGAGGTCCAACCAGACTGTGTAGTTTAATTCTCCAAGGATATCTGTCCTGAGCTACATCTGCTACATCCAGCCACTGCACACCAATTCTAACAAGGACCTGTTTTACATTGTCCGCCCACCGCATCCTAGGTCTCCCCTTCCTTCTGAGGCCTCTAGGCACACTGTTCATAACCATATTCACCAATCTATAATTATTCATACGGGCAACATGGCCAATCCAACGGAGTCTCTCTCTGCACAATATGCTGCTTAAAGGAGGTTGCAAACTCATTTGCCTAACCTCATCATTATTACAAAGTTGAACCACCTAATGCCCAAGATACTGCGTAAGCATCTGGAATCAAAAGCATCTAGTTTCCTGTTATCTTGTTTACAAAGTGTCCAGGTTTCACTACCATAACTAAACCTAGAAAGAACCAAACTATTATACAGTCTAATTTTTAGTCTTTAGGTGTATACGCCTATTTCTCCACACTCTCCATAGATTCTTAAAAGTCCCGGCAGCAATCCCTATTCGTCTGTTAATCTCATGCCGCACATCACCAGTATCTGTTACATAGCTTCCAAAATAATTAAACTGGGACGCCTACTCATGACTACAACCATTCAGATTAACTGAATCACAGCCTGCCTGACCAATTTTCATCACTTTAGTTTTCTCTCTGTTTATAACCAAACCTACTCTACTACCAGTCTCATCAACAGCTCGAATGAAAGAATTCATCTCATCAAATCATTTGACAAAAGGGCTAAATCATCAGCATAATCTAAATCAGAAATTTTCGTACCTCCAGTTCATTTAAGGACAAAATCTTTCCCTTGAAGTGAATTTCGCATATCATAAACAATAACCAAGCTAAAGAGAAAAGGAGACAAAATGCAGCCTTGTCGAACACCACAAGTAATGCTAAACCAATTGCTACAAGCCTTACCAACTCTCACCCACGATTCAGTGTTATTATAGAGAACTTTCATTATGTTAACTAACTTGCCTGGTATACCATATGATCTCACAATCAACCACAAATTATGACGATCAACAGAGTCGAAAGCCTTTTTGAAATGAACAAAGCTCGCAACCAAAGGTTTTTGAAACTCTAAACATTTCTCAAGAATCTGCCTAAGTGAAAATATCTGATCCACACATCCCCTACCACTTCTGAATCCATATTGCTCATCACGCAAATGACTGTCAACCAGATTCTTAATTTTATTAAGCACAATCATGGAAACAACTTAACCTGGAACAGAGAGTAGAATGACATTTTTTGAAAATAGGGATAACAATAGCTCTGGTAAAATCCTCAGGAACCATGCCTTTATCATAAAAGATATTCAGAATTTCAGTCATCCAAGTGGTAATCGAAACATTCCCAGCTCTAAGCATTTCTGTAGTAATTTCATCTACCCCTGGGGATTTATGAAGTTTAAGTTTAGAAACAGCCAAAATAACTTCGGATTGTGTTATAGGGCCAACATTAAAGCCACCAATGCATCTATCATCATTGAAAACAATGGGAGTAGAACTAACCGCATTGTTTCGAATATCACTGAAATGCTCAGCCCACCTAGCCATGACAGAATCCTCATCTTCTATAACCTTACCTTGTTTATCCTTCAATCCCTGTAACTCTGTCCGTTTTCTACCACACAAAACATTAATTATCTGGTACAGCTCTCTGCTGTTGTGCTGTCTAACTGCTTCCTCGTCTTTGTCAGCCAAACCATCATGCGAAAGATTCTTATCAGCAGCTAACTGATTTTTTACACGTTTATTAAGTTATCTGTAATGCTTTCTATTAGGACTAGTAGGGTATTGATTAAGGACATTCCTGCAGTTCTTTCTTTCCGAAATAAGCTCAAGTACCTTATCACTCAGATAATTTTTGCCTCTTCTGCTCCTTTTTTCCTAAAAGAGTACGGTTAGTGTCCAAAAAGCCTGTTTAAAATGATCCCATTCTTCCTCAACTTCAATAGTAAGCATACCATGACTGTCATAATGACTAAGAAACCTATCATGGAAAGCTTTGGCTATAACTGGGTCTTTCAGAGCTTCAGCATTAAAAGCAAATTTTTTTACCCTAGCGCAACACTTTTTAAGTTTAAGTTGCAAGACACTTTTAACAAGACAATGGTCAGATCCAAATACAGCTCCCCTATATGCCCTGGTATTCCTAACAGAACTGCCCATTTGGTGTTAATTAATATATAATCTATCATTTTCTTATGCAGCCCATCAGGTGAAACGCATGTGTACTTATGTATGTCGCAGTGTTTGTAATAAGTGTTAGTTATTCCAAATCCATTAAGTTTACTTTCCTACAGGAGACATTGCCCATTGCCATTGCAGCTACCAATACCAAAAGGGCCTATTACTCCTCCCAAAAGGTCAGAGTCAATCCCAACTTTGGCATTGAAGTCACCAAGAACAAGGGTAATATCACCTTTCTTGTCAGAATCAAAATATCCTGAAGTTGTCCATAAAACCTTTCCTTCTCATCCTCATCGGCATCCTCAGTGGGGCATAATAGCAGATAACTTTCAAGTCTTTAACGCTTGTCTGAAATTTTGCTCTAAGAAACCTTTCATTAATGCACTCATATCCTAGATGAGCATCACTAGCGTGTCTGCTGAGAAGCAGACCCACGCCTTTGTGATGCTTATTGTCGTCCCACCCTGAAAAGAGAAATTTAAGATTATTTTTAAGAATCTGACCTTTATCTGTCGAGAATATCTAAATTATAATGGTGGAATTCTTGTGTGAGGACATCAAGAGAAAAGGCTCTCTGCAGAGTCCTCACATTCCAACTACCTATGGAGAGAAAATGGTTAGCAGGATGCTTAAAGAAACTATGTTTATTGAGAGAGGGAATGCCGACAATATCAAACAGACACCTAATCGCAGACATGGGGCAAAGACCCGTTTCCCCACCACTAAAGGCTGAAGCCATCTACACTGGAAGACTTCCTCCAATGTAGAATTTGACGATGTCAATAGAAGCAAAGAGTTCAGGTGCCTGCGATGACCTCTGCTCAGGATTACCACCAGCTGATAAACATATCCTGTGAATCTATTCATTTGGGGCTGTCAACTCACAAACAAACAGAAAACACAGCGGAAGATTTTCCCTCCACAGAAGCCCACCAGTGCAGCAAATTCAGGATCCATAATCAAGCTCAAAGTCATATATCTGTCCAGTCCAGTGAGTTTATATGGTCAGCACCAGGACCCTGTGCGGTTGACCACTCCTCAGCAGGGTAGAAAAAAAAAAGAAAAGTAGCCATAGTTGTCCAGATCAGTAGGCCACACTAATCTGGCAGCCCTCCCCTTCCGTTCACTTCCACAAGAGAGTATCTCTTTTAAAAGGTACTAATGGTCTGTACCACGAGGAGGCGGGGTCGGACATTAGGTACTAGGATTGGCCGGTTCTATGCATCATCACAGGAGATTGGTGCATAGCTCACCTTCCAGTGACTACCTAGCTACCATTTACGAGCTACCATTTACAGGCCACAAGACCTTAGCAAGTTCAAAAGGGGCATGATTGTTGGGCAACGTTCGGCAGGAGTTTCGGTCACTAAGTTAGCTGAACTCAATAATGTTTCACGAGGAACAGTTTCCACGGTCATATCTGCATCTGAATCTAAAGCGAAGACATCATCTGCAAAAGGCAACAGCAGGTGAAAGCTCATACTCCAGAATCGGGAAGTTTAAGCTTTAGTGCCATTTGCAAAGGGAAACCGGCGAGCTACAGCTGATCAGTTGTGCACGGATTTCAACGTAGGAAGCGAGAGGACAATTTCGTGAAAAAACGTACGTTGAGAACTCCATAGAGCTGGATATCACGGTCAAGTTGCATTTTAAAAACCACTTATTACACCTGTTAGCCGTTAAACGAAGTTCCAGATATTTTGCCAGTGTTTCTGTCAAAGCACATCGTCGTGCCAGTGGTACAAAGAGTACAAGCAGTGGAGGAATGTCTTACTGTATGACGAATCATCCTACAATTTGCTTCTGACAATTGACAGAGTGCACATATGGCACCAATGCAGGATATTTACAACTCTATTGCTTGTTTTATACTGTTAAGGGTTCTGGCGTTTCTGTAATAGTGTGGAGTGCTTTCTAGTGGATGTAGTTTGGGTACATTCATTCCGTTAGAAAGTATGATTGAGTAATTATTAAATTTAATTAATTAAAAATAATTAAATTAATTAATTTTTGTCCAATGCTTCTATCTCCTTGAGCGAATATAGAGTGCTCTATTTCCAAGGGAATAAATTTGTTATTATCTGGGAAAAAGATAAATAAGAACAGCAAACACTAACCCCCCTTATGGTGGATATTTAGATTAATGGAAATTTGAAATATGGCATATGGCAATACTATTGTTTTACTGGTACTTTTATAACCTGAAAACAAAACTTTCTCTCTCGAAACGTCCCTCTAGGGAGGGGAAGGTGGAGATCCCTAATGCCAATACAAAACGTAAGACAATGGCACCCATCTCCTAAACAAAGCGTTTCTAGCTCAATAGAGACTGCTGTTGTTTTATCCTTTGAGAGGCCCCTTTTTTGGACACAACAGGCTAGCTGGAGAGATCATAAGGACTCAAAGGCTCAAAGAAGGTTGGAGAAAAGGCCCACCTGGATAGCTCTTAGGAAAAGAACCTTTCTACCATCAAGACCATCTAGGCATATTCTTTAATACCCACATAGTATAACTCTCTTACACACGGGATAATGCCTTGAAATCCCATCGAGCGGAAGGAGGTTTTTCCAAGCTTACTGATATTCTTTTTCTCACCGTAGGCAAGCTACAGGCTAGTGGAGATTAATCGCAATATTCTGAAAGTTTTAACTCCAACCTCAAAACTGCAGACTACGAGGCTGACCAGCTATCGACTCACGCAACCCCCGTCCCAACTGCATGAAATATTAGTTAAAATATGATATTTATGCAGCTATAGAGCACTCTATCGGTAGTAGAAATTCAACGAAAGGTTTTCAGCAAATGCAAATCGTAAAAGTTAGTTAACTCAGCTCACTAATTACGTTTTTTCGTGGATGTCTCCAGGTACAACAAAAAGGGTAATTTCGCAGCTTCTGTAACTTTAGAAATACATTTTATAGTGATAAAAAACTCTATCCAAATCTAAAATTGCAATTTTCCCACACCATCTATTGTTACGTAGTAACAGAGACATCCCCCTTAACGAAACTGACCTTTCCATTGCTGCGGGGTGCTCATTTCCGCCAAGAGAATGTTCCTTGTTTTAGTTATCGTATTCAGTTTTAAATGATAAATGATTGGACGTTTAAATTGGAAAACCAAAAATAATAATAATGAAATAAAGAAATAACTAAAGCCAGGATAAAACATTCATAGCTAAAAGACTTCTTTGTAAGAATAAAACAAGTGAACATACAGCCTAACCCTAATAGATCAAAAATATAAATAAATATAAAGAAAGAAAAAAATTACATTTTTATCGCAAATCGTACTAACTGAGCTGTTTGTGTTCAACGTATAAAATCTTTCTTGTTATTTGTCTGTGCTCAAACTCATTTGAAAGAACCGTGCTTTTGTTAATTATTCTATAATTTTAACTTATTTCTATGTTGAACTTAAACAATTTACCCCAGGATGAGCTGTTATTTTCTACTAAATTATCTTTAACTTGCATAGTAATTGGGGAACTAACTATTCTTCTTGAGAGCAAACTTTCTCTACTGAGGCTGGAGGCAACTGTAGCGGATATAGAGGTCCATTGGCCCGAAGCGGAAAAATATTAGGGACCTTTACGGTGTGTTTTTGAAATGATCTCTAATATTATGAAAGCAATTCACTGAACGATTTCGGGATCACTGGGTATCCGGGACACTAAGGGGTCACTTACTCTGCTTATTGGTAATCCTAGCCTTTCCAGTCAGCAAAGATTATGTCATAGAATTGCATGTGCTGATATGAGAAGTCGTGTTAAAGCTAGGGGCACTTCCAGGATTCTTCTCTATCTTATTCATTTATACGAAAAAAAATCATTACACATTCCGCGAAATGATAGAAGGTCCAATAATATTTCGTCCCCAAAACTGAGCTATAGAAATTCCACCAAAAGCATCATTCCATTAACATGATTCCATTAACATTATTTCTTTCCAATTATCTTATCGATACTATTCAAGACATCTATTTCAGAAATGTTTAGCTTTGTTTTGGAATTATAAGGCACAATGGCCAAATTGGCGACAAAATGAAGTAATTTAAATTTGTTTCATCGTTAGTCCATTAGGTTTCCTTCTACTTCAAAATATACTTTTTTTCTCCATAATATTAGCCCTGTAAACCTGTATATCAAATCCTTTACCAAATAAGTCGAGAGTCATTGTCTAACGTCGATCCTCATGCATGCATTACTTTCATTCCCCGCCCTGCCCACGGTCAGTAGGGGACACCGATGGGCTTGGAAAGGCCGCCGTCCGTCGGATGGGACGTTAAGCCGTGGCCCCGTGTGCGGGAGAGCCATACCTTGTGCACGTTAAAGGACACGCTGGATGGCCTTGACGGGAGGCTATCAACTGTCTCCCAACAGCTGTTTCAGTGGGTCCCCTCCCCCAACCTGCTCTGAGCCTTCGGGATCCTTGTGACCTGGCCATTTAGCCCATGGTGTGCAAAAAAGTGCCGCTCAGAGGTAAAACAACCCAAACCCAACCCATGCATTACTTTCTGTACTTATTAAATTTTAAATCCATGGGTTTCTGGAGTCTGGCATCACATTCTCAGGCGCTTTCCTTAATCTTTTTTTCTTTTCAGAGGATCGATTTCTGGAACCCCGTAATCTCAATCCCATTTTACGCATTTTCATTTTTTTTGGTTTTTACTTTAGAATTTTATTTTAAAGGATCAATTTCTGGAGCCCCATAATCTCGATCGTATTGCATGCGTTGTTTTCTGTCGTTACTTTATTCTAAACGACGTATTTCTGAACACTGGCCCCATCTTCTCAGTGGCTTTTTTTAATCTCTATACCTTTCATTTTTCAGAGGACCAATTTCTGGAGCCCCGTAATCTCGATCCCTTTATAGGTTTTTTTTTTCTTTTTCTTTTAAAGGACCGATTTCTGGAGCCCATAATCTCGATCCCTTTATAAGTTTTTTTTTCTTGTTCTTTTAAAGGACCGCTTTCTGGAGCCCCGTAATCTCGATCCCTTTATAGTTTTTTCTCTTGTTCTTTTAAAGGACCGATTTCTGGAGTCCCATAATCTCGATCCCCTTGCACTAGTTGATTTCTGTTGTTACTTTATTCTAAAGAACGGGTTTCTGAAAACTGGTCCCAAATTTTCGGTCACTTTCTTTAATCTTTTTCTCTTTCACATTTCAGAGGACCGATTTCTGGAATCCCGTAATCTCGATCCCTTTATGGATTATTTTTCTTCCTTTTTTAATTTTCTTTTAAAGGACCGATTTCTGGAGCCCCATAATCTCGATCCCTTGCACTCGTTGATTCCTGTCGTTACTTTATTCTAAAGAACGGGTTTCTGAAAACTGGCCCCAAATTCCCGGTCACTTTCCTTAATCTTTTTCTCTTTCAAATTTCAGAGGACCGATTTCTGGAGTCCCGTAATCTCGATCCCTTTATGGGTTATTTTTTTCTTTTTTAATTTTCTTTTAAAGGACCGATTTCTGGAGCCCCATAATCTCGATCCCCTTGCACTCGTTGATTCCTGTCGTTACTTTATTCTAAAGAACGGGTTTCTGAACACTGGACCCAAATTCTCGGTCACTTTCATTAATCTTTTTCTCTTTCACTTTTCAGAGGACCGATTTCTGGAGTCCCGTAACTCGACCCCATTGCAGGCATTTTAATTTTTTTGTTTTTACTTTATAATTTTCGTTTAAAGAACCGATTTCTGGAACCTCATAATCTCGATCCGCTGGCGCGCATTACTTTGTGTCCTTGTAATTTTTGAAATGGAGGAGTCCCGCTGCAGAGTCTCCGTATCCTTCATTTTCCTCTTTCACTTTTTAGAAGACGGCTTTTTCGAGCCCTATTATGTCGATCACTTTCCACGCATTCTTTCCTTTCCCATCTTCCATTTCCTAGAAAAATCAACCGATATTTTCACTGGCAAACCAAAGGAAAAGTAATTTATTGTATGATGCCCTGTCTGGCGAAGTTACTATGAATACTTCATCGCAATCGAAGTTACCGTGAAATGCCAATGCAATCAAAATTGCTTTCTGATGTTAATGTTCTACGTCACTCCAAGTCGTTTAAAAGTCGTTAAGCATGATGCAACACAGTGCCAAGTGCGACATGGGGTAAATTTGCTAATCAGAATACCTTCGAAAGGAAGCTTATCTTCGGAGGGCTACGGTCAGGAGCATTCGTAACAGAGGATATTTATAATTAAACTCGAGTTCATATCTAAAAACAGCAGCTTTAATTTTTATATGCTAAAAGCAATTATAATGGTTGTTCATATTTTATGTCGACAAGCTATAATCAATTTAAAATGTTTCCTTCCTCACTCTAATGAAAAGGTAAATATAATCATTTTCACCCTCATTTATATTCATATATTTTTCCTATACACTACTTTCAGCCCCTGGGACTATTGGCAGTATCATGCAATCTGGCACGTCTAGCAGTAAAACTAGCAATATAGCTGAAATAAAACTGACAATAAAGCTGACAAACACAACTGGAAATAAACAACTAGTAATAAAGTTGGCAAAAACAGGTATCAGCAAAGCTGACAAGAAGAACTATCATCAAAGTTGAGAAGAACAACTAGCAACAAAGCTGATAAGAACATGTAAAAATAAAACTGAAGAGAACAACTAGCAAAATAGCTAACAAACATAAGTAGTAATACAGCTCAAAAGAACAACTAGCAATAAACCTGAAAAGAACAACTAGCAATAAAGCTGACAAGAACAACTAGCAATAAAGCTAGCAAGAACAACTGGACAATAAATCTGACAAGAGCAATTAGCAATAAAGCTGACAAGAGCAATTAGCAATAAAGCTGACAAGAGCAATTAGCAATAAAGCTGACAAGAGCAATTAGCAATAAAGCTGACAAGAGCAATTAGCAATAAAGCTGACAAGAGCAATTAGCAATAAAGCTGACAAGAGCAATTAACAATAAAGCTGACAAGAGCAATTAGCAATAAAGCTGACTAGAGCAATTAGCAATAAAGCTGACAAGAGCAATAGCAATAAAGCTGACAAGAGCATTTAGCAATAAAGCTGACAAGAGCAATTAGCAACAAAGCTGACAAGAACAATTAGCAACAAAGCAGACAAGAGCAATTAGCAATAAAGCTGACAAGAACAATTAGCAACAAAGCAGACAAGAGCAATTAGCAATAAAGCTGACAAGAGCAATTAGCAATAAAGCTGACAAGAGCACTTAGCAATAAAGCTGACAAGAGCACTTAGCAATAAAGCTGACAAAAACAACTAGCAAATAAAGGTTAGAAACACAAATAAGTCCACAAGATTTTCTTCAGCTAAAATAGGAAAATGACCCTGTCTTGCTCTGTGGTATAGTTTGTGCGTGTGAGAAATTTATTTTTCTTTGCCAAGCATAAAGTTGTTTACGCCAATTTCTTTCAATGTTAAAAAGACTAATAGTATTATGGGAACTATTTTGAAGGCAACAGACATTAAATGAGACGACGTTATCTTCTAAACTACTGTAATCATAACAATCATATTGCAGTGTTTTATGGTTACATACACCACTTGCAATTCCCTTCCTAACATGGCGTAACTCAATGACAGACACCACTTCCCCATAAACTATTAACGAATATTTAACGGCCCATATGATAATATTTATGCTTTAAATTTCCGGCAAATACCACTGTAAAATTAATATTTCCTCCAGAACAAATGGCTCGTGTTAATCCCAAGTTAGCGAGAAGTGGATACAACTGGTGTGATTGAGAGATAATTACATCTAAATACAAATTAATAAAACATGAAAACCCATTGCTATTTATTAAAACAGCAATTATTTTTTCAATATTTATTAAGTTTGCGAGTAAATGTCTATGAACCATTTTGTTTGACATATAATAAGAAATAATTGGATTCAACTAGAACATTATAATTTTTTTACAACATTTCATTGAAACATTCTAGCTACAATCGAAACTCGTTTTATAACAAACCTTCACTACAAAACTAAAAATGGCAAACATTAATTTGCAATGGACCATTAGAATCAATAATTAATCAAATTAGGATCAAAAATCTAAATGTTTTGAAGTATTTTTCATAAATCGATTCCTACCTTATTTCTCCTAGCCTCCATGGCACCTTGTAGTCTTGAATTAGGACTGACATAAGCAAGAGTTGGATTAAAAAGGAAATGTTCAGGAAAAATACTGAACAATATTTCCTTCGATAATAATGGAAAGATCCTATGTTATCTCAAAAAGATATTGTTCGGTTTTCTCTATTTTGACTTGGCTCTTTATTGTTGGTTCAAACGTTTGGTTTCGAAATCCAACTACTGTTTTTCAAATGACGTAAATGACGTTTTTGATTCAAAATATTATTCAAAATATTTTCAAGTAACTTATTGGAATAAAAGATATTTGTTTTCTGATTTTATTACAATATTGCAACATTATACCATTGTCTCTCGAAGGTGGGGGGGGGGGGGGTCAGTAGCCGAAACCTTCATCCATGCAAAGCATAAGTCATCTTATCTGAAGTTAAACCAATATTTTTTCATACTTAAAGTACATATGAGCTAGGCCGGATCTAGGAATGGGGGCAAAGGGACCATGCCGCTTTCCTTTCAGAATGTTAATAAGGTTATCAAGGGGGGGAATATGAAAGTTATGTATAAATCATGCAGTTTTCAAGAAATTACTTAAAAACCACTAAAATTGGGGAAAGGTTATACGACATTCGACTTCCATCACATTTTGCTGTTCTTCGACTCGATTTCATTTCTTGTCCCGGGCCCTTTGAGTTTTTTCTAGACCTGGGCCTGATTATCAGTATATAGAATATGTTTACCCCTCCCCACCTCTCCGTTCAAGAAAGAATGCGTCCTTTTTCTTTGTTTGTTCGTTTTTACTTAATTCTGTGATTTTCAGAATTGGCTATTATTAAAGCAATACATTAATGTATTCTATAATATAACGTCAACTGTTAAGAAAGATTTCAAAAAAAATTATCCAGTTTCTTTCCAGTGTAACTACCTAATATAGATTATTACATTATTACTCAGTTTTAAATCCTATTCCGAAAATTGAACAATTTTCTTAACACGCCAAAATTTTAATCGATCTTAACACGTGAAAATTATAATCATAGATTTCTCAAGACAGAACAAATAGTTGAAAAAAATTCAATTTTTAAATATTTTTGATATTTTACTTTAGCAGAATTTTTTTTTATTAGTTTTCTGTAGAGTGGGAAACAAAGGGAGCTAATTCTTTCTGGGATGATGCAGAAAAATTAACCTTTTACTTATTTTTTTTAATTTTTTACTCTTATCGTCCGTCTGAGGACATTCAACTTTCCCAGTTTCTGGCGATAAATGAAAAATTCTTCTTGGATTCGATATGTATTAATGACGTATTGGGTTTTTTTTTTTATGAAAGAAGGATTCGCATTTCCGGAATTTACCAGTAGTTTTAATATCGTCCTCTAACGGTGGAAAAATTATGACCAAATTTTAAAAGAATGTTGTAAACGAACTATGCATTCTGGAAATTTAAAATTTTGGTGGAATATGACGGTCAATAGATTACACTAATGGCAACAATTTCCGGTCTTAAACCCGGGAGGGGATGCAAATTTCTAATAAATAAATAAAAATTTCTTTTTTATTTTAGAGGTGGTAATAAAATATTACCCTTTGCATTTTCCCAATTATTCTTTTGTTGGAATTCCCATTATTAGCGGGTGGATAATTTAGATAATAAAAAGCTTATTCTTTTCCGGGCCTTTTCATATTATAGAAAACGAGCTTCTTATTATTATATGAAACTATCTTTGAGAATTTACCAGAGGCTAGGCCCTATTCTACAAAAGGGAAATAAAGAGGGAGAGGTTGGTCTTAAACAATGCAATTGGTCCGGAAGAAAAATCAAAGGGGGATGACGAAGGGGGATCTTCATTCCAGTATGACATTTTGATCTCTGTTTTAGAAGTCTTTAGAAAATGTTTTAAATATAAATAAATAAAAAAAAAATAAAAAAATACACTTCTCCCTGTATGGGCCTTAAAAAGCAGAAAATAAATCAAAAGCATATCGATGGTGTAA
This sequence comes from Ryuthela nishihirai, assembly GCA_038380435.1. Lineage (NCBI taxonomy): Eukaryota > Metazoa > Arthropoda > Arachnida > Araneae > Heptathelidae > Ryuthela > Ryuthela nishihirai. The sequence continues at coordinate 57,012,367 of JAWZYU010000016.1, read as the reverse complement.
TCAGTCACTGAATTCGCATTCACTTCAAAGGAAGATGAAATACCCTGTCTTCCTTTGAAGTGAATACGAACTCAGTGACTGATTGCACCATCGATATGCTTTTGGTTTATTTTCTACTTTATGGGCCAATACACAAAGATATGTATTTTTTAATACGTTTATATTTATTATTTGTCACTAACAAAACTATCTTCAGAAACTTTTATTTTATATGACTCATAAACATCGATCACCTTTTTCATCCTCTGTTTTTTGAATCGTGTTTAAGGTATCCCATGGCATTGAAGATGTCACAGGCTTTAATTTAAGATATAACTGGTTAAGGTCTACCCCCGCTAAAATCTGCTCCTTGTTTTGGGGAAGAGAATGGTGGGGTGCAAAATTCGGAACAGTTTACGACGGTACTCATATGTGCTTTCATTTGAAATCTAACTTAATTGTAGGCTCTCGCATTAGGAAAATATAGCGGAACAATTGTTTTATATTTTCTCTTTTTAGGGGGCTGGGAAACAGTGAGGGGATTTTTTTTATTCTGTAACATTCCTCGTGTCGCAAGATTTCGTTTCACGATATTTTGTTACTTTCACCCTTGAGTTCCGAAGATATAGGGGAACAATCGTTTTAATGTATCCTTTTTTAGGGAGGAAGAAAGCTTGGAGGGTCAAATGTTTTATAATCTATGACACTCCCACGTCACAAGCATTCATTTCGCACATAAACATTTCCACCATCGTGTTCGTAAGACATGGTGGAACAAATGGTTTGGCAAATCCACAAACTGACAAACCCATAAATGACGAGCGAAAAGCAATAGAAGATAGCTAATAAAAAAGCCTGAACTATGCATAATCTTAATTATTTTTAACCTTGATTACCTTTATTATCATTATTAAAGGGGGATGAACTTCTTCCCTTGATCCGTGCCTGCAAGAGGCGATATGAATTATTTCAGCTGCAGACATGGCAAAAATCATTTCTACATCGTTGTCAACATAATAATATTTTAAAGAAAATTATTTACATTACAAAGACCAGTATTTTATGCTTGGAATTAATTTTTCTTGGATGGAATACATGACCTGCTTCCCTCTATATACTTGTTGCCCAATAGTCTCGACATTTGTAAGAGATTGGACATACTGTCTCCAAATCTGAAGTCATTTACAAATTCTCTACGAGGACAACCGGATGAATCTTGAATAATAAACGCTTAAGCGTGATTGACATCCTCATTAACATCTGAATCAGTAGCACCAATTGGAAAAGTTGCCTCTCCTGAAGTATAGGTGGCGTAAGGTCCGCCAGCTCTCAGTGAAAGATTTATAGGTCTTATTCTGGTAGGACTTTAGCAACTGAAGTGTGTTTTCATGGTAAGAGCGCTCTAGTATGTATCTCAAGAGTTGCGGGTTCGATTCCTGTCGGCGAAAATATTTTTCTGATGTTTGTAAATAATTGTTAAAATGATTTCTTTCTCTCTGTCAGCAAAACAGCATTTTAAATGAAGTTATTTATATTACAAAGATCAATACTTTATGCTTGGAAGTATTTTTTTTTTCTTAGATGGAATACAATTCTGCAGCGTGAAACTCAATTTTAATCATTGTTCAGATTAACTATACTTGAAGCAAATATTTTGGTTGTTTAATTGTTAATTAATATATTTAATTCGTTCTTCTAAAACGTGAAATCAGTTCGAAAACTATTGAATGAAACCTAAGAATATTAATTTTTAACTACGTTGTGAACTCTTCAAAGCTTTGGCTCATTATCGTTCATAAAAATATGAACTGAAACAAAATTATATGTGTTCAATAACAATAAAAAAATTGCAAAAATTACATTTTGGAGTACTTATCGAATCTAGCATTCGCAGATTCCTTTATAAATCTTTGTCTCTCTTTGCAAATAAGAAAATATTTTGTTTTTCGCTTTACTTTCACGTTTTTTGGAAATATATTTCACCTTTCTATAATCATGTTTTCACTTTTTTAATTGTTTTATAATATTTTGACTAAACAGCAAGAATAGTTAAAAATATCTATGATATTTTTCCTAAAGAAATCAATTTTTTAAACTTTAGCACCATTAATATCACTTAAAGTATTGTTATTTTCTTACTTAAAAGAGACATATAATTGAGCATTTAATTGGGTTCAATCTTTTTAAGTTTCAGGATAGAATTTTTCCAAATGCAAACTAAGCAGCGGCACGGACAGAAAAAATAAGGTCAAAATTCGAGCTTTTCTTTTTCCTTTGTCGTCTATCATTCTGTAAAACATTCACAATCTTTGTTTTCAGAGAAAAATAAGGAATTCTTTTTCGCTTCAAGCATTGATGGAACAAGGGAGTCGCAATTTCCAAATCATCCAATAGGCTTAAATGCGTCCTCAATTTATAATGTTTTTGGTAAGTGGCTAAATGTTAAACGAATATTACAAAAGATCTGTTTATTCCATAAATCTGAAGCTTTTGGTTTAGAGTAGAAGAATTAAAGATTTAAACTGACAGCAATAACGTTTTACTCCAGGAAGGTGGAAAAACGCAACTTTTTTTTGTTTCATTTTACCCATCATCCATTAGCTCGAATCGTAAAAACAAAATTGCAGATATAGTTCTAAAAGTAGAGAAGCATGACTTTCGCAATACGGGAAGCAAATCAAAGCACTTTTCAAATTATATCGGAACGTAGTTCTGGTACTCATGTTTATAAATCACTGAACCGCAACACAATTTTGATATTTATGTTTATAAATCACTGAACCGAAACGCAGCTTTGATATTTATGTTTATAAATCACTGAACCGGAACGCCGTTCAGACACTTATGTTTATAAATCCCTAAACCGGAACGCAGTTTCGATACTTATGTTTATAAATCACTGAACCGTAATGGCGCTCCGGTTATGTTTCCAAATCGTTGAACCTAAATTCTGTTCCAATACCTACCTTTTCAATTCATTAAACCGAAAGGGCTTTCTTTGATTTTTTTCCGAATAATTGGAACAGAAAACTCTTCTGAATGTGATGTTTCCAAATCAGTGACTGAAGGTACTTCTATAGTTTCTAAAACAAGTATTTCTGTAATATGGTATGTGTGTATGTATAAAGACAGCATATTTATATATATATACAATCAAACCCTGACATTAAGGAAAAGGGTTGAAAATGAAGGTCGCATGCTTATTTTGAGCAGTATAAAAAATTAAAAATATGGGTGTATGAGGAAACAAATGATTTATTTAAATCTATAATATGTTTTAGAGCGTTTGCCTCTCTGTTTATTCGACATATCCTGCTAGATCCTAGAGCTAGGACCACCAAACGTCGTCTACAGCTTCATCTTACCGTAGGAGCGGGGTTGGCTCAGTTGATTAGCGCAACAGGTTCGAGTCCGAGCTAAGACAGCTTCGAGACTTATCTCCACAAAACTCTCCGCCCTGCCCACAGTCAGTAGGGGACACTGGTGGGCTTGGAAAGACCGCCGACCGTCGGATGGGATGTTAAGCCGTGACGCCGTGTGCGGAAGAGCCATAAATAACCTGTGCACGTTAAAGGACACGCTGGATAATAATAATAATAATAATAATAATAATAATAATAATTTATTTCCGTATAATTGAATGCACAGAAGGGTCCGAGGTTCATAGAACTCTTACTCCTTCCCTGTTGACTAAAAAGAAGAAACGTAAAGCAAATAACTGTACAAAAAATAACATATATAGGAATAAATTAAGCAATAAGGTTTAGAATCTAAAGCTTCGAAGAAATGATGACAATTCCACTTCTTTCAAATATATGCTGAAACTTTGGAATGTTGGCGAAAGAACCACGTCCGTCGGAAGTTGGTTTCAAATCCTCCCTGCTCTACACACGAAAGTATAATATTTACAATATTTCTTCGCCAGAGGAATGTTGAAACTCATGGGGGTATCTTTTTGTATTGCTGCTTGAAACAGTTAGCAAGGGATGTTGGTGAGGTGTGCCATAAATGGCCTTGATGGAAGAGCTGTCATCTGTCTCCCAACAGATCTCCTGTGGGTTCCCTCCCCTAGCCTTCTCTGAGACTTCGGGGTCCTTGTGGCCTGTCAACACCTCCTATAAGAGAAGGCCAATGTACCAAATATTCTTATAGCTTTGATAATAATGTTATTATTGGTGGACTATTGTGCTAATCTTTATATTAATGTTTTTCTATAAATATATTTTATTTAGAAAGAAAATTATTCGTATTTGTTATGAAATATAATAATGCTAACTAATACAAATAAACATTCTCCTAAACGAAATATTTTAAAGGCAGACATTATTATAAAGATTATCACACAGAATCAACCAATAATAATATTAAAATCAAAACTATAAGAAATAGCTATATGGTAGGACTATTTAAGCTGACGTCATAAATTTGGTACATTGGCCTTCTGTTGTAGGAGGTGCAGGGCCAGGCCATTTAGCCTATTGTATGCAGAAAAAATGCCGCTCGGAACTAAAACAATCAAATCCCAAACCCAACCCATCACACAGTACTTAGTGCACTACAGGGTGATTCAAAACTTATCGTTCAAATTTCGTTGGGAGGTAGGGAATACGTCAGGAAACCGATTTCACATAGGAAAGAATGTCCGCAAATGTACGCATGCGTGTGTAGAGGGCGCTGTGTGTACCCAACCAGTGTACAGCTCTCCCGACCACTCCCGCTGTCATCAGTGTACGAGCTGACCTACTAGTGATAAGATGAATCGTTTTACGCATCAAGAGCTAGCGGATATGCATCTCGCATATGGGGCAGCTGGCGAAAGCGGCCGCCGAACTAGGCAAGTTTACAAAGACCGATACCCCAACAGAAGAATACCACAGCATCAAATGTTTGCACGTGTGCATCGCAATCTGCGTGAACTTGGTTCACTGTGCAGCAACATGCAGGATACGGGGAGAAGACGACTGACGCGGACTGTCAACGTCGCAGAACAAGTCCTACAGTCCATCGAAGATAATCCGAATACCAGCACACGAGCTATTGCTCAGCACCTTGGGGTCTCTCAGTCAGCAGTGTGGCAGATACTGCACGAGAAACGTGTGCATCCTTACCATCTGCAAAGGGTGCAGTTACTGCATCCTGACGATTATCCGAAGCGTGTGGAAATTGCACAATGGTTCATGCAGAAAGGTGCCGTGGACCCCAGTTTTCCAGCTTCTGTCCTTTTTACAGATGAAGCTTCATTCACTCGTGAAGGTGTGTTCAATACACACAATTCACATGTGTGGGTTTACGACAACCTGCATGGTACGAGAAGTCACTCTGCGCAACATCGTTTTGCCGTAAATGTGTGGGCTTACGGCAACCTGCAGGGTACGAGAGGTCACGCTGCGCAACATCGTTTTGCCGTAAATGTGTGGGCTTACGGCAACCTGCAGGGTACGAGAGGTCACGCTGCGCAACATCGTTTTGCCGTAAATGTGTGGGCTGGAATCATTGGTGACTGTTTGTTGGGACCTTACTTGCTACCGCCCCGATTGGACGGCCGGAAATACCTAATATTTCTCGAGACAGTGTTACCGACTTTTCTGGGCGCTGTTCCTGCGCATATCCGCCGAGATATGTGGTATCAACATGACGGGGCTCCAGCCCATAGCACAATTGTTGCGCGTGATTACCTGAACCGAACATTCGGAGCTCGATGGATCGGTAGAGGTGGACCGATCGCTTGGCCACCCAGGTCACCTGATTTATCGCCCATGGATTTCTTTTTGTGGGGGGCCATGAAAGACCATGTGTACGAGACCCCCGTCGACAGTAAAATGGACCTTGTTGCACGAATAGTGGCCGCTGCAGTCATTGTCCGTGATATGCCAGGCGTTTTTGAAAATGTTCGGCGGTCAATGCAACGGCGCTGTGAATCCTGTGTCCGTGTAAATGGTCGCAATTTTGAGCACCTACTGTGAACCTGTACTTTACCTTGTTGGAATAAAAGTCACATTCGTTACCACTTAATTGTACTGTTTCCTTGTGTTCACTTTACTTGTCCATTTTGTTCATGTAGATGACGTTTGCAGACATACTTTCCTATGTGAAATCGGTTTCCTGACGTATTCCCTACCTCCCCACGAAATTTGAACGATAAGTTTTGAATCACCCTGTATATGGGATTTGAAGCCAAGAAAAATTAGCCCAGTTCAAAATTTGGCAGCGAAGCATATATCCATTGAGAACTTGGTACCTAGATAACATACTACTGTATTAAAAACGTTCAAGTCTCCATTGAAAAGTTAGGCCTGCACCCCCCCCCCCCACCACCACCACCACCAAAGAGATTTCAACATTTTTCGGGAGATTCAATTTCGACACACCGCAGATGGAAATACGAACTCTAAACCCTATATAGCCAAAAGTAAGCCGAACTTAAAGACATCAAATTCGGCACAGATCATTCGATTACCTGTGGAATATGGGAATTCGAAAACTTCCGCCTCGGTCACGTCACCTGGAAGTACACGAATGTCCGCACACCTGTTCACAAAGTTGCAGACATGTGAAATGAATATTAACCTTGCAAGAAAGCAAAGCTTGAACAGTAATTACTGACATGAGAATAAGGTCCGTGATCAAACGTTATTGATGATTGAGAACTGTCGTCGTTCAACAGGAGCTGATGCTCCAATTAAAAAAAAACGATAAATTTAATAGCATGAAATATATCAGTAACAGAAATGTTATTTTCTCGGGAATCATCAGAAGGTTCTAATTATTTTTCTTCACTTGTGGTCTTGTCTTCTTCCAATGTTTCTATCCCAGTCAAATAGAAATCGGTTTGCAAATTGCTCTTTCTCAAACTGTCCGGAAAACTTACGAATATGCAATACGTAACAATGTCAACCACAACAAAGTTCCAAGATTTCTACCGCTGAATAAGGAAGTCGTAGACAAAAAGAAAAAAAAAAAAACATAAACCAGACAGGTGTAGGAAACATACGTGTTGTGTTCAATAAAATGTTGACATTTTCTTTTCGATTTGTTAATATTTTCGTAGCATATTGATATTTTTCGAAACCCCAAGCTTCCTTGAAATTTAGATAAACCTGGTTATGCCACTGATTACATAATATATGAGAATTGTGAATTATCCTTAAATTACAATATTTTCTCGGTGATCCTCAAACAATTGTCATTTCCTTGCGTCCTAAAATTTGCAAAATAAACTTAAAACATATGATGGTGCAATCAGCCACAGTTCGTATTCACTTCAAAGGAAGATAAGACACCGGAAATCTTGTGGAATAGGTAAATCTGCATCCTACCTTCCTTTGAAGTGCATACGAAATTAGTGACTGAATGTACCACCGATGTAACATTCTTTATAAACATGTAATTTTTAAAAAATTAATTAATTTATATTTTTTTATGTATCACCTATAAAACATTTTTGAAAAACAGCTACATTCAGAAACTTTCAATTGAATAAACATCAACACATTTTCCTTCCTCTGCTTTGGAGTCGTGTTTAAGGCAGCCCATAACATTCGAGACCTCACAAGCTTTAATTTGAGATATAAGTTGTTAAAGTCAACACCCGCGAAATTCTCCTCTCCCTTCTTTATAAAAGGGGAAATGGTTGGGTGAAAAATTGGAAATCTTTTAGATAGTTCTCATATGAGATTTCATTTGACACCTAACTCGTAATTTTCGGCACTCGCGTTCCGAAGATATACTGAACAATCGTTTTCGTATTTCTCTTTTTTAGGGGTAAGAAGGCATTAGAGATTCAATTTTCTATAGTCCATTACACCACCTGATTTACAAGCTTTCATTTGATGTCTAGCTTGTTACTTTCGGCACTCGCCGAAACTTTTGGAAATAGAGCGGAACAACAGTTATTATATTTTCTCTCTTTTACGGGGAAGAAGGCATGAGGGATGTTCTGACCTGGTGGTATGTCCAACGATTAACCGCACGCCAGTAGAGGACGATGAATAATTCCCTTGATTATCTTCAGCCTTGTTTCGGTGAAATCACAGGTTTGCAGATTGTTACACCCATGCCGACGTATGCCTCAGACTTGCTGCGTCAAGTGATGTATAAAAATATATCCAACAATTCACGCACCAGAGTTGTATATGGACGATACAGTTTATTCACACTATGTACAGTCACGTGCTGGGGATGCTCTCGATTCCGTAGGTTTTCGCTGCTGCAAACAATTATGCAATAAGCTGGAGAACAGCACTTTGCAGATTCTCGCTTTACCGACCTCAAACTCGGCAAAAGGATATTTAACCTTTGCCTATACCGTGGTTCACTAAGGACGCACTTCAGCTCCACAGAACTGTATTTGATTCACCAAGAATCTTGATTCTCACATAGAATCGAATCCTCTTCTTAAGGGTTTCGTTCGAGTAAGATCAAAAATAAAAGAAAAAAATATCTCATTTTTCTGAAAACGAGCTAAAAACATTCTCAAATAACCATAGTTAGTAATAAAATTGCATACAATGACATACAAGTTTGTTAGGTACATCTACCTAGAAGCGTATTGCTCTTCCTTTGACCTTCAAACCAGCCCGAATTTGGCGGGACATGCAACTTACAAGATGCTGGATGCGTTGTGCAGAAATGTTGTACCATGCGGAAATGATTGTATTGCGCAGTTGCCGCATATTCGACCATGGCACAGTTTCGCTGCAAACAGTCTTTACCACGTCACCCAAAAGATGCTCGATTGGGTTTAAATCTGGAGATTGGGCAGGCCAATCAATTTAAACTCGTCACCATGTTTGTGCAACCATTCGATGATGATAAGTGCCTTGTGAACAGGTGCATTATCCATCCGAGTGAGGATAAACTGTAGCCATGAAGGGATGAACTTGGTCAGCAACGATGTTCAAATATGCTATCGCTTTGAGATGTCCTTTGATGGGTATCGTGGAGCCCAATGTTTGCCACGATAACATTCCCCCACCTCCATACCGCCACCACTACTGGTCTGTACTGTAGACCCCAGAGAAGATGGCCCCATGACCTTATGTTACTTGCAACAAATACTGATCCTTCCCTCATAATGACTCAAAAAGAACCTTGATTCATCCTACCAGGGGGTTGGGGGTTGATCAGTCTGTAGCGCACGAGGCTCGCAATCTTCAGTTCACAAGTTCGAGTCTCACCTGAGCCAGCAATGAGATTTATATCCACTAAACCCTCCACTCTGCCCTCAGTAAGTAGGGGACACCGATTGACTTGGAAAGGCCGCTGTCCACAGGATGCACATTAATCCGTGGCCCCATATGTGGGAGAGCTATGTGCGCAATGCACATTAAAGAACAAGCTGGATGACCTTGACGGGAAGCTATCATCTGTTTCACAACAGCTGTACAGTGTGTTCCCTTCCCCAACCTTCTCTGAACGCTTGGGATGCTTGTGACCTGGTTATTTAATCCGATGTGTGCAATAAAGTTCCTCTCAGAGGTGAAACAACCCAACGCAACTCTCCGACCAGGCTACCTCTTTCCAGTCCTCAACAATCCACTGTTGATATTCCTGCGCCCACTGGAGAGGTACTTTCGAGTTCTTCGCTGACAACATTGGCACTCAACATGGTCAGCAGCTGTTGTAGCTCATTTGTGAATAGGTCCGATACTTGGTGTGTTCGGAGATGACCGAATTGACAGTTCAGACAATATTGAAGTCTGCTCTGATTTGTCTGGTTTTGACCTGTCTATTCCCTTGCACGATTCTCTCCAGTCTCCTTTGACTCCTCTGATCCACAAGATGTTTTCGTCCACAGGATAGCCGATCACTGGTAGTGTTTTGCTTTTCACACCATTCTTGGTAAACCCTTAAACATTTGTGTGTGAAAAGCCGAAGAGGACAGCCGTTTGTGAGATGTTAGAATCTTCACTCCTAACACCAACTATGATGCCTCGTTCAAAGTACTCCAGGTCGCTTGTTTTTCCATTTTGGCAGTCAAACCGTAACTGACTCTGCAAGATCCAGTCTGCCTGATTTACATCGCACCCCACTGTCACGTGACGTATTACGTGTTGGAATGAATCATTTATGTGACGAGGGGTAGTGTACCTAATCAACTGGTAGCTCAGTGTATATTTCCCTGAGGACACAGAATGGTAGAGGGTAAAGGAGATCTTGTCCTTTTATCTGGCGTCTAGAGGTCTACCCGAAATTTTCGTCACTATATGCCAGCTCGCCTTCCTCAGTAAAATGTTACAGGAAATGGCTCAAACAAATTGAAACAACAACTTCCAAGAATACTTAGTATGTTTCAAGCATGAAACATACCGGGAGTTTTTGATAACCAATAAAACCTGTCCCTGTTTAAGTTAAACAAATAAAGTACGCAATGTTATGAAGCATATGAAAAACCATCTTACTCTTTCGATATCTTCTTCATAGCATTTCATAACAAATAGCGTCAGTGGAGTCTCTGTAGGTTTGAAGAATAACGCTGACTTTTTGCTTCAGGCTGCGCCTGAAGCATGCACTGTGCCTCTATAAGAGAATAAAGAGTGTTAAGGAATGCCTGGTACAAAAATTAGACCGGAATCTGTCGCCTCCTTCTTCATAAATTTCTGTTTGCTCAGAATGGAAACTGGGACTTCCGAAATGTGATGTTGCTAAAAGTAGTAGCAAATCTAGGTTTTTATTATAGTTCTAGCTCGATTACTGTGGGCAGATTTCTCTTTATCATACAGAACAATAAAACACAGAATTACTAAGAATATTTAAAAGATGTTAATTTCTTGTTAGAAGGAAATAATTAAAATCAAGAAATAACTTTTACTTTTATATGAAATCGTTTACATTTTACGCATATATTTTTTATTTCTCACTTTTGTTTTTATTATTCATGATATTTTTAAGGAAAACATTGCTTATCTTGCTTCCATGGACGTTTCGCTACTAGTTCTAATTCAAATCAATCACAACTTTCCATTTTCGAAAATATTCTATAGCCATCTAAATTCTATCTGTCTATCACATCCTGGAACATTTTTAACCATTGTATTGAGAAATTTGTTAAAATTAAAACTGACAAATTTAATTTGTTTAGGACGTGCTTCCTTTGATGATCGACTAATAAATATACCGTAGCTGACAATTTTGCCGAGTATTCCCGATTTTGTCAACTCTCTTCGAATTTTGCCAACTCCGATTTACTTTAGGGGAGCCTTCCCCTTCCCCCCATAGCTACACATCTATCGTCAGGTCACAAGGACCGCGAGGTCTCAGAGATGGTTTGGGGAAGGGGACCCACTAGATGGTAGTTTCACTCAAGGCCATCGATCGTGTTCGTTAACATGCCAAGAGTATGGCTCTTCTGCATACGGAGTCATGGCTTAACGTCCCATCTGACGGATGGCAGTCTTTTCAATCAGGGGGAAAATTTTACTGAGATAGAGTATATCTCAATGCTGACCCAGCTTGAGCCCGATCCTGGGGACATCGATTACGAGCCTGGCACGCTATTGACTGCCTCCAACAGTTTCCCAAACTCTGGAGCATCGAACCTTTTTAAGCACAAATGTGATGGGGGAGGGCAGACGAATATCACCAGTTATCCAACGAAGAAACCGGAATCAAAAACAGTCGAAGTGTGTGCGGTATGGAAATCATCCGCTACGAAACAGTTAAGGAATTTTGTGTCTAAGAGCATTATGCCCTTCGAGATGGTATCTGAGGATGGTGTTGTGCAGATGGCACAGGTTCATTTCATTGTAGAAATTAACCACGCTGCAGTAAATGTCAAATATCTTTTGCCCCCTTCAATTACAATTTCAAAATCATTAAAAGACGCCGCTGCATGTCTTCGATAAAGTGTTTCTTGTTGTTGTTTTTTTTGTTGTGAACAAGGCTTTCAGTGATGTGGATGGAGCCATAACATTGAAATTCTGAAGTGATTCCTACAGAAAAAAATATTTGGTAGTAACTGTGCTTTAGATTACAAACGGAAAACTTCACAATCGTATTTTAAGATTTGAAATTTTATCAGATTAATAATTTGTAAATCAGATTAATAAAATTGGAAACAATATTTGGTCTGAATTAATTCGAATTTGAGGTCATTCGACCTATATGAAGAAAATAGTAAAATTGCGTTTGTAATTGATAGAGAAGCAAATGCTCCGGCTGCACTTCTTCGGTTTTCAAACGTTAGTTGTTCTGCTCACATTTTGAATACTGTGCTGCATCATACGTTGGGTAGTTTTACCTCTGAGTGGCATTTTTTTGCACACCATGGGCTAAATGTGCAGGTCACATGGACCCCGAAGGGTCAGAGTAGGTTGGGGGAAGGGACCCACTGGAACAGCTGTTGGGAGATATATGGTAGCGTGTTCTTTAACGTGCACAGGGCATGACTCTCGCCGCACACGGGGCCAAGGCTTAACGTCCCATCCGACGGACAGCGGCCGACTGAGCCACCCCCGTCCACTGCATCATAAGACCCCAAGTGCAAGTACCGAAGAAAATAATGATATATAGTATATGATCAGTTCTTGTTGCATTCTCACTGCATTCTTCAAGAGTTATGGATTGCAGAGTCAATGACATCAATCTCTGGTGGGCGATGTAGATATCAAATGGAACAGGCAACTTCATATGTTCACCTCAATACATTCACAATGGGTGAAGATCGTCGCGGTTCTTAAGGAGAAGAAGAAAAATTTAGTTCACACTATCAACAAAAACATTCAGGGTAAGTTCATTTCCTTTCTCCCTCCTTTCAAATTTGATTCTGATAAACTGGAAGCCTCGGAAATGCCGACCCTTTATCTAGACTATTATGGAAACTGAAGCTTCTATCTATGTTGGAGGCTATATTCGAAAACATGAAATTTCTCCGAATTTTCAAGAAAACAGATTTAGGAATTGTGAGAGATAAATGTGCCATAACATTAGCCCACTAACAATTTTTCCGACACTCAAAATATGAGGGATTGAAATTTATTAGAGATTTAGAAAAGGAAGAAGTAAAGGCAGAAGCAAGAAGACTAATAACGGTAACTCCGAAGAGCACAAAAATGAAAGCTAACCTCCAAAAAAAGGACAAAAGTTAGCACATAAATTTCGAATAGTTTGAGGATTCATCCGATGAAGCTTCGGCAGAGAGAGAGAGTATGGCTCACACAGAGAGGAAGTGTTTACATATGGATGTATAAAGTTCTAGGCTCAACTCTTGGTGGAGCCAGCAACACCAGAACGAATTTCCACATCTGAGTAAAGCTGTCTGTTTCATTTACTTCGTACTAGCATCTAGGGTGAACAGTCAGGGATAAAAGCTTTTCTACTGAAGGGTGCGTGATACAAGACCGGCGCACCTGCCTAAAACCGAGCTATGTTGAATCGTTATTTCATGTTATAAATTAAAATAAAAAAACATTATTCTTTATTCAAATAGTGATAATATTTATTTAAAAATGCAGTACAACTTACAAATTTTCCAAGGACCGGCGGAGGCGGGGGTGGGACTGTTGGTCGCGCGCCAAACGTTAATTCGCAGTTCCGAAGTTCTAGTGCCCCATGGCCAGCATTGAGATTTATCTCTGCAAAATTCCTCGCCCTACATTCCGTCAGTAGGGGACAGCAATGGGTTTAGAAAGGCCGCCGTCCATCGGATGCGATGTTATATCGTGATTCCCTATGCAGGAGAACCATACCCTGTGCACTTTAAACAAATTGCTAGATGGCCTTAACGGGAAGCTCCATCTGTTTTCTAACAGCTGTGTAATGGGTACCTTTTTCTCAACCGTCACTAAGTTTAGAGATAATGCCGTCGGTAGTGATCAGCACATTTAGCCTATTTTATGAAAAAAAATTGCTCCAGAGTTAAGAAAACCCATCGAAACTGGAAACTGCAAATTTCGAGCCTGGAGCGCTACCTGCGGAACCAACCCCGCACAACAAACTGGAGAAACCTACAGTAATATTACGAACAACAAACACAAAATAACAAATGAGATAGTATCTATAGAATGACATTAATATTTATTAAATTAATACAATTAATACAAATATTTTTTTTTCGCAAATTAATGGCAATGACATTATTTAAGCAAATATAAACTTAAAACTAAAGGCAGCTATCTTCATAGTCGTAGCACTCCAAACAACAGCACCGTAGATCTGCCGGATCTCTCTAGGTATGTAGATAGTTAAAGGATTCATGGTGTTCCATGGATGGAAGTGTTTCCAGTTCACTAGAACTAAAGTCTCTGCTTATCCTTTTCAGCTCACTAATTACGTCTTTTCGAGGATGGCCCCAGATAGAACAAAATGGGTAATTTCGCAGCTTCTGTAACTTCAAAAAAAAAAAAAAAAAAAAAAAACGTTTTAAAGGGATAAGAAATTATCAAAACGGGAAAATTGTATTTTGCCCACTACCATCCATTCCTACGTAGCAACAGAGAGATCTCCCTTGATGAAATTGACTCATCATCCCCCCTTCCATTGCTGCAGGGTGTTCATTTCCGAACCTAGAGAACGCTCGTTGTTTCTGTGATCATATTCAATTTAAAGAAATGATAAATGATTGGACTTTTAAATTAGAAAACGAAGAAAGAGTAATAAAGAAATTAAGAATATACCACAGTCGATTTAAAACTTTCGTAGCTACAAGACTTCTTCGTAAAAAAACAACTAGCGAACATATTGCCTTAGAGTTCTAAGAGATCACCAAAGAAAAATAAATAAAAGATTAAAAAAATTTTATTTTTATCGCAAATCATACTAACTGAGCTGTTTGTGTTCAACGTATAAAGTTTCACGTATTTGGCTATGCTCAAAGTCATGTGTAAGAGCCCTGCTTTTGTTAATTTTCCTATAAATTTAACTTATTATTTCTCGAACTTATCTATTATCGTCTATTAAATTAATTTTAAATGGCTTAGTAATTGGGGAACTAACTATAGTTCATGAGAGCAAACTTTCTGTCTGAGGGAAGAATCAGCAATAGCGAATCTAGAAGTCCAGGGCTCAAAGCGGAAAAACTTTTAGTGGCCCTATGGTGTGTAGTTGAAACAATCTCTAAAATTATGAAAGCAATTCACGGAATGACTTGGAGATCACTAGGAAGCCAGGGCGCTAAACGGCAGTTACTCTGCTTATCGGAAAATCTATCCTTTCTAATCAGCAATGATCTCGATGATACAGGGGGATGTGCTCATAAGAGAAGGAGTATTAATGCTAAGAGTGCCTTCAAGGATTCTTCTATATTTTATTTATTTATATGAAAAAAATCATAATTATTTACATAATCTTTTTATCTTTCACTATTTACAGGATCTGGAGCTCCATAATCTCGATTCCCTTGCACCGCGATGTTTTCTCTCCTTATTTTTTTTTCTATTTGATGGGTTTCTGGAGTCTGGCCCCATATTCACAGTAGCATTTCGTAATGTTTTCCTCTTTCACTTTGCAGAGGACCGATTTCTGGAGCCCCGTAATCTCCATCGCTTTCTAGACCTTTTTTTGTTTTTTCTTTAAGTTATATGTTTTGTAAAGGATCGATTTCTAGAGCTCCATAATCTCGATCCCCTTTAACGCGTTGCTTTCTCTCCTTGCGTTTTTTCTATGAAAGGTTTCTCAGTGGCTTTTTCCAATTCTTTCTTCTTTAACATTTTAGAGGACCGATTTCTGGAGCCCCGTAATCTCGATCACTTTCTAGATTTTTTTTTCCTTTTCTTTTTAAGTTATATGTTTTGTAAAGGATTGATTTCTATAGCCCCATAACTCGATCCTGTTGCACGTGTTGCTTTCTCTCCTTACGGTTTTTTCTATGAAGCGTTTTTCATGTTCTATGAAGGGTTTTTCCGAGGCTTTTTCCAATTCTTCATTCTTTAACTTTTTGGAAGACCGATTTCTGGAGCCCCATAACTCGATCACTTTCTAGACTTTTTTTTTTCTTTCATTAAGTTAAATGTTTTGCAAAGGATCGATTTCTGGAGCCCCATAATCTCGATGCCCTTGCACGCGTTGCTTTCTCTCCTTACGTTTTTTTCTACGAAGGGTTTCTCAGTGGCTTTTTCCAATTCTTTATTCTTTAACTTTTTGGAAGACCGATTTCAGGAGCCCCATAAACTCAATCACTTTCTAGACTTTTTTGTTTTCTTTTATTAAGTTAAATGTTTTGTAAATGATAGATTTCTTGAGCCCCATAATCTCGATGCCCTTGCACGCGTTGCTTTCTCTCCTTACGTTTTTTCTACGAAGGGTTTCTCAGTGGCTTTTTCCAATACTTTATTCTTTAACTTTTTGGAAGACCGATTTCTGGAGCCCCATAAACTCAATCACTTTCTAGACTTTTTTGTTTTCCTTTATTAAGTTAAATGTTTTGTAAATGATCGATTTCTTGAGCCCCATAATCTCGATGCCCTTGCACGCGTTGCTTTCTCTCCTTACGTTTTTTCTACGAAGGGTTTCTCAGTGGCTTTTTCCAATACTTTATTGTTTAACTTTTTGGAAGACCGATTTCTGGAGCCCCATAAACTCAATCACTTTCTAGACTTTTTTGTTTTCCTTTATTAAGTTAAATGTTTTGTAAATGATCGATTTCTTGAGCCCCATAATCTCGATGCCCTTGCACGCGTTGCTTTCTCTCCTTACGTTTTTTCTACGAAGGGTTTCTCAGTGGCTTTTTCCAATACTTTATTCTTTAACTTTTTGGAAGACCGATTTCTGGAGCCCCATAAACTCGATCACTTTCTAGACTTTTTTGTTTTCTTTCATTAAGTTAAATGTCTTGCAAAGGATTGATTTCTGGAGCCCCATAATCTCGATGCCCTTGCACGCGTTGCTTTCTCTCCTTACGTTTTTTTCTACGAAGAGTTTCTCAGTGGCTTTTTCCAATTCTTTATTCTTTAACTTTTTGGAAGACCGATTTCTGGAGCCCCATAAACTCAATCACTTTCTAGACTTTTTTGTTTTCCTTTATTAAGTTAAATGTTTTGTAAATGATCGATTTCTTGAGCCCCATAATCTCGATGCCCTTGCACGCGTTGCTTTCTCTCCTTACGTTTTTTCTACGAAGGGTTTCTCAGTGGCTTTTTCCAATACTTTATTCTTTAACTTTTTGGAAGACCGATTTCTGGAGCCCCATAAACTCGATCACTTTCTAGACTTTTTGTTTTCTTTCATTAAGTTAAATGTTTTGTAAAGGATCGATTTCTGGAGCCCCATAATCTCGAACCGCTTGCACGCGTTGCTTTCTCTCCTTAAATGTTTTTTCTATGACGGGTTTCTGGAGTTTGGCCCCACATTCCCATTCGCTTTTCATAATAATTTCCTCTTTCACTTTTTAGAAGTCCGATTTTTGGAATCCGTAATGTCGATCACTTTCCAAACATTTTTTTTTTATTTTTAGTTTTTTAAATTATATGTTTTGTAGTGGACCAATTTCTGGAGTCCCATAATCTCGATCCCCTTGCACGCGTTATTTCTCTCCTTACTTTTTTTTTCTATATGACGGGTTTATCGAGACTGGCCCCACATTCTCAGTTGCTTTTCCTAATTCTTTCCTCTTTAACGTTTTAGAGGACCGATTTCTGGAGCCCCGTAAACTCGATCACTTTCTAGACTTTTTTTGTTTTCTTTTTTTAAATTATAGGTTTTGTAAATGATCGATTTCTGGAGCCCCATAATATCGATTCCCTAGCACGCGTTGCTTTCTCTCCTTACGTTTTTTTCTATGAAGAGTTTCTCAGTGGCTTTTTTCAATTCTTTCTTCTTTAACATTTTAGAGGACCGAGATCTGGAGCCCCGTAAACTCGATCACTTTCTAGACATTTTTTTGTATTCTATTTATTCAGTTATATGTTTTGTAAAGGACCAATTTCCGGAGCCCCATAATCTCAATCCTCTCTCACGCGTTACTTTTTTTCTATATGACGGGTTTCTGAAGACTGACCCCACATTCTCAGTCGCTTTTCCTAATTCTTTCCTCATTAACGTTTTAGAGGACCGATTTCTGGAGCCCCATAATCTCGATCCCGTTTCACGCGTTGCTTTCTCTCCTTACGTTTTTTTCTATGAAGGGTTTCTCAGTGGCTTTTTTCAATTCTTTCTTCTTTAACTTTTTAGAGGACCGATTTCTGGAGCCCCGTAAACTCAATCACTTTCTAGACATTTTTTTTTTTGTATTCTGTTTTTTAAGTTATATGTTTTGTAAAGTACCAATTTCCGGAGCCCCATAATTTCGATCCCCTTGCACTCGTTGCTTTCTCTCCTTACATATTTTTTCTATGACGGGTTTCTGGATTCTGGCCCCACATTCTCATTCACTTCTCATAATAATTTCCTCTTTAACCATTTAGAGGACAAATTTCTGGAGCCCCATAATCTCGATCACTTTCTAGACATTTTTTTGTTTCCTTTTTTTTTTAAATTATATATTTTGTAAAGGATCGATTTCTGGAGCCCCATAATCTCGATCCCCTTTACACGCGCTGCTTTCTGTCGTTACTTTTTTGTTCTCTGACGGGTTTCTGGAGTCTGGCCCCACATTCTCAGTCGCTTTTCATTATAATTTCTTCTTTCACTTTTTAGAGGACTGATTTCTGAAGCCCGTAATCTCGATCGCTTTCTAGACATTTTTTTTTGTTTTTCTTTTTTTTTCCCAAGTTATATATTTTGTAAAGGATAGATTTTGGAGCCCCATAAACTCGATCCCCTTGCACGCGTGGCTTTCTCTCCTTGCGTTTTTTTTTCTCTGACGGCTTTCTGGAGTCTGGCCTCCACATCCTCAGGCGCTTTTCTAGTTCTTTCCTATTTAACTTTTTAGAGATCCGATTTCTGGAGCCGAGTAATTTAGATCACTTTCTAGACATTTTTTCATTTCTTGTTTTTAAGTTATATATTTGTAAAGGACCGATTTCTGGAGCCCCATATTCTCGATCCCCTTGCACGCGTTACTTTCTCTCCTTATTATTTTTTCTATGGCGGGTTTCTGTTTTCTGACCCCACATTCTCAGTGGTTTTTTTCTAATTCTTTCCTCTCTAACTATTTAGAGGACCGATATCTGGAGCTCCGCAATCTCGATCACTTTCTAGCATTTTTTGTTTTCTTTTTTTTTAATTTATATATTTTGCAAAGGATCGATTTCTGGGGTGCCATAACTCCATCTCCTTGCACACGTGCTTTGTCTTCTTATATTTTTTTTCTATGACGGGTTTCTGGAGTCTGGCCCCACAATCTCAGTCGCTTTTCCTAATTCTTTCCTCTAACTTTTTAGGGGATCGATTTTTGGAGCCCCGTAAACTCGATCACTCTCTAGACATTTTTTTTTGCTTTTTTTTAAGTTATATATTTTATAAAGGATCGATTTCTGGATACCCATAGTTCGATCTTCTTGCACACGTGCTTTCTCTTCTTACATTTTTTTCTATGACGGTTTTCTGGAGTCTGGCCCCACATTCTCAGTCGCTTTTCATAATAATTTCCTCTTTCACTTTTTAGAGGACCGATTTCTGGAGCCCCGAAACTCGATCACTTTCAAGACTTCTTTTTGTTTTCTTTTTTTTAATTTATATATTTTGTAAAGGATCGATTTCTGGAGCCCCATAATAACTCGATCTCCTTTCACACGTGCTTTCGCTTCTTACATTTTTTTTCTATGACGGTTTTCTGGAGTCTGGCCCCACAATTTCAGTCGCTTTTCCTAATTCTTTCCTCTAAATTTTTAGAAGACCGATTTCTGAAGCCCCGTAACTCGATCACTTTCTAAACATTTTTTTGTTTTCCTTTTTTAAGTCGTATATTTGTAAAGGATCCATTCTTGGAGCCCCATAATCTCGATCCGTTTGCACGCGTTGCTTTCTCTCCTTACATTTTGTTTCTATGACGTGTTTCAGGAGTCTGGCCCCATATTCTCAGTCGCTTTTCATAATAATTTCCTCTTTCACTTTTTAGAGGACCGATTTCTGGAGCGCCGTAACTCGATTACTTTCTAGACATTTTTTTGTTTTCTGTTTTTTAAGTTATATGTTTTGTAAAGGACCGATTTCTGGAGCCCCATAACTCGATCCCCTTGCACGCGTTACTTTCTCTCCTTACTTTTTTTTTCTGTGACGGGTTTCTGTATCCTGGCCCCACATTCTCAGTCACTTTTCCTAATGCTTTCCTCTTTAACTTTTTAGAGGGCCGATTTCTGGAGCCAGGTAATCTCGATCCCCTGGCCCGCGTTGTTTTCTATACTTACATTTTTTATGTGACGGTTTTCTTGAGTCCCATAATCTCGATTCGCTTGCAAATTGTTTCTTCATTAGTCTGTTTTAGACTACTAAGAAGTCCTATAAAAGCAGTTAAGCATGGTGGAACATATTGTCGAGTGCAACAAGGGTAAAAAGTCAGCTGTATTGCCAGTTGCCTTTGACTTTATTTTCTGGATCGATTCCATCAATTAAGTCGTCCCCCCACGCTTCATTTCTCTTTTCTAGAATAGGATCTAGGCTTTAGTAAATTCGCGAAGTTCGTTTTCAAATCGATTATCATCGAAATAAGACTAATCATTGTAGCTCTGTGGACAGGAACATTCATAACAAAGCATATCAATAATTAGGTTGGAGTTCAAAACCTAAAAACATCAGCTTTAACTTTTTCATGATAACAACATTATAATGGTTGGTCATGTTTTATATCCACAAACTATAATCAATTTCAAATGTTATGTTACTCACTGTAATGGAAAGGTAAATATAAAAATTTTGAATTCATCATTTATACAATAAAATTTCCATATATAATATTTCCAGCCCCTGGGTCTATTTGTAGTATCATGCAACCCGTCATGTCTAGCAATGAAGCTGAAAACCTCAATGAAATTGACAAGCCAATCAGACATATAGCTGAATTAAAACTGGCAAGTACAACTGGCAATAAAGCTGACTAGAACAACAAACAATAATGTTGACATGAACAACTTGTAATAAAGCTGAGAAGAACAACTTACATTAAGGATGAAAAGAACACTTGTAATGAAGCTGAAAAGAACAACTTGCAATAAAGTTGAAACGAACAATTAACAATAAAGCTAAAAAGAACAACTATGAATAAACATGAGAATAGCTAGGAATAAAACTGATAAAGCACAAAAAATGAAGCCGAGAAAAACAAAAAGCAACGAAGCTCACAAGAACAACTAGCAATAAAGATGCCAAAAACAACTAGGAAAAAAGTAACAAGCTCAACGGCAATAATGCTGATAAGAACTAAAATAAAACTAAAAAGAACAATTAGCAATGAAGCTGACAAGAACAACTAGAAATTAAGCTGACAAACACAACAAGCAATAAAGCTGAAAAGAACAGCTAGCAATAAAGTTGGCAGACACAAGTGACAATAAAGCTGATAAGAACAACTCCCTTGAAGCTGATAAGAGCAACTCCCATTAAAGCTGAGGCAACAACTACCAATAATGCTGGCAGAAACAAATATTAATGAATCTGACAAGAACAGCAATAAAACTGACAAGAACAACTAGCAATAAATCCAACCAAAAAACTATCAATTATGCTGCTGGAACAACTACCGATATAGCTGACAAGAACACCTAGCAGTAAATCTGACAAAAACAACTAGCAGTGTAATTGACAAGAACTACTAGCAAAATAACTAACAAACACAACTAGCAAATGGAGCTGACAAACACAACTGCCAATAAAGCGGAAAAGAAAAACTACAGTCACAAATATTAATGAACCTGAAAAGAACAGCAATAAAACTGCGAGAACACCTAGTAAAGACAAAGAAATGATAAAGAACAACTAGCAATAAAGCTGACAAAAACAACTAGCAATAAAGCTGACAAAACAACTAGCAATAAAGCTGACAAAAACAACTAGCAATACAGCTGACAAAAACAACTAGCAATACAGCTGACAAAAACAACTAGCATTAAAACTGACAAAACAATTAGCAATAAAGCTGACAAAAACAACTAGCAATAAAGCTGACAAAAAACAAATAGAAAATAAAGGTGAGAAACAAATAAGTACACAAGACTTTCTTGATCTAAAATAGGAAAATGACCCTGACTTGCTAAGCGTCATGTGCGATGTAGATGTGCGTGAGAAAATTTTTACTTTCTTTGCCAAGCATAACACCATTTAGGCCAATTTCTCTCAACTTTAAAACGATTAATGGATTTTACAGGAACTACTTTGAAGGTAATAAGAGTTTAAAGGGGCGACGTTAACAACGAAACTATTGTAATCGTAGATGCTGTTGCAACTCGTAACTGTACTCTGTGTTTTATCGTTACAAACACTACCTGGAATTTCCTTACCTAACATGGCGTAACTCAGTCACAGACACCACTTCCCTATAAACTATTAACGAATTTTTCGACGGTCCCTATGATAATATTTGTGCTTTAGTTTTCCTGCAAATATCATTGGAAAATTAATATTTCCTTCAGAACAAATACTCCTATCAATTCCGAGTTATTGAGAGACAACTGCATTTTAATTCAAATTAATAAAATATGAGCCTATTGATATTGAGTAACAATTCATGTGAATCATATTTAAATTACTGTTTTTAACATAAAAACCCCAAATAATTATACATTTTAGAGAAAAATGGGTAGAATTGGTATCATTGAAAGACAATTACACAGATGCAAATTAATAAAATGTGTGAGCTTATTGATGTTTTTTTTTAAATAGCGATTGATGTTTTGCTTATTTAAATTATTTTTTCCAATATATACTAAGTTTGCAACTAAATGTTGATAAACTACCATTTTCTTTTACAAATAATGAAGAAAACTGGATTAAACTAGAACAGTGATTCCCAACCTTTTCTGGACCATCTTCAGAAGAGAACAAAAATTTTAACGCCCCCCTAGTCCATAATAGTTAATTTTATATGAAATATTAAAATATTGTAGCATATTATCTGTACCTAATTTATCTGTTTATCTATTAAAAATCATAAAGCAGAAATTAATAAAACGACAACCAAATGTACAATAAAATTGTTTATTAAAATTTTAAAAATAAACAGAGAATCAATAAGAAATAAAAAAATAATGAGATAAACACAAAATTAATAATATATAAAAAAATTAATGAGATGGTTGAGGCTGGTGGAATGTTAACAATTTGTTAATGTCGGGTTCCAATTTCGTTAACATCAATCGCAGATCGCCACGTTCAGTGATGTGTAGTTTGTTCCTCTTCTTTGACAGTAAATTAGCTACTGCATTGAATCCAAGCTCAGCCATATAGGACGAAGGAAATGCGATTAAAAACTTTTGTACTATTGCTCACAATCCAGGGTAGAGAACTGGTATTGATTGTTGAAACCAGAACTCTTGGTATCCATGTTTGAATTTTACTTTGAGTACTTCGTTAGTCGTGAGTTCTAAGAGTTCCTCTTCCAAATTTGATGATTCTTCAGTATCTGTGTTTGTGAAAGAATTAAAAACCCAACTCGGTATATTCATGTTTAAAATATCTTGGAAACGCTCCGTAAAATCAACATGAAGAACTTCCAAGTGTTGGCAGTAAGTAAGTAAATCTTCCGGTTTTGCAGAGACTGCTGATAATGTGGGAAAGTGGTTGTATTCACCTCTACCTAGATTTCGTTTGAATAGAAGAAATTTTCCCGCAAAAGCAGCTATGACTTTTTTGTTTTAAATTCAACTCATCACCTTGCAATTGTAAATTAACTTGATTAAATATTTTAAACAGGTCTGTCAAATAAGCGATGTCATTTTTTGACGTAATCAGGTTTTCGCCCAATTTTTCGTCTCTGTCTTCAAGGAAGTCCAGTACTGAGTCAAATAGATTGAAAAAACGATTCAGACAAACACCTTTAGAGAGCAAACGTACTTCTGTGTGCAGCAGCAAGCGATTGTAATCTTCATCATTTTCATTGCAAAGCTTGCCAAATAATCGGTCATTAAATGAATTGCTTCTAATCTTATTGATTGCTTTAATAACGTAATGGAGCGACGTATGCAGACGTTCATTCCAATTTTTTGCAACCAAATGCTGACGATGAATAATACAATGTACAGCGAGTACATTTGGTAGTGCTTGTTTCAATGCGCTATGAAACCCTTATGACGCCCTGTTATTGCTGGAGCACCATCAGTAGCAGCAGACAAAATATTGCAAATAGGAATTTCTTTCTCTTGAAAAAACTTTTGCATGGTATTAAATATAGATTCTCCCTTTGTATCAGATTCCAAATTTTTAGCAAATAATAACTCTTCATGAATTTTTTCTTCTTTTATAAATCGTACGTATGATAAGAGTAGAGCTTCGTTATTTGGTAGAGTTGATTCATCGAGTTGAATGGAAAATTTGCAAGTCTTTAAGTAATCACATAACGATATTTCAACGTCTTTTGCCATTTTATCTATTTTTCTTTGCACTGAATTATTACTGAGAGGATTTTTATTGATGATATCTGACGGTGTCTTATGATGAAGAACAATTTTTAATATCTCTTTGACTGCCGGCAAAATTAATTCCTCGCCAATTGTGTGTGGTTTTCCTGCTTTTGCTATTAACAATGAAACGTTATATGAGGCTCGTAGTCCATCATCATCTTGTTTAGAAGACGACGCAAAAAGGTTTGATATAGTTGGCTGTATTACATATTGCTTTTCCAGTTCTTGAAAATAGGATAAATCTTTGTTCTTCTTATCATCATGCATTTTATTTAAATGCTCTTGTAGCCTAGAAGGTTTCATAGCTTCATTTGAAAAAACTTTTCGGCAAATTAAACACATAGGTAATGATTGGTTTGTAGGAGAGTACGTAAATCCATATTTCAAATACTCAATACTGTACTGACGGCATTTCTTTTTATATGTAGATTCAGACATTTTCAAATACAAATTAACTTCTCAACAGATATTTTTTTATAGATAGTTATAAAAATAATGTTTATAATCACTTATCACTCACGACTATTTATCACGGCGAAGCACATAAAAATAATAAAACATTCCTAGCGCTATCGCTTTATAGATTTGATTTTGTGCACGCATTAACTTGTATGTTTGCGATGCCGGCGCACTTGCTCCGTAAACAAGTCATTTCAAGATCCCATATTCTTGTCGAAACATGTTAAATTGCATGAACCGCGTGTTTGCCTACCAACTTGCAAGGACTTGTCACCGTCAATCTATTCTAAACTAAAACAAATTAGGTATAGGTATACCTAATGCTAATTTAAAAATGCTTATTAACGCGATAACAATAATATAATTTACATAGCTCGATAAAATATTTATTCATGAAAACAGGTATTTTCAAAGTATTTTATTATATTAAAAAATAATTATAAAAAATATTAAATATAATAAATTTATTATTATTATTATATTATTATTGCATCAAGGTTGATTTGCCTATCAGGACGGACACACATGTCCAACGTAATAAGCCTGATATAGTAGTGCATGCTAAGGTATTGAATGAGATTACAATTATTGAAGTAGGAATAACATCTCAGGATAACCTGCAGACAGTAGAGGTTGAAAAGAAGAGGAAGTATAATCTGCTGGCTAATGAGTTTAGCCTAATTCACAAGTGTAATGTTAATATTATACCTTATGGTCTGACGTGGGATGGTATTGTAACTACGTACCATAAAACATACTCAAAGTGACTTGGAGTGGGAAAACATATTGAAGCTGATATTCAATCTGTGATCTTGAAGAGAACTTTTGAGAGCATCTCAGTCGACTTCAGACGTACCAGTACGCTAGTAGGCGGTAGCAGGGAACTTATTGTCCAAGCTGCAGTTGAAAAGCTGTACATGACGGATGAGGTAGTGGATGACCAGAATCACCAGGAAGACACCACAGAATAGAAGAGATAAAAAGGTTGTCACAGAAAATTCCATTAAATTTATTTATTTATTTGACCGCCCCTCTTGACTGCCTTAACGCCTCCCATTTGCCTCTGGATCCGCTACCGCCCTCATGGAAGGCTCCAGCGCCTACTGGGGGGCGGTATCGCCCCCGTTGGGAATCTATGAACTACAACATTTTAAATTTTTAAGAACAATTCATTGAAACATTCTAGCTACTAGTACATCTCGTTTTAAAACAAACTTTAACTTAAAAAATATAAATAACGAACACTAATAAGCAACTGTGCCATTAGAACTAAAAATTAGTCAAATTAGGATAAAAAATTTAAATTTTGAAAGTAAATTTCATAAATTGTTTCATACCTCATAACTCCTTCCTCCACGGCTCTTTGCTGTCCTCGAATCAGGATTTCCGTTAGCAATAGCTGGAAGACAACGGAAATGATTGGGGGAAAAGGTTGAGCAATATTTCATTCGATAATAATGGAAAGAGACATTTTTATCTCAAAGAAATATTGTTACGTTCTCTCTATTTTAACTTGGCTCTTCATTGTTGGTTCGAAAGATTAGATTTGAAATTCAACTGTTGTTTTCAAATGTTTTCACATACTAATAAAATATTATCTTTTGCATTTTCCCGATCATTCGTTCATTCGAATTCCTATTATTAGAGAGTGGATAATACAAAGAATTGAAAACTTATTTTTGAAACCGAGCTTCGCGAATGTACTAAAGCCTAGATCCTATTCCAGAAAAGAGAAATGAAACGGGGAGCCAATGGACGGCTTAATTGATGGAATCGATCCAGAATAAAAGTCAAAAGCGATTGGACCTCCATTCCAGTATGACATTTTTTCCTCTGTTTTAGAAGTCTTTAACAAATCTTTCAAATGTAAATAAACAAAAAAAATTAAATAATACCTATTTTCCCATATGCGATCTAAAAAGGTAGAATACCAGACTAAAGCATATCGATGGTGCAATCAGTTCACTGAGTTCGTATTCACTTCAAAAGAAGACAGAGGCCAGAAACCTTATTGAGTAGGTAAATCAGCGACCTATCTTCCTTTGAAGTGAATACGAACTCAGTAAACTGATTGTACCATTTATATGCTTTATACCGAATTCCTAATTTTTAGGGTGCATGTCGAAAGATAGTCGTTTTTAAGTTTTTAAATTTATTTACATTTTTTTTGTCACTAAAAACGCCTACCTTTAGAAACTTTCGTTTGATATCTGTTACATAAACAACGATCATATTCTTCCTCCCCCTGTTTTTGGAGTGTGTTTAAGGTACCCCATTGCATTGGAGACGTCACAGCCTTTAATTTCAGATGTAATTCGCTATGGTACACATCTGAGAAAATCTATCCCTTTTGGGGGGGATTGGTGTGGGGGAAATTTCGAAACAGTCTACGACAGTCTTCATATGAGCTTTCCTTTGACACTCAACTCGTAACTGTTGGCCCTCGCGTTCAGAAGATAAAGCAGAATAATGGTTTCCATAGTTTCCCTTATTAAGGAGGAAAAAACAAGAGAGTGAATTTTTTTATTCTGT
This sequence comes from Ryuthela nishihirai, assembly GCA_038380435.1. Lineage (NCBI taxonomy): Eukaryota > Metazoa > Arthropoda > Arachnida > Araneae > Heptathelidae > Ryuthela > Ryuthela nishihirai. Next base: position 56,984,975 of record JAWZYU010000016.1, on the reverse strand, counting down.
AACATTCCCCATGTCACAAGCTTTCATATGACTCATAGCTTGATATTTTCACCCTCGCATTCTGAAGCATAATTGTTTTCATATTTCCCCCTTTTTTAGGGGAGAAGAAAGCACGGGTGGTGAATTTTTCATAGTATATGATACTCCCGCGTAACGACTTTTCATTTGACACATAAATCATTATGGTTGTCCGTCGCATTCGAAAGATATGGTGGAACAAGTTTTGACAAATCCACAAACTGACAAACCCACAAATTACGAGCAGAAAGCAATAGGAAGAAAGATAATAAAAATTATGCACGAATTATTCTCAAACTGAATTATTTTTCCGCTTTATTACAGTTAACCACGTAATTCTGTCACGTGGACAAGACGTTATGAAGGGAGGACTGTCAGCCGCCATCGCCATTCCATTTTAATAGTGACATTATCGACCGACCTCCATATTGTGAGATTTTTCCACTGAGGAAAGCCTTCGCCACTGGCATAGAACATTCACGACAGATCCGTTGGTCCCCTCAGGTATCAGAGCTTAAATAACGTGACCTGGTGCAAACAACAGGAAAATATAATCTGGGTGCATATATCGCACCCAGGCCAGTCCACAATGGGCATCGTCCACGCCGGGTCAGCGAGGTGACCTCCACGATGGGGGCCAGTGAAAAGGCACAACGAAGAAATTTCAAAAAATGGACAGTTTCTTCTTCTCGTCTGGGCTGTGTGGTCGACAGCAATGATCCTCTCCAGTGAGCCGAGCAGATTTCCGAAGTGTGCGCAATGAATATTCGGAGGGAACGCTAAGCAGCCTGTGCTCCCAGCGACTTGAGGCGGACGGCCCAGTGGCGTCTTCCCGAGGGACTTCTGACTTGACGAGGTAGGGGGAACATTCTTACTAAGATCTGGTTTCGCTTTTCCACACGAATGTGTTTCTGTGAACTGCCGTCACGTTGTCCCGAACTGGGACCATAAACTGTAAAGACTGTTCACCTTTTCCAGCGAGTGGCTCGCTTTTTCATGAACTCTGATAAACATTTTAGTCTCCACCGCTAGAAAGCTTACCCTTGATTGAAAAGGGCCACTTGTTCCAAAATTGTCCCAAAAGTGGGAATAGTTGTGTGTGTAAAAATGTCAGAAATAGTAACTTGTTAATAAATGTTGTGTTTTATTTGTTAATTACAAATTATTTCAGTTTCATTATGGTAATGTCTGTCTTAATATTGGGTTTCGGGAACTGCCTTAGACTTGGCAGCAAGTAAACAAATCACGGCCTAAGTGCATGCGCCGCCCTAAAATGTTCAGGTGTAGTAACCACACAGTTATCAGCATTATCAAAGGGGAATGAACCTCTAACCTTCTTACATGTTTCAGAGTACCGATTTCTGGAGCCCCGTAACTCGATGACTCTCTACGTTTTTTTTATATATATTTTTTTTATTTTTACTTCATATACTTTATATCCGATTTTGGGAGCCCGATAATCACGACATCCTTGCACCTGTTGCTTTCTGTTCTTACTTTTTTTGATATGACGGGTCTGTGTTGTCTGGTCCAATATTCGGAGATGATGTTAGTAGTTTGTTGCCATTATACGGTACCCCCTTTGCACAGTGCTTTCCCCCCCTGTGTCGCAATCGTCCACGTTGTCTTCTTGCCTTGGACCCCCTATGTCGCAATCGACCGGAAATTGACCTGTGCTGGGCCACGTTGCCTTCTGAACTTTGACCCTTATATTGCAATCAACAGGAAATTGACCCTGGCGTTGCAACTGTCACGGTATTAATAATTCATAATTCATAATTAATAATACATAATTAAAAATTCCTCCCCTTTTAAACCCTGGCGCTATCTAGTGCCTATGAGGAACACTATTTTCCCCCCCCAAAAAAAATCCTTATTTTAACTCTAATTTTAAGCCCTCCTTCTCGAGCAGTCTCGATTTTTCTTTATAGACCCCCCCCCCCCCAATGGTTGACTTATATTTTAAACCCTCCACTTGTAGACCACCTGGTTGACCTATATTTTAAGCCCTACCTATATTTTAAGGCCCCCTCGGATTACAAGTCTCAGAATAATTCCACAGAAAAGGATGACACAAGTCTCAATTGTAAAAATCAACTCGCAAAGTTGTATTCTTATTAATTAAAACCCTTTCTATTAAAAGTTACCTCTATTAAAAATCTTTTGGTGTTCATTTTGCCAGGACTGCTAAACGATTCCCTTTTATTAAAACTCTGGTATTTATTTTTTCCAACCCCGTTAATCGATCCCTTAGTAAATAAAAACTCTCACTTACCTTTATTAAAATCATCCAGCGCTCGTAATAAATCGGTTTAATCGGGGGAAAAAAAATCATTCTATCGCTAGCGTACCTCCACGTTAATTTCGGGGAAAAGCCTCATCGGATCCAAGGTTCACGTATTTTACTAGAAGAATGACACAGTAACTGTTCCACAGAAAAATTAATAAAATTTGGTTTAAATTATTCGTAGGACTTGTATATAAGATCTAGCTTTAGACGTTCACCAGCCTAAAAGTTTACAAAGTCCGTTATCGGTGTATCGGAAATCGTACGTTTCCTGTAGACATCCTTCAGATCGCTTATTAGTGGGGTAGCAACAGCACTTTCGCCATATCACACGATATGGTGCAATCCTTTATCAGCTGGAAGGTCAAATGTCCAGCGCTTCACTGTGTCTGCATTTGACACTGATAAGGTTTAAAAATAGATGATTCCTAGAATCCACATTGCACAACGGTCAAAGTCCAGTGGGGGAGGGTGTATATAAACACCGACTTCTCAGCGACTGTCACTGTGTTCTTCATCTGTCAGTTTGCGACCTGTCAACCCTGCTCGCTCTCCTTCTCTACCTGCTAGCTCGTCGATCCTCTTCTCTACCTGAGATGTCCACTATGCGAGAATTTTCCTGTGCTGGATCCTCAACTGATACCAGGTAAATGAAATTTTATTTAATATTGTCCTTAAGTTGCTCAACTGAATCACCTACTAACGTACAATATAGATTTTTATATTTGTTTCTAACTAGTAAAGTCATTCTAAATGATAATTTTCAAACTTTAGTTATATTTTTGTTGATCAAGCTAGCAAAGTGTGCTTTTATTACAACTGTTCAGTTCAATATAGATTTTTTTTTATTTGTTTCTACCCTGTCATTTTATTCTAAACGATAATTTTCAAACTTTAGTTAGATTTTTTGATCAAGCTAGTCAAGTGTGCTTTTACTACAACTGTTCAATATAGATTTTTATATTTGTTTCTAACTAGTAAAGTCATTCTAAATGATAATTTTCAAACTTTAGTTAGATTTTTTTTTTTTTTGATCAAGCTAGTCAAGTGTGCTTTTACTACAACTGTTCAATATAGATTTTTTTTTTTATTTGTTTCTACCCTGTCATTTTATTCTAAACGATAATTTTCAAACTTTAGTTAGATTTTTTGATCAAGCTAGTCAAGTGTGCTTTTTTACAACTGTTCAATATAGATTTTTTTATTTGTTTCTACCCTGTCATTTTATTCTAAACGATAATTTTCAAACTTTAGTTAGATTTTTTTTTTTTGATCAAGCTAGTCAAGCGTGTTTTTATTACAACTGTTCAATATAGATTTTTATATTTGTTTCTACCCTGTCATTTTATTCTAAAACGATAATTTTTCAAACTTTAGTTAAATATTAGATTTTTTGATCAAGCTAGTAAAGTGTGCCTTTATTACAACATAACTGTTCTAAGTTAAAAAAACATGTAAAGTACTGCATATTCTGAGACTAAATTATCTATCCAGGTCTGATGCTGGTCCTTCCACTGATGCCGACTGCTTTGAAGAGCTACTCACGGCAGTGCGCACTCTAGAGGCGGCAGCCAAAAGACCTCCTACACCTGAGCTTCCTGAACAGTCGAAGCGCCTTTGCATACTCCAACAAGGTGGCAGGGAATTAAGGCAAAGGACATCGAAACTTTCCCTCAAGAAGCGTCGTCAATCCACTGTCGCAGCGGGTATGGGAAATCCCTACGTCCCCGTCGTACCTTCAACTGCAACCAGGTAAATGAAATTTTATTTAATATTGCCCTTAAGGCGCTCAATTGAATCACTTACTAACGTACAATATAGAGTTTTATATTTGTTTTTACCCTGTCATTTTATTCTATAAATGTTAATTTTCAAACTTTAGTTAGATTTTTTGCTCAAGCTAGTAAACTATGCTTTTATTACAATTGTTCAATGTATTTGTTTTCTACCCTTGTAAAACCATTTTACTTTTTTTTTTATTCTAAATGATAATTTTCAAACTTTAGTTAGTTTTCTGCTCATGCTAGTCAAGTGTGGTTTTATTACAACTGTTCAATATAGATTTTTCTAACTAGTAAAATCATTTTAGTCTAAATGATAATTTTCAAACTTTAGTTACTTAGTTTTTGATCAAGTTAGCAAACTGAAGCATATTGGTTTTTCATTTTCTGTTCTAAGATAAAAACGTGTAAAGTACTGCATATTCTGAGACTAAATTATCTATCCAGGTCTATCCCTTCCACTGGTGCCGGAACCTCCAGCGTTCGTGTTCCCGTCTCCTCCAACATAAGGACACCATTCACTATCGCCGCTGGTACCGGACCCTCCAGCGTTCGTGTTCCCGTCTCCACCGGCATAAGGACACCATTCACTATCGCCGCTGGTACCGGACCCTCCAGCGTTCGTGTTCCCGTCTCCTCCGACATAAGGACACCATTCACTATCGCCGCTGGTGCCGGACCCTCGAGCGTTCGTGTTCCCGACATAAGGACACCATTCACTATCGCCGCTGGTACCTCCACCGCTACCAGGTAAATGTAATTTTATTTAATGTTGCCCTTAAGGCGCTCAACTGTACCACATACTAACGTTCAATATAGAGTTTTATATTTGTATCTGTTTTTCTAACTAGTATGGCATATAAACTGACAGGCTCCTGTCAGACCTCTGTGGCAAGCAGCTGCTTGAGGGGGTATTTTATTTTAAAGTCATTTTATTCTAAATGATAATTTTCAAACTTTAGTTAGATTTTTTTTTTTGATCAAGCTAGTCAAGTGTGCTTTTTTACAACTGTTCAGTTCAATATAGATTTTTATATTTGTTTCTAACTAGTAAAGTCATTCTAAATGATAATTTTCAAACTTTAGTTAGATTTTTTTTTTGATCAAGCTAGCAAAGTGTAGTTAGATTTTTTTTGATCAAGCTAGCAAAGTGTGCTTTTATTACAACTGTTCAGTTCAATATAAATTTCTCTACCATGTAAAGTCATTTTACTTTTTTTATTCTAAACGATAATTTTCAAACTTTAGTTAAATATTAGATTTTTTGATCAAGCTAGTCAAGTGTGCTTTTTTTTTTTTACAACTGTTCAGTTCAATATAGATTTTTTTATTTGTTTCGACCCTGTCATTTTACTTTTTTTTTTTATTCTAAACGATAATTTTCAAACTTTAGTTAGATTTTTTGATCAAGCTAGTCAAGTGTGCTTTTACTACAACTGTTCAATATAGATTTTTTTTTTATTTGTTTCTACCCTGTCATTTTATTCTAAACGATAATTTTCAAACTTTAGTTAGATTTTTTTTTTTTGATCAAGCTAGTCAAGCGTGTTTTTATTACAACTGTTCAATATAGATTTTTATATTTGTTTCTACCCTGTCATTTTATTCTAAACGATAATTTTCAAACTTTAGTTAGATTTTTTTTTTGATCAAGCTAGTCAAGCGTGTTTTTATTACAACTGTTCAATATAGATTTTTATATTTGTTTCTACCCTGTCATTTTATTCTAAAACGATAATTTTTCAAACTTTAGTTAAATATTAGATTTTTTGATCAAGTTAGCAAACTGAAGCATATTGGTTTTTCATTTTCTGTTCTAAGATAAAAAAAACATGTAAATGTACTGCATATTCTGAAAAATAAATTATCTTTCTAGGTCCGCATTCTCCAACGTTCCTGTCAGTGGATTCTCCAACGTTCCTGTCAGCTCTACAGAGTCTCCCCACTTCACAGTGTCACACACTCGGCGGTACAACTCGAAAAAATTCAAGACAGAATTCATCTCCACGAGTGTGCGACTTGGAGGTATGGAGAATGTGGAACCACACAATTTCCTCCCGGTCCTACACGACCTGCACGAGAAAATGCTGGCTGAAGTCGTCCCCACAGGGGAGTATAGCCATGTTCGGCTGTGTTTACGCTCCCGGGATTTGAAAAACCCCGTCAACTTGCCCCTAATTCGGCGTAATGCCCTGACGGGGGAGAGATTCATGGCTGCACTTGACAAAGTAGTGCAGTCAAATGAGTCTCTTGGTCCCGGGAGCGAACTGGAGTTCGACTTTGTGTGTGCCGACCTGGACCGGGTCAGCAGCGGTAATGACGGGAGACGTGCAGGACCTGAGAAGCGTAGTCTCGTGGATGTCCAGTCTTTCATCAACAATAAGAAGGCTCTCACGAAAATTGTCAATCGTGACAACATCTGTTTAGCAAGGGCTCTCGTCGTCGCACGAGAGCTTTGCTTAAAAAATAAAGGCCTGCCAAACACTTATGTGCAGATCCGTGATTACAGGCTACGGCTTCAACAGACGGAAGCCCACCAACTTCATCAGGACGCCGGCGTACCCGAGAGTCCCTGTGGACTCCCGGAAGTCCGTCTCTTTCAAGCTCACATGACACAGTTCAGGATTGTTGTGTATTCAGCCGACGACGCCTTTCTCCCTATCTTCATTGGTCCCGAAGGTGGGGACAACATTTATTTATTGTTTAGTGCAGGGCATTACGACGTGATTACTAAACCATCAGGGTTTTTCGGGGTTAGGCAGTTCTGCCATAAGTGTCTAAAGGGGTTAAATACAGAGGGGCACGTTTGCAAGGGAACCTGCAACAGGTGCCTGTCAGTCGATGTGTTTCACGCAGGGGAGCTGTTGCTTTGCACGGTATGCTGTGTGTATTTGCGCGGGGCTGAATGCTTTCAGGCGCACCTGCTGAAGGCATGTCAGACACGGCATCGCTGTGTTAAGTGCATTAGCATTTACGATCCCCTGAAAAAGCACGTTTGCAAGGCTGACACCTTAAAATTCGTCGAGCCCTGCAAAATTGACCCTGTCGGTCAGACTTACCTCTACTTTGACGTAGAGACTGTGCAGTGTGCCGACGGGTTGCTGAAACCGATACTATGTGTGGTCACATACCAAGTGGACGACGAGTGGGTCTATGCTTCATTCCCGGAAACGGACGCCTTTATGGATTGGATTCTGGCTGAAGTACGTCCTGGGGTTCAAAGATTCAAGGACGCCACAGTCCTCGCACATAATCTGAAAGGCTTTGACGGCATGTTCATCATTAGTTACCTGTACAGAAAATTTTTAAAACCGGATCTCGTGTTCGATGGATCTAAGATTTTAGGTATCTTTTTACCTGGCCTTAAAATAAGGTTCATCGACACGTTGTCCTTTATTCAGGCTCCTCTTCGATCATTCACGAAGACCTTCAACTTGGAGACGGTGAAAGGCTTTTTCCCCTTTAAATTCGTGAAGGAGGAAAATCTACAGTATGCAGGACCCATCCCTGATCGGCTTTTTTTCCAGCCGGAAGACATGGAGCCTGAAACTCTGTCAGCATTCAACGAGTGGTATGCCGCAGCAAGCCTTGAACCCTGGGATTTTCAACAACAGCTTCTGTATTACTGCAAGGCAGATACAGAGTTGTTGCGGCGAGGCGCCCAAGCTTTCCGTGAGGAATTTTTAAATCTCACAGGCGTAGACCCATTTGCACGTGACCTGACTATTGCCGGTGCTTGTCTTCGAATTTTCCGTGGGAAGTTTCTGCAAAAGAATACCCTCGGTGTGTGTCCCGCCCAAGGGTATTCGGCGAGTAACGACCGGCAGTCCTTGAAAGCTCTCGCATGGTTAGAGTATGAGGCTTCCAAGGACAATATCGAAATTCAAACTGCGCGATCACCCGGAGGTGAGTATAAGATAGGGCAGTACAAATTGGATGGCGTGTGCCACAGTACCCGTTGTTATTACGAGTTTTTAGGTTGTTACTTTCATCACTGTTTGAAATGTTTCAAACCTGAAAAAATAGATCAGCGCACGAGAAAGCCATTTGGTCTGCTAAACACCCGGACCATGGATCGTCTTGAGACCTTGAAAGTGCTGATGAACGGGTACACATGCAAAATCATGTGGGAGCACGAATTCGACGAGTTAATGCGCAAAAACTCACCCGTCGCATTAATTTATAAATCCGTCGAGCCTATCAGGCGTATAGGGGCCCGTGACTACCTCTACGGAGGGCGCGTGGAGGTGTTTTCCATCTTTGCATCGGCGGACCTAGGATGTAGCCTTAACTACGTTGATTACAACAGCCTGTACCCTTATGTTTGCAAGAAGGCTCCATTCGGTAAAGGTCACCCGGTTCGGATCACCTCCGATTTCGCCACGGACCTCGACCACTATTTTGGCATTGCACACGCCACACTGTTAGCCCCCGACGATTTGTTCATCCCTGTACTGCCCTACAGGTGTAATGGGAAGCTGCTTTTCCCCCTTTGCAGGAGCTGTGCAGATGGTCAGCTGGCACCCCCTTGTCAGCACACCGTGAACCAGCGCGCATTGACAGGATCTTGGCCAACGTTCGAAATTTACGCTGCGATGCGTGCTGGATACAAACTTCTTCAGTTCCACGACGTGTGGCATTTCAATACCATCCTGCAATATGATCCCGCAACAAAAAAGGGAGGTGTCTATGCTGGGTACATAGATACTTTTCTGGGGCTGAAGCAGCGCTACTCCGGGTTTCCCCCTGACGTGCAGACCGAGGAGCAAAAGGAAGCCTTCTGTGAGGCCTTCTTCCAGGCGGAGGGTGTTCGGATCCTCCCCTCGGAAGTTGAAAAAAACAACCTTAAGCGTACACTTTCCAAGGTCTCGCTTAATTCGTCATGGGGGAAGCATGCGCAGAACATGAGTCGAACCCAGACGACCATTGTTAGTTGTCCTGTCAAGTACATGGAGCTCTTGATGGATGCATCGCTAGTCATCACTGACGTCGCTGTTATCAGTGATCAGGCCGTGCTTGTCACGCACAAGCCGGCGGAGTCTGCCACTCCAGCGAACACCCGTGGAAGCCTGATTCTCGCCGCAATGGTGACGAGTCACGCCAGACTAAAACTGTACGAGCTTCTATCAAAATTAGACAGTCGTGCAATGTATTCTGACACGGATTCAGTAATTTATACAACGTCTCCTCGCGACACCTACACACCACCACAACATCCCTTTCTCGGAGGTCTCGTAGATGAAATTTCTTCAAAGTACGGCTCCGGTGTACACATCACTGACTATGTCAGCGCCGGAGCCAAAAGTTATGCCCTTCGGCTGAGCAATGGGGATGAAATTCTTCGCGCCAAGGGCATATCACTCACGAAGAAAAACCGGTGCACATACAATTTTGAACTACTGAAATCCATGGTGCTAGGGAACTCCCCAACCAGTGAGACCTTCGAAGTCCCTTTCAATGTAATTCGTAATAAAGTGGATGGGTCACTTACGAATAAGCCCATGGTGAAAAGGTTTAAGGCTAACCTAGATAAGCGGTATCTCAGCCCGGGTTCGACTCTCACTGTACCTTATGGTTACAATGACCTGGGCCTGGATACCCTTATCCAACTCATGGATGAGTAAATGTACAGTTTTCAACTTATTTATTTCATATTACACCTTTATTTATTTCATTGTACAGTTTTCAACTTGTTTATTTCATATTACACCTTTATTTATTTCATTGTACAGTTTTCAACTTGTTTATTTCATATTACACCTTTATTTATTTCATTGTACAGTTTTCAACTTATTTATTTCATTGTACAGTTTTCAACTTATTTATTTCATATTACACCTTTATTACATTGTACAGTTTTCAACTTATTTATTACATCTTTATTTATTACACCTTTATTTATTATTTCACTGTACGCCTTTTATTTCAATATCCTTAATGGATCTTAATCATTATTTCAGTGCCCTTAGGGGACTTTAATTATTATTATTTCAGTGTCCTTAGTGTACTTTAATCACACGTAATGCCCTCGCACTCGGCGTCGTCAGCAGTTTTTGAAGCTTGTATTTTTGAAACCTACAATATGTTACTGTCCAGCATTGGATATGTGAAACCAACAGTGGATATGTCATGTGAAAGCAACAGTGGATCTGTCATGTATATTTTTTAATAAAAAAGGTTTCAAAAAATCCGTCTCTTTATTTCTCAGAACTGGAAGACACTATGGTGGGAGAAAGCAAGAGGTAACTTTGTTTTTCAGGTGCTCCGTAAGTCTTATCAGTGATCTGCACAATGCGCTGCTCCCCTCCAAGTCTCGCTGCTGCAGCAGCATTCTCATTTCCCCGCCCATCGACACTAACGCCCTCTGCTGTACTCTCGAGTGTAGCAGCACTCGTACAACCGCGCCCAGTCATGCAGATCACTTCCGGATGTCAAACATTGAATGAACTATCAGTGTGAAAACATTGAATGAACTATCAGTGTGAAAACATTGAATGGGAAGAGACATAAAAATGGCAAAAGGCATATTATCAGTTTTACTTTCTTTTATTGGATACAGATTTTTAATACATGGTTTTTTTAACACAAGTCTTCAAGCACACAAGTCTTGGAAAGTTTTTTACAGATATTTTCAATACGCCGTCCACTCGGATAATTTTCTTTTCTTACGTCGGATGGGAACAGCAATGTCTTTTGGGGGCCGCTCTTCAGCTATATGATTTCTGGGAATGTTGACTTTTACTTCCTGTGGAGTGTCAAGCTGTTTTGAGAATAACAAATAATTTTTCAAAGCAGTCAGATACTTTTCAGTCTTATCGTCAGCATCACCAGACTCTAATATTTTCTTCATCTCTGAGTCTAAATCACACACTTTTTTTCTTATGTTTCTCCTCTGCACTGCTTTCACTGAAATCATTTTTTTCTAAATAACGAGACCAGTAGGGGGAGGGCAGCAGTCAGTAGTGGTATAATGAACCCTGAACCACGCTGCAGGAGATGCTTCTTGTGGCGTAAAGATGCACGTTTGGATGCTAGACTCCTTATGACCGTCTTGTGCTGGCGTAAATTCTTTAATACTCGATGGGAGACAGGTATATTGCCTTTTAAGAAATTGGAACACACTTCACATAGAGCATACATCTGGGGGTCGGAGATGTGCTTCATCAGAGCTGCACGCTGCTTTCCTCCTAGCTTTGGCAAGCACTGAAGGAACGGGCCTTGAGATTTAACTTTCATTTGGAACGTAAAGTATTTCGGGTTCTTCTGATGGAAGAATCTTTGCACGGAGCCTTTCAGTATCTAACGTTCTGGGATGAAGGTCAACACACAAATAGCCACAGGTTGCTTGTGTAGCTAACCTATAAGCATCCGTCAGGAGTTTAGATTGATGGGGGTATACTTGTCTCGCCAGGTGAGTTATTTGTGAAGCATCCCGACAGTTGCGAAATAAAAACATGTAGTGAGCATTGAGCGATATAGTCCTCGAATGTCTTCCCTTTAAAAACAGATTTTGTAATATCAGGACAATCGTGATATTTTTATGATGACCACCACGAATAAACAATTGTGATATGCGTTCGCTGGCTACAGACTGTTCCATCAAGTCATCCAGTACCAGAAGTGTAGGTCTGAGGGGATCAAATTCCAGATCCGTAGGTAGTCCTTCATAAAATTCCACCATTTTCTTGAAGGGTTCAAAGGCAGGCTGCCACTCCCCGTAGCAGTAAACGACACGTTGGGGTGGGGGTTCGAATACTTGAGCTGCTTCTCTGATGAGTTTCAGAGTGAAAGTCGTCTTTCCACACTGTGAAGGAGCAGCAATTATAATATTCGAAGGAGTTCGGAGAGCCATCGCAACACCATGCAGTCGTTAAAGTCTACTCGACACGTGTAATCACGATGCAGTACTGTGGGAAGAGTCGAACCACACGCTCTTTTAAACAGGAAATACAGACAGTGAGCACCGCAAGTGTCTCCCAGGGGGTCCTGCAGAGGTATTGAAGGATGTAAGACGTGACGTATGCCTAGTCGACTGTAGTATTCTTGCATGGCGACATCGGGACTCGTACCTAGGGGGTCAAAGTGATCCACGTGCATTCCTTTCTTGTAAACTGCTATCCAGTGGGCTCCAGGCATGGAGGACGGATCGGTATTGTAGATAAACAAGGCTTCTGATTGGGTGATTCTGCTAGGTAGTCTGTCACGGGGGAACACTCCGAGACTTGTGGGTAACATCGAAAGGATGGATTCTAGTTGATAGGTATTCATGAGCTGTAGTCAAACAGGACTTTACGATCCAATGGGATTTCCAGCAAATTCTGATATTCGGCATACAGGATCACAGTGACCGATGCGGATAGCGGCTTGGCAAACTTTAATTCGACTCTCACACTCCCACTCTTTATTAAAGAAAACACTTGATTGCATTCACGTTGCTCGGGGGTCAATTGGAATCCAAACAATGTAAAACCTTCTCCATAGGCTTTTCGCGATAAGTTAATACCACTATCGGATTTCCAGGCATCCACAGCTTCCAATAATCCTTGGTAACAGCGGAGATAGCGCCCATTCGCAAAGTCTGGTGCGTAGGACTGGTGATCGCTGTCAATGTGAAGGCTGATGTAGTTTAAGTCGAAATGTTGGAAGTTGAAGGGATTTTTTTCGTACGATCCATTCAGGCTGGTGCTTTCCACCATACCCAGTACCAGACGTACGGGGAGCTGACCTAGAAATAAATTGTCACGGTTCACACTCGTCAGTCCCGAAGCAATGGAAAACATACGTAAATCCGTTCTTCGCAGAGGGTACTTGGCACTCTCCGAACCCAGCAGGCGAGCGTGTGCGAGGATGACACCCGAAGTGGGTTTGACTTTACGCACGAAAAATTCGGCTTCGTGTATCTGTACTTTGTAAGAGGGGTCCGCTTCACCTGTCACGAGACAGAATTCGGGTTTGGATCTCAATAAACGCAGTCTCAGATCGACTTGATTGAGCAGGTAACGATCTTGATTAAACAGGTCAGCATGGATCCACGAGATGAGTTCGATACCTGTTGGTTTGACGTAGCCCTTGCGCTGATGCCATCCCTCGTTCTCCCGACTGGTCAGTTCCATTTTACCGGGGGTGTCGAGGTACCAGAGCGAGGTGCCGAGCTGGCTTCGTGTGGCATCGGTACCGTAATTCAATAGAGTCTCCAGGTATGCCCTGTAGGGGTACAGGGTGTGAGAAGCACTCACTAGGTGATCATTGAGGAAGACGTCTACCTGGCTGAAGAGGGCGTGGAAGAAATGATTGCAGGGAGCAATCACTTCCGACGGTGCGGTACCATCGGATTTTACAATTTTCAAGACGAGACGTAGGTGACATCGGGACAGATCAATGTAATCGTCTGTTCCCTTCACGATGAATTCGAGTGGAGCATTACCTTCCAAGGAAGCCACAGGTAAATAATTGACATAGCAGCCTCTTTCTAATTGTGAGACTGTGGGAGGGATCAGAAACAGGTCCAGTTCTGAATTGGCACAGTCGCCAGAATCAGCGTGAATTTTCTGAATGCTCATGATGAAAACACGTCCTGCACAGTACAGTGTCTCTTCACTTTATGAACCTTGGGATGCTGACGGCGGCGTTTTATTCCTTTCCCTCCCTGCAGCTTTGAACTGGCACGCTGTAAGAGGTCGGCGCCCGCTTCACGGAGTCCCGCTTTGGCTGCAGATTTGAAATTTTGCCCCTGGGACATCTCTGAAACGAACCGTAGTCCACCCTTACGTAGGGTAGCCAGCGCAGGTCGTACGAGAGGGCTGATGAAACGTCCAATAGTTGTAAAGATGCTTCCTAACCCATCGCCTCTCTGATAACGAGGACCACGGAACACACCCTTCCCCGTTTGGCTCTTATAGTAGCTCACGTAGGCGTCTGCAGAAGGTGGAACGAATTTAACCCTCATGACGGAAATGTAACTTGACTAAAACTTTACCGAATTTAAAATGCAGAGGTTCTCCGGTGTCAGTACGAAGGAAGATTCTCACACTCTCGAAACTGTTCCTTGCAAGAGGGTAGTAATCAGGTTGCTGATACACTGCAACAATGGCTTCGTTATTACTGGTTCTGACGGCGGGGTTCACGACACGCAACAGTTCACCATGAGTATCACCTAACAACTGAGGCGCAATCAGGTCTGAATACAAATAAATACCATACATTCCTCTGTTCATATCGATGGGATAGTCACCCTGGACTTTATTCAGTGGTATATCTAATTTAGTGATTCCTAGCATGTCTCCTAATCCGGGGTTCGATCGAGGAAATTTAATGTAATGCGACTTGTCTGTATCCATCAATACGGTGTGATCTGCCTGTTGCTTGAAACGGTAAGCTTTTCTCAGCCTGTAGGGTAACATCTGGTTCATTGCATCGAATAATGATTCGGCTGTTTCGTATCGTCCGTGGGGTACCTTTCGTTCTTGGAAACTACCTGGGGGTATCACGTAGAAATAACATTCGTCATCTATGTCGAATGTTGGTGTATTGCAAAGTTTGCTGGCAAATCGTTGGTGGAAGGGTTTGTCAACTTCACCCTCCCCGATACACAGAAGTTTACCGAAATTCGTTTTAGGAAACATCAAACCGTATCCCTCACTCGGTTTGAATACCCAGTAACCGCTGTTATAGGAAACTATTATTTCTTTTGGGAGTTGGGTGGTGAGGAGAGACAACAGTTCCATTCGAGTTATTTTACCCGGTTTAAGTTTGATTTTCCTGTATTCTTCGGTGGGAGCGTAATATTCATACGTGTCATTAGAACCGTCCACATTGTACCAGCTCACGGGTAAGTGAACTTCTGCTAGTCCCACTTTCCATTTTCCGCTCAGTCTTAGGGGTTGTGCTAGACGAACCGTGAAATCAGTCTGCGAATTGTTTGGGTAAATATTCTGACTAGCCGTGGAGGGTAGGGTCAGGTAGAAACTATCCATTTTTTAGGGATCCAGGAAGGTTTGGGATAACCACGAAATTTGACCAGTGCCTTGTGACCTTTACGCTCGATTATTTTCTCGACCGTGTAAAGTTCGGGTTCTGTCACTTTTTGAAGTTCCGATTTATAGAATGTACCTTTCAACACTTCTCCCTCGGAATCCCGTATGACGTACACAGGGGGTTGTCGCTGTAACACCTTGTCGACTATAAATATTTCTTCGGTCCACAAATGCGTTCCTGCCTTCTTGAAGGGTACTTTTACACTGGCTAGTCGAACCGTGTCCCCCACTTTAAATGCTGGTTTTTCTTTTACTACGGTCGGATTGCGATAGAGTCGAACCCACACAACGTCTTCATTGCGTAAGGTCACGTCCTTGGGAGCCATATCGTGTGCACTGTGAGCGGTGGCATTGTATCCCCGTACAACGCGCGGTAGCACGTCCAGGTAGCGGTAGGTGTTATTGCGTGTATAATATCTCCCCAGTTTCTCGCGTAGGGTACGATTCCATCTCTCCACAAAAGCTGCTTTTTTGTCAGAGTAGGTGGCAAAGAACCGAATACCTTTCTTTTTCAGGAATTTCTGGAACACTCTGTTGGTAAATTCCGTACCCTGATCCGTATTTAAATTCATTGGAGACCGACCCTTGGAAAGGATTTTTTTGAAAGCCAATACCATTTCTTTCCCTGTTTTAGCCTTCATGGCAACCGCCCACCCGTACCTCGAGAACACATCGATGACTGTTAATATGTAGCGATACCCATCATTGAAGCGAGTTAGATTTTTCACCACCATGAGATCGGCTTGCCATTGTTCGTCTAACCCTGTGACGTAAACTTTGTTACGGGGGAACTTTCTGCGAACAGGTTTATGTAGCGTGTAGGCAGGTTGCTTTTCTAACCATTCACGGACGAGTTTGAGTGGTAGTCCCGTATTCTGAGCTAACTTTTTTACACTACCGAAACCTCTTTCGGGGTCGAAATAATGGGACTCCAAAGTTTTGTTTTCTGCTGCACCCAGACGTCGTACCCCACCAGGTTTTGCCATTGATGTAGCGAAAGTGTAACACCTGTCACTGTAGGAACGTCCCCTATAAACTGTCTGATGTCAACTGTTAAGTTACACACACGAATTTTGTATTCGTCGTCTAAGGCTTTTGACTCTCCACACTGAATATTTTTACTAGGAGCTACAATTTCTAATACAAGCACTGCTATCGTTAACACTGTCACGATTACACTACCCACACTAGCTAACACCTTCTTTCTCCTATCCATACCAAGACTAAAATGACATTGGATGAAAAGACAGACACATTATATAAGGTTACAATTATTTATTTAATTTATACATTTCATTTTTTGCCTCGTCGACAATAGCGTTATATTTTAGAGTGCAAACAAAACCAGAATCTACAAAATTCAACAGACCTCGTTTCCAGGCAGTATCCACAAATACCTGTGCTAAGGCATTAATGTCCAAGTCACCAGACCACCCTACGATGGTCGGTATTTTTTCTTCGGGTTGCAGTCCATCTAACGGTATCACACGCATAAGTTCTTGCTGAAAAATATTCATCAGCAGCTGGTAAACACAATCGGGACCGTGGAAAACAGGGCCCAGCCGGAAAGGACGAATTAATTGTGAATGTTCCATAATAGCCGTACGGAGTTGGTGATCTTTGGGAGTCCCGCACACGCCATGCACAATGCGCATCACCTCGTCTAAGTGAATAGCCAGCGTGAACCACTGTGAAGCATTCAGTGTTATACAACGTCTCACCACACGGAACTGTAGAGTTCTTTGGTCAGCGGATTCTTTGATGAATTCGACACAACGTTCACCATCCACAGTTCGATACATGTAGACACGTAAACCATGCGTCACGTACCATGTCTGTTGATCGGGGCCGATTTTCACTTGATCCTCTATGTGGGGGACCGTGGCACACAAAGCCTCCCATTCAGGTATGGAGAGGCTAACCCCCACAGGTGTAGGGTAGATGAGTTCACCATTTTCATATTTCTTGTAGCGACGTATGTGCACAGAAAACTTATTTTTGAACAGTGTAGGTACAATGTAAACATCTTCACCGAGACACCACGCATCTGGATTGCTAGGCTGCATCGTGAACAATGACGCACACAGCGCTCGCTCCCTATTTAACTAGAGAACCGCGTCACCTGGGGCGACCAATCAGGAATGATCTGATAAGCGAGTGTTTGTTGGGACATGTTCTCGACGACGATCGATCCATCCGAAGAAAGCAGCTGTTTCAGCTAAAGAGCAGTGGACGTCCTCTCCGGTGTGATATCCGCACTCGAACTCGGAAACTTTTGGGAGATCACAATATTTGGGACAGCCGTAAAGTTCGAGATTAACACTGGGCAGATTTAATTGTTCCAAGAGATTTCTTTCCACAGTACCTCCTTTGTAACCCACCACAGTAGCTTCTTCAGTACGTGCAAGTTTGTAAGCATATTTCACGATGTTAGGAACGTGATCTAACGACCACACCTTTTCACGAGGCAGAGGACGAAAGGGTAGGCCTAGCACATGTTTAGATACGTAGCTGACTGTCCTTCTGTCTTTTACTGACAAAGGTTGGTGTTGCTGAAGATTGAAATGGTAGACACCACATTTCCCATTCAGAGTTGCATATCCAAGTTCGCGCACTAGGAAACGACCATTTACACGGAAACCGTCGAGATCTAGAACCATACAGATGTTTTGCATGGTTGCACTAGTTCGAGTATCTGGAGACAAAAACACTTGACGTCTTCACACAGGCTACAGACGTCTCTGTCGTTTACGTCTCAGAGCCTGAACGACGTTCTGCGGTAATCCCGGGGGCCAGGTTTCGGGCGGCTTCATCACCAGAGGTCCACGTAGTCTTGTAGGTGGTGGTGGGGTAGTGTCCTCCACGACAACAGCCCGTAGCATCGGACCACCAATCCCAGGTCGCGGCAACATCTTAATAGTGACGGCTGGAGGTGGGGGTGGCGGTGGAGGAGGTGGCACAATCACAGGTCGACGTAGCAATCGACGAATACGCGTTCGAAAGTGTTGTGGATCACTCTCGTAGCCGGAGTCTACATCACTCGTCCAATTATGACCGAAATCCAAGTTGTCGTCGTCGTCCATAACGTGTGGCTCAGAATAAATGTCAAACCTTTTTCAGCGGTTATATACATCCAGAACCGTGACCTTGGGGTTTTACGAGGTCGTTGGAAAATTACGAGACAATTTCCGGTCGACTGTGACGTAGGGGTCAATTTCCGGTCGATTGCGACATAGGGGTCAAAGTTCAGAAGGCAGCGTGGCCCAGCACAGGTCAATTTCCGGTCGATTGCGACATAGGGGGTCCAAGTCAAGAAGGCAACGTGGACGATTGCGACATAGGGGGGGGAAAGCACTGTGCAAAGGGGGTACCGTATAATGGCAACAAACTACTGATGTTCGTAAATGTTTTCTCTTTCACTTTTCATAGGACCGATTAATGAAGTTCCTATAGCATTCTAGGCATTTTAATTTAGTTAATTTTGTTTACTTTTCATTTCTTTTTATTTTATTAATATAGTTAATATTTATATTAACAAAATGACAAAAATATGAATAATGCTAACAAGAGCACCAGAGAATGAAGCTGACAGGATCAAATATTGATGTGGCTGACAAAAAAATAATAATGAATCTGACAAAAGAGGAATTAAGAATAAAGCTGGCAAGGACAACCAGCAATAAAGCTGATAAGAACAACAAACAAAAACTGAGATGCACAACTAGCAATAAAGATAAGAACAAGTAGCAATAAAGCTGACAAAAAAACTAGCAATAAAAATAACAAAAAAACTAGCAAAATGGTTGACAAGAACAATAAAGCTGACGAGAACAACTAGCAGTGAAACTGACAAGAATAAGTATCAGTGAAGCTAACAAGAATAACCGGACAATGAAGCTCACAAAAATAACTAGCAATAAAGCTGAGAAGCAGAACTACCAATAAAGGTGATGAGAGCAACGAGCAAAAAAAACCGCCCAGAAAAGTTAGCAATATAGTCGACAAGAAAAAGTAGTAATAAAGTTGACAATAACGAATAGCATTAAAGGGGACAAGAAGATCTACTGATAAACTTCAGAAGCAAAACAAACAATAAAGGTGACAAGAACAACTAGCAATAAACTGAGAAAAACAACTAGAAGTAAACTAAGAACAACAAGTAGCAATAAAGCGGAAAAAATCAACAAGCAATAGAGCTGAGAAACGTAAATAAGTCCACATGACATTTTTCAACTAAAATAAGAAAACGATCCTGACTTGCCTAAGCGACATGTGCTATAAAAATGTGCATCCGAGAAATTTTAATTTTCTTTCTCAAGCATAACGCCGTTTACGCCAAATTTTGTCAACGTTAATTGTCAACAATTAGATTGTGCATTTAGCAAAATGACTAAATATAATACAGAGGAACTGCTTTGAAGGCAATAAACATAAAACGAGGCGAAGTTAACTACTGTGCTCGTAGTAGAATGTTGCAACGTTTTTATGGTTTCGAGCACCACCTGTAATTACCCTACCTAACCTGGTGTAACACAATCTTTTATACCATTCCCCTTTGGTAATATTCGGGTTTACAAATACCAGTGTAATATTAATATTTGCTTGAAGAAAAAATTCGCT
This sequence comes from Ryuthela nishihirai, assembly GCA_038380435.1. NCBI lineage: Eukaryota > Metazoa > Arthropoda > Arachnida > Araneae > Heptathelidae > Ryuthela > Ryuthela nishihirai. The sequence continues at coordinate 56,965,236 of JAWZYU010000016.1, read as the reverse complement.
CGTGTCAAACCCGAGATAGCAAGAAGTGGATAGAACTGGTGGTATTTTGGGCTACATCTAAATACAAATTAATAAATTATGAGGGCCTATTTCAATTAAGTAACAATTAATTTGTAACGTGTTTAAATTATTCTTTTGAACGTTCTTCAATCTTACGACAAAATATTGATAAACCATCGTCTTTGACAAATTATAATAATTAACTGGATTCAATCAGAAAACTCATGATTTTTACAACAATTCATTCAACCATTCTAGCTACCATCACAACTCCTTATAAAGCAAGCCGTCACTTCTCAAATAATAATGGCGAATGGTAACTTGCAATGGACCATTACTACTAATAATTTGTCAAAACAGCATTATAATTCTAAAGTTTTTAAAGTATTTTTCATAAATCGATTCCTACCTCTTAACTCTTTCCGTTTATGCCTCCTTGTCCTCCTCCAATCATTAATTATTCTATCTGAGGAAACACACAACATGTCTGCCGTAAGCAATGCCGGATCAGAACGGAAATGTGTAGGAAAAATGCTGGATAATATTTCTTTCGATAATAACGAAAATAGACACTGTTACGTCAAACAGATATTGTTTGGTAGTTTCCTTCTAGATTGAATGGATTCTTTGTTGTTGATTCAAAAACATACCTTTAAAACTTAATTATTGGCGTCCAAATGATATTTTGTACTCAAATTATTCATTAAAATATTTACAAGAAACCACTTGTATAAAAATATTTCTTTTCCAATCACCATGAATAAAATTATTCCTCTTTTTCTCACAATGAATTACATTATACCACTGGTGTATGCGTAAATGGTAGCTAGGTAGTCACTGGAAGTAGAGCTATTGACCAATCCCCTGTGATGATGCATAGAGCCTGCCAGGACTAGCACCTAATGTCCGACCCCGCCTTCTCGTGGTGCAGACCGTTAGTATCTTTCAAAAGAGATACTCTTGTGGAAGTGAACGGAAGGGAAGGGCTGCCAGATTAGTGTGGCCTACTGATCTGGACAACTACGGCTACTTTTCTTTTTTTTTCTACCCTGCTGAGGAGTGGTCAACTACACAGGGTCCTGGTGCTGACCATATAAACCCACTGGACTGGACAGATATATGGCTCTGAGCTTGATTATTGATCCTGGTTTTGCTGCATAGGTGGGCTTCTGTGGAGGGAAAATCTTCCGCTGTGTTTTCTGTTTGTTTGTGGGTTGACAGCCCCAAGTGAATAGATTCGCAGGATATGTGTATCAGCTGGTTGATAATCCTGAGCAGAAGTCATCGCAGCACCTGAACTCTTTGCTTCTATTGGCATCGTCAAATTCTACATTGGAGGAAGTCTTCCAGTGTAGATGGCTTCAGCCTTTAGTGGTGGGGGAACGGGTCTTTGCCCCATGTCTGCGATTAGGGGGCTGTTTGATATTGTCGGCATTCCCTCTCTCAATAAACATAGTTTCTTTAAGCATCCTACTAACCATTTTCTCCCCATAGGTAGTTGGAATGTGAGGACTCTGCACAGAGCTTTTTCTCTTGATGTCCTCACACAAGAATTCCACCATTATAATATAGATATTCTCGGCTTGCAAGAGACCAAATCGACAGATAAAGGTCAGATTCTTAAAAATAATCTTAAATTTCTCTTTTCAGGGAGGGACGACAATAAGCATCACCAAGGCGTGGGTCTGCTTCTCAGCAGACATGCTAGTGATGCTATTCTAGGATACGAGTGCATTAATGAAAGGTTTCTTACAGCAAAATTTCAGACAAGCGTTAAAGACCTGAATGTTATCTGCTGTTATGTCCCCACTGAGGATGCTGATGAGGATGAGAAGGATAGGTTTTACGGACAACTTCAGGATATTTTGAAGTCTGTCAAGAAAGAAGATATTACCCTTGTTTCGGTGATTTCAATGCCAAAGTTGGTCTGACTCTGACCTTTGGGGAGGAGTAATAGGCCCTTTTGGTATTGGTAGCTTCAATGGCAATTGGCAACGTCTCCTGCAGGAAAGTGAACTCAATGGATTCGGAATAACTAACACTTATTACAAACACCGCGACATACATTAGTACAGTCGCACAAAAAAGTATCCGAACGCTACGGTTAATTGCAGAATTCAGAAAAAATATATGGCAAGGAATTTTTTAGAAATTAGTGACTGGCAACCTTCATGTCACGTGACACGAATTTTTGCCAGTCACTAATTTCTAAAAACTTCCTTGCCATATATTTTTTTCTGAATTCTGCAATCAACTGTAGCGTTCGGATACTTTTTTGAGCGACTGTACACATGGGTTTCACCTGATGGGCTGCATAGAAATACGATTGATTATATATTAATTAACAGCAAATGGGCTAGTTCTGTTAGGAATACCAGGGCATATAGGGGAGCTGAAATTGGATCTGACCATTAGCTTGTTAAAAGTGTCTTGCAACTTAAACTTAAAAAGTGTTGTGCTAAATTTAAAAAAATTACCTTTAATACTGAAGCTCTGAAAGACCCAGCTACAGCTAAAGCTTACCATGATAAGTTACTTAGTCATTATGTCAGCCATGGTTTGCTTACTACTGAAGTTGAGGAAGAATGGGATCATTTTAAACAGGGTTTTTTGGACACTAACAGTACTCTTTTAGGAAAAAAGGAGCAGAAGAGACAGAATTATCTGAGTAATAAGGCACTTAAGCTTATTTCGGAAAGAAAGAACTGCAGGAATGTCCTTAATCAATACCCTACTAGTACTAATATAAATCATTACAGAGAACCTAATAAACGTGTAAAAGATCAGTTAGCTGCTGATAAGAATCTTTGGCTTGATGGTTTGGCTGACAAAGCCGAGGAAGCAGTTAGACAGCACAACAGCAGAGAGCTGTACCAGATAGTTAATGTTTTGTGTGGTAGAAAACGGAGAGGTATACAGGCATTGAAGGGTAAACAAGGCAAGGTTATAGAAGGTTAGAATTCTGTCATGGCTAGGTGGGCTGAGCATTCCAGTTTTATTCTAAACAATGCGGTTAGTTCTATTCCCATTGTTTGCAATGATGATAGATGCATTGGTGGCTTCAATTCTGGCCCTATAACACAATCTGAAGTTATTTTGGCTGTTTCTAAATTTAAAGTTCATAAATCCCCAGGGGTAGATGAAATTACTACAGAAATGCTTAGAGCTGGAAATGTTTCGGTTACCACTTGGATGACTGAAATTCTGAATATCTTTTATGATAAAGGCATGGTTCCTAAGGATTTTACCAGAGCTATTGTTATCCCTATTTTCAAAAAAGGTGATCGCAGTTCTTGTGATAACTATAGGAGTAATACCCCTATAGCCTACTCTATGTTCCAGGTAAAGTTCTTTCCATGATTGTGCTTAATAGAATTAAGAATCTGGTTGACAGTCAATTGCGTGATGAGCAATGTGGATTCAGAAGTGGTAGGGGATGTGTGGATCAGATATTTTCACTTAGGCAGATTCTTGAGAAATGTTTAGAGTTTCAGAAACCTTTGGTTGCCAGCTTTGTTGATTTCGAAAAGGCTTTCGACTCTGTTGATCGTCATAATTTGTGGTTGATTGTGAAATCATATGGCATACCAGACAAGTTAGTTAACATAATGAAAGCTCTCTATAATAACACTGAGTCGTGTGTGAGAGTTGGTAAGGCTTGTAGCAATTGGTTTAGCATTATTTCTGGTGTTCGACAAGGGTGCATTTTGTCTGCTTTTCTCTTTAGTTTGGTTATTGATTATGTTATGCGAAATTCACTTCAAGGGAAAGATTTTGGCCTTAAATGGGCTGGAGATACGAAAATTTCTGATTTAGATTATGCTGATGATTTAGCCCTTTTGGCAAATGATGTTGATGAGATGAACTCTTTCATTCGAGCGGTTGATGAGACTGGTAGTAGAGTAGGTTTGGTTATAAACAGAGAGAAAAGTAAAGTGATGAAAATTTGTCAGGCGGGCTGTCATTCAGTTAATCTGAATGGTTGCAGTCTTGAGCAGGTGTCACAGTTTAATTATCTTGGTTATGATATATTAAAGAAGCATAGATTTACCATTGACTTTTACAGGGATAGCCTTAGGAGAGAGGAAGATGGAAATTCGGGTGATAGCAACTCGCCAAGTCGACCGTCACCTGGTGCTCTGATTGAAACATCTGTGCCCTTCGCCCCCTCTATAATTCATATCTCCCCGTGCAGAATGCATAAGTTTAATCGAATTTCTGACCCCAAGTTGAGAGGTCAAGTGATACTCTCACAACCTCATGCCAGCGTCAAAACAGGAACTTTGCATATAGCCAGATCAATGAATAAAGTAGACGATAGCGGAAGATTCAACATTTGAGTTGCTAACAGTCCCACCTCCAACGTTTGGCTGAACAAACATATGAGAATAGCGACAATGGAAACCCTAAATGCAGAACAAATTCAAACTCCTGGTAGCCTTCAAAGGAAGGAATCACAAACTCCTGTCCTTGGACGATTTCCAGCTGAGCCAACTTCGGCCGCATGAAAAGTCACTTTTGGAAACATTATTAATGCGCAATGGTGATGTATTTCCACATATATTAAATGATTTGACTGGCATAGATGCTGTGTATCACGAGATTAACCTCACGGATGGTCTACCAGTAAGACAGCGAACCTACAATTTGCCTTTTGCGCTCCACAGTGAATTGGATAAGCAGATAGATGACTTATTGGAAAAAGGATTTCTCAGAGATAGCACTTCCCCCTTTGTTTCCCCTATTGTTTTGGTACAGAAACGAGATTCCACGTATCGGTTTTGTGTTGACTATAGAACGCTGAACGCCAAGACTATCCCGGATTCGTACCCTTTGCCTCTCTTCAACGAAATCATTGATCAATTGATACATGCCAAATACTTCAACTCTCTGGATATGGTATCGGGCTATTGGCAAGTTCCTGTACACTCCTTAGATATAGAGAAGACAACTTTTATTAGACAAAAAGGGCTGTTGAAATTGAATTTTCTGCCATTTGGGATATGTAATAGTTCTGCCACCTTCCAACATTTGCTGGATAATGTGCTCATGGGCATGGATCAGGATCAAGTCTTGGTATATTTGAACGATATTGTAGTTGCCTCCCAGATTTTTGATCAGCACACCGAGCGGTTGCAGAAGGATTTGATCGTTTGAGGATGTTCAACCTGAAGTTGAAACCAGAGAAATGTCAGTTTATGAAGGAATCCCTGACATATTTAGGACATAGAATTTTAGCCGATGGCGTAGAGCCAGACCCTCGTAATATAAAGACCATCGGGGAATTCCAAAGACATAGATATGTTCCAAAGTCTGTGCCTTTCTTGGCTTAACTGGATACTTTTGGCGGTTCATCGATCGCTATGCCAATCTCATTGTTCCTTCCCACACAACCACAACATCCAAATAATATCCATAAGATATCTGAGATCGTAAATATATCCATTTGTCATCTTAGATACCTTGTGGATATTGTGGTTGTCTGGGTCTGGCATACTTTGTTAAGAAGGAAACCAAATTTAGTTGGAATCCAGAGTCAGATGCCACTTTCGAAACACTGAAGCATAAACTTATAACAGAACCCGTCCTCTTATATCCTGATTTTGGGTTGACGTCTTACCTGTCGACTCATGCATTAAACATTGCAGTTGCCGGAGTATTCGAACAAAAGACAGATGATGGTTTCCCCCAGCTGGTAGCTAATGACAGCTGAAAACTAAAGTTACAGGAGTGGAGATATTATACCATTGAGAAGTGGTCAATTTCAAATTTAGTATAACATAAAGAAGTATATGAGGACACTACACTTTGAGGGCACTACACACACATACACTAAACTTTGTCAAATACATTATCAATACAACATTTTGCAAAGAACAGCGAAACAATATAAACACAAAACTAAGCAATCAATAGTTTATATGTGATTGTATAAGCAATCAATAGTTTATATTTGTATAACCTAGGAGCTTTCGAGCTATTCCAGGTTATAAAAAAATTGATTTTTTTAAAAGAAAATAAAGTAAACATTAAATAAATAAATATAAAAAATGTTTAAAATCTCGAGTGTTGCGGGTATTCAGTTTTTTCAAATACTATCAAAAATTATCATTATAAATTATAGGCTTTCTTCACAATATTTGTCAAAGAACGACCCTGAGATTTTAAAATGTAATTTCCACACACATAACTAAACTTATCTGGTATATTAACACATCCTCGATGCTGCCTTTGTGCCATTTTAAAATCACAGTGAAGATACATTTAATGTTGTCTAACTTCGACAAATATGCACGTAAACATTTCTTAAAAGTTGTTAAACATTTCTCATTTCTTATTCTTATACTCCAGTGAACTAAAAATAGGCACAATAAAATAAAACTATTTAAGGAAAATTTCCCTTTTTTCTATATAAAATTGTAAACCAAAACTCTGGAGTTAAAATTAGGATTTCTAATCGGAATAAAATCTTGATTTTTTTAACAAAAAGATAGTCGAAAAATATAAATATAATTTCCTAACTGGCAGCATAATGTGTGTGTTGTTTAATATGGTGTTTCCAGCAAAATAATTAAGATTAAAATTACGAAGTATTTTAATTTGTACAAAACTTAAAGGCAATAAATTTGATTTATATTCTCCTCCCCACCAACAAATCCCATAAATTAATGTAGACTGTACCCATGTAAAATAAATATCCCGTAGGAAATTATAATTAACATACTGTTTTAAAGGTAAATTTTATATAATATTATGTTTAATTTGAAGAGGTTGAGTGAATATGTTTTTTCCATTTTAAATTAGATTCTATTATATTAGACAATAAATTGAAACTTTTTTATAACATTGGTCAAATAGGATGTTTTAACTAATTTTGAGGTGCTGAATGCAAATATATCTGTGAAAAATCTGCAGCACGTACAGTTTTTTTTAATTACGGATTCATGTATTTCAAATTGCAATGACTACGCATATTTGGGACATGAAAATAAATGATTCTATTTTATTAAATTGCTACTTAAAACTCATTATATGATTACCTGATTACAGTGAAAAAAGTTAGAAACATCATAGTTATAGACCACTGAATGTAAATTAACAAATGAAATAATAGTGAAACGCAAAATAAGAAAACATAGGCAAGGACCTATCATACTTAAAAGAAGTTCATTTTTTTTCTTTTATGTGCTGAGGTATCTTCTTTCTGCAAAAACCAGCAGTTGTCACCCATCATTGCTGAGTCCCACCTGCCTTGGTATCTTTCCGCCATGGATCAGATATCCTAGTGAAATATTTCCCTTTGCTCATTACTGACAGCTCCTAAGTTCTTGGGAAAGAAGTCGAGATCCGAATGCAAGTAATGAATCTTCAAAGACATTCGGCAGCCAGGATTTTCATAATTTTTGAAAATATCTCGAATGAACTGATGGTAATTTTCCTCTTTGTCATTCCGCAGAAAACCCTGGACCACACAACGTGAAGGATTTCTATACTCCTTCATTTTCAGTTTTTCTTCGAAGACAGTATCGTTCAGTAACTTCCTGATCCGAGGACGAACAAAGATCCCTTCTTTGAGTTTGGCATCACTTAGTTTTGGAATCGTTTCCTTCAAGTGCAAAAACACTTTACCAGTTTTTCCATAACCTTTAGAAATATTTTCATAACCTCAGTGTGATGTGCATTTGTGGGAGTAGAACATCAGAGGGGTCAACTACAGGATTATACCTCACATTACTTCTTCAGGAATAAAATCATCTCTTTTGGGCCAGTCTTTTATTTTGTAGTGGCCCTACTGTTCAACAAACAGAGAAAGCAGAAAAAGTTTGTGAAGTCTCCTTGAAGCCCGAGCAAGAGAGGTATGACTTTTAGGTCACCACATAATGTCCACTTAAACTGGTCATATTTTATAGCAGTGAGAATTTTTCCATGCTTACATATGTTCTTTCATTCCCACAGAGTGTGTCACTGGAGTGGAAGGTTTTTGGTTTCGTTTATGCAAAAGGACAGCTTTTAAACTGAATTTTGACGAATACATAAATAGACAACATTTTTTATTGTCGTGAGTCTTTCCAATTTCTTCCATCAGCCCTGAAACATCTGTGCAGAAACACAAACCATCTTGCATCTCGTAATAAGCAGATAAAGACAAATTTCTCTTTCTGAACAGAGAAACTCTATTGCCCTTATCCAGAAGATTCCACTCTGAAGTCTTAAACCTAAAACCTAAGCTTGTAAAGTCCTAGGTTTCGAACAAGTTCATTTAGTTCAGTTTGCTGAAGCAGATGAGGCTCGTCTAACTTTTTAGGGATTAATGCAGGATCAGGATCTGTATGTGCCTCAAAGTCTTCCTCTGCTGAATGTGAATCCATGTCCTCCTAGTTGATTGGACGTGTTGGTATAGGAAGAACCTCTCCATGAACTCCTGGCCTTATAGCTGAAGGCACATTTGGATATTGTATTTTGCTTTTGTTATTTTTTTTAAAAGCCATACACTTCAGATAAACAAAAATAGCAATCATGCAAGTGACTAGTTGGCTCACGTCAAACCATTGAAATTGCAAAGGACATGGATTTTATCTTACCTTTCAACCATTCGCTCAGGCCAATAAAGCACGAAATGCAGCACACATGTGGAGCGCATGTTTTGTCCTGATCTCCAACATGATATCCAAAATACAAGTTATAGGCTTTCTTTACAATCTTTTTAAAAGAACAACCCTGGGATTTTAATATATAATTTTCACACACATAACAAAACTTATCTGGCGCGTTAACACATCCGCGACACTGCCTTTGTGCCATTTAAACGCCAAAATTCATTCTTCAACGTTCAGCAGTAGTTGTAATGCACTATGCGTAATCGATTAATCGATATAATAATCGTAATAATTTAAGTAAAAGTCCTTCTTATATCGCGCTTTCGACCACGCCCACTATGAAAAAGTCCTCTGATTTTGCCGTTCGTTCGCCATTCTGAAATCTGACGTCATCACCTCTGCACCACAAACTCCCCCGATTTTGGCGTTCTTCCGCCATTTTGAATTCTGACACCCCTCTAAAGACTCCCTGGTTGTGTCATCCCCCTATTAGACAGAGTGGTTGACCCAACCAAACCCCTCGTGAAGTAAACAACTCAAAGGTCCCAAACAATTCTGTCCGCCATCTTGGATTCTGACGCCATCACCCACAGAGAAACTCTCGAAATAATCTAAGTCCGCCTAACTCAGCGCCATCCAGTGTTTAGCACACGTACTATATCAAAATACTTTCAGTATTTGCATTCTGGAGATATATAAGAAGAAGTATTTTCATACTTCTCTTTTTTAGGGGAGAAGAGAGCATGGGGGAACAATGATTTATGGCCTTCAACACTCCCCAAGTCACGAGCTTCCATTTAACACACAGCTTGTTACTTTCGGCAGTCCAATTCAGGAGATATAGCGGAAGAACAATTTTCATATTGGGATCATGGAAGGGTTCAATGTTTTATAGCCTATGACACTCCCCGCGTCACAAGTTTTCATTTGGCATTTAAATCATTAAGTTTGTACACACAGCTTGAAAGATTATGGTGGAATAATATTTTTTTTCAAATGCGCAAAATGAGAAGCTAACAAACTGAGAAACCAAAAAATGTCAAAGCGAAAAGCAATAGGAAGATAGATAAAAATTAATGATACTCATGAAAGGTTATTTTTTTTTTTGAAAAAAATGAGAGCACAATTTATTATTGACAATTTGTTGAAATAAAAGCTAGCTCTCTCAGGAGGTCATGGGTTCGTATCCATTCAAATCTTAACTCAATTCTTCAACAAAAACCTTTCATGGGTGCCATGACAAGAGGAAAAACTATATGCGCCTTTTTCTGCTATAACGCTAAATGATATTTTATATATTCTTATAATCGCATTTTTGATAACCTTGGCAACTTCAAAAACATGTTCCCATTAGGTGACAATAACGAGGAATATGCTATAGGCGTTTTGTTTTGGTGGCATAGTGGTTAGTGTGATTAACTATGGTGCAAAGGACCCGGCTCGAGTTCTGGATAAGGAAAGACACAGATTATATGTGTTGTCTTTCTGATGTGGTCTCGCCTTCCTCACTGATCTTCTCTATGGCACATTATGCTGACAGGCTGGTATCAGACCTCTATGGCAAGTCAGCTTCTTGCAGGAAAATGCATTATTGACCCAAATTGGCCTTTCTTGAACTTTACTCCGGACATATCACACGAATAACGATAACTATCGTTTTGAATCGAACCAGTCTCAGAAGATCTAAAGTTACTTTGCTATGGTCAAAGTCTATGGTGGAAAAATATTGGGCTCACCGTATGTACTGTGCCAGTCCTTTTTCACCGTATGTAAATCAGTCTTTTGTACAGACCAGGTCAGTGAAAAATAGCGTAGAAATGGAGGGGTGGTAGAAAAAGATGAACTCTACAGGTCTACTACTGAAGAAACACTACAGTAATCTGTATATTTATTATGGATGGATTTTTAATAATAAACTCTTAAGCGTGATTGACCTCCTCATTAACATCTAAATCATTAGCAACAATTGGAAAAGTTACTTCTCCTGATGTATAGATGGCGCAAGGTCCGCCTCATCTCAGTGAAAGGTTTATAGGTCTTATTCTGAAAGATTTCAGCGTCTGACTCTTGGTGTAACGGTAGAGTGTTCTGGCATGTATCTAGAGGGTTGCGGGTCGATTACCGCCGTAGTAGCGATATTCTTTTTCAGATGTTTGTAATAATTATTGAAGTCCATTTCTACAGGTAATCTGTGTATTTATTATGGGTGGATATTTTAAGTATTATAGTTACCGTCTTGAGAAACGTCCGAGTTAGCACCAAAATCTTCCTGAGGTCTCGTAGGCTGTATGTTTTTTTATTACTCCTGATCTAGATATTACGTAGTTAATGAAGTTAGCTTAATGTTAGTAATGTTTTCTTTGGTTCGCTGAAAAGCAAAACATTTCAACAAAATCATTGATGCATTTCAACTAATTTATCTTTTGTGTATGGCTCTTTAGACCGTTTATTTACTTTATACATGTTTTGCTTAAAAATAAATAGAAAAGATTACATGAAAGGTGAACATATATGTTTACATACATATATCGACCAAATGGTATTAAAATGACATTTTGAAGTCGAATAAAATTTTCAAACAGAAAATGAATGCAAGAAAATATTGAAACCAGCCCCACTCTCCACTACGTATCAAAAGAAAAAGACGAAGGAGGCTTATACTCTTTTCAGTTCTGTGTATAGAATAAACGTCTGCCAAAGGGCATACGAGTAGCTGAATACGAAAATATTTAGAATGGTAAGATGAGATCAGCAAAGAATAAATTGACTCCAAGTGTTGTTTTTTTTACCTGAAATTGGAATAAGAAGTAGTTGGAAGACAAAAGAGAACTCTTATTTCAACGATCGAAAAAGATCACAATCACATGGAAAAGGAGTTTAGGGAGTTATGTGTCCACTTAAATTTATTAATGTATCTCTTACATCGGAAAAGCATTTGCTGTTTGCAGAATATATCGATCATTTAAAACGATGAATAAATAGTCTTTTTTAGAAGCTGATTGAAAGAGCAAAGCTCTATGATGTTTGATTTGTTGTTCCCATGTCTATATTCTTCGCTGGAATAATTTTTCAGAAGATTAAAAAAAAACTCGATGTAACATAAAAAGAATGGACAAGTGGCAACATGTAGCTGCATCCGAAGCGAATATGTCTATATTTAAGCAAATCGCATATGAAATCAATATACAAGATTCTTGAACTTGTGAGAATCTGGCGAGAAAATTATAGCTTTTTTAATGCAGTGCAGTTAAGAAGTCATAAAGAAAATAGAGAATACTCTAGTAATAAAAAGGTTACTTAAACCTTATTATAAAACTTGTTTTAAAATGGACACTTATATTAATCTTAAAAAGGAGTCATACTTAAGTTGAACAATGAAAGCTAAGATAAGCGAATATGTTTCTTAATCTAAATAAAAGGTGTGGCATATTCTATGTCGAACACTATTTGATTGTATTATCACTGGTGATGAACGGAGAGCATGGAATGCCTTCCAATATGTGGTCCCTCTTCTTAAGGAATAAAAAATCAGAAAATTGCAAGGACCTTGTAGAAGAACTTCTATTCCCATATCACCACCTGGGATGTAGTATGTCTTTGAAGGTACATTTCTTAAGTTCGCATTTGGATTTCTTTCTGCAAAACTGTGGCGCTGTGAGTTATTAACACATGGAACAGTTTCATCAGGATTTTTTGCTTAAAGAAGGTACCTCCCTACACGAAGGACTAAGATAAACTAGAAGCTATATTAGGCTTGTCCTAGTTTCTCATCAGAACATAAAAGACTTACATAAGGACATGCACCGCTGGTCTTAATAGTCAGGTACGCTAACCACTACACCAGGAGGGTAATTGCTACAATGCAAAAATGATATCGTGGAAGATGGAGCCCATCAATGTTACCATATTCTGGTGAAATGTGATGCGAGATTCTCAAGATTTGGCATATAAGTAGCAGGCGAAGAGGGGGGGGGGGGGTGCTATAGACTGCTGTTATGGAAACTTCAGCGAAATTCATAATAAAGGTGGTGACTGCATGTCGAAAACTGTAACCAATGAAACATTTTTGCTGTAATTTTCGTGTTCAGCACTTCATTTACATAAGAAACGACCGTTTGCACTTCCGAAACACACCAAATGTCCAAATTTGTTTTTTAGTGAAATTACGTTGACAGTAAAATCAACTGATGCCAAAATGCAAAAAAAAAATGGATCATAAGTAACAGTTTGGAAAATAATGGATCATAAGTAACAGTTTGGAAAGCAATGGATAAAAATAAACAGGTATGACATACCTATGTATATCTATGCGAGGCCAAATCTACAAGAGGGACAAAGAACAAGCTTCCTCCTCCTTCCTTTGAGAGTGCTAAGCTAGGGTAATGGAAGCAAAAAATTACTAAAAATTATTATATATATTTCATGCAAAAATGCATGAAATATATATAATTCCTTTTTCAAAGTTCTCCAAAAAAGGGGAAAATTTTACAATGAAATGATATTTCAGTGTCTCGTTCCCATCTGTTACTTTTTTTGGCTCAATCGAGTCACTTTCCTCCCCCCTCTTTGTTTTCTTTTTTAGATCTGGGCATTATGTATGATATAGGTCTAACAACACTTCTATTTAATACCACAAACACATCTATCCTGAGCTATAGAGGGGCATTTGGCGACTGAAAGCCAATTTATACAAGATTTTGTTTGACATCTCCCCGCAGCTTTCTAGGCTTTCTGTTTCATTTTTGTGGCGTCTAGGAAAACTATTTTTTACTCTATTCGCTAGCATTTATTTCTATGCTGACAACATGGTCAGACAAAGCATGTCTCTCGTACTTAAGATGCTGTTTGAAAAAGTCGTTTATCAGTTCGTCGAACTTCATAATCATTTACATGCTCAAGCCACTTGCTATCGAAGAAAGTGGATAACATCTAGAATGAAGGCATAAATATTTCGATTATTTTAATTCTATAGAATCCAAGTTTCACTGTCATAAACAACATTTAGAAACAACCAAACTGATATATAGCCGAATTTTAGTGTTTACATGTATACACTTTTTTTTTCACAATTTGCACAGTTTCTTAAAAGTTCCAACAACATTTTTTCCTGCTTGCCTCACCTCGTATCTTGGAAGTATCCGTCATATAACTCTTGAGATAATTAAAATATGAAACTTGCTGAAGAGTATAGCCATTCAAAAGAGCTGAAGCACCATCGACCTGACCTATTATAATCGCTTCAGTTCTCTTTCTCTTTATCATCAAGTCAGTCTCATCAACAGCTTTAATGAAAGAATTCATCTAGTGTACACTATCTAGTCTACACCATTTGCCTAAAGGTACAAATTATCAGTATAATCTTTATAAAATTCTAACCTCTAGACTAGTGGTTCTCAACCTTTTATGCTTCACCTACCCCCTGGAAATGTGTATGTAACTGGCGTACCCCTTGTATAGATAGATAAACCTATAGTTAAAATATAACAATGGTTATTTTTACTATGTTACTAGATCTAGCGACTTTTGAGCTTTCACGGCGTACCCCAAAAAATTTACCGCCTACCCCACATTGAGAAACCCTACTTTAGATCAAGGCTTTTTCACCTAAACGCCTCCTTTTATTTTCTAACGCCCCCTTCCCCCACACGCAATCCCCCCTTCATGATAGATTATGTGATTCTACAAAGCATTCGATATTCTGTCAATCTTCCACAGAAAAATTCAACAAAATGCACTCTCATAGTTCTAAAACGGTCCATAGTAGGTGGTAGTGACCCGGATCGAAACCACTGTTCTAGACATACACTGATTCAAATACTAATATGACAGTGCTAACTTTAATACTAATACGATGCTAATTCTGTATATCCCTGCCCTTCCACCTTTCAGAAATATGCCATTCCTCGAGTTACACGGTAAATAGTTTCAGGAAATTACCGTGCAAATCGAAATCAACAACTTATAGGAAAAAGAAGGATAGGTTTCGAAAGAAAAAAAATCCTTATTATGAATAAAACATAGATTGAAAGTTTTATTTATACATATTTATTTCAAATTTCAGTTCAGCAGTAATAATAAACATTAATGTAACATTTACATTTTACTTTATTTGAACTAATTCAAATAAGCTTAGATTAACCACCCATGCGTTACTTTTTGGTCACGAAAAATACTCATCTTTAATAGAGACGTCCACTATCAATTTTAAAGACGAAATTTGAAAGAAGGCAATGAACTAAATATAAATAGGAAATTAAGCACTTTTAATAACACTTAGTGCTTTATTTTCTAAAAATAGTGTTTATATTATGAAACAGTGTACTTACCAATCATCTGTATTTGTCCTATATAATACACTACAAAATTAAACTCGTTGCTAAAAGTGGGATAAAAGACGGTGTATACTAGTTTGAAAAATTCAGTCCCGAAAAGAGATCTCGCAGCCGATTCAAAACAGACTTCCTTTCATTAAGATGTTGCAAGACAGATTTCATTACAATGGCAAGATAATAATTTTAGTGAAATACTATATATATATATAACTTTTACAGGTGACGATTGTATTAATATAGCAATTTACTATTACTATTTATTCTCGAAAATAAATATAAATTAAAACAATTTAGTGGATTTTCAATTTGGGATGACAGTCTAATAGACTCCCTTAATGCTATACTACTACTACTTCATAATGTGTATTATTTTATCAACATGCATAAAAGCATCTTAATCCGGCCATGTAAAACAGAGTTTATAAAGGAGAAAAACGAAACTGACTGCATTTCTTTGATCGTGTAAAACAGAGTCTATCACCGCGTAAATCGAAACTGGTTGTATGTTTGACCATGCAAAACAGAAACCTTGTAAACTAAGTATCGTGTAATTTGAGTGATATGTGCAAACTGTCTTGCTTTACCCCTCATATGACTCTGACTCCTATGTCCCTCTTTACCCAGAACAGCACTGTTGGTTTTGTTCCATGCTGAAATTGGGTCACATGGGACTTTAGGCAGAAGTCTAATCGAAAGTGCAATGCGTTGTGTAGCCCTATACCCCTTTTCAAAAATTTATATTTGCTGTATAAGACCCGAGAGGAAGATCAGGTTCTTCCTATCAACCAAACACTAAAGCTTCGGGGGCTCGCAAGGCTAAACAAGAGTGGTGCAGTAATCTAATGCGTTGTCCTCCCCTTCGTTTGGATAGCTGGTCACCTAGCTGTGTAAAATCTCTTTCACTGGACAAATGAAAAATGCACTCTAAAAATCACCACTTATGTCTGGCAAGTAGATTTAAAAATTAATATTGATGGATTTATTAAAGCTTCCAAAAACACAAGGAGTTAAGTCCCTAACTTTAAATATCAACTCAAATGTAAATGTAGTTCACAGTTGTCATACTTTATTTCAATGGTTCTCAACATTTTATGCTTCACATACCCCCTGGAAATGTGTACATAACTAGCGTACCCCTTGTATAGATAGATAAAACTATAGTTATAGTATATCAATGGGAATAAAATAAAACATATATATCAGTGGTTCTCAAAATTTTATGCTTCACGTATCCCCTGGAAATATGTATGTAACTGGTGTACTCCTTGTATAGATAGATAAAACTATAGTTAGAGTATATTAATGGGAATAAAATAAAACATATATATCAGTGGTTCTCAACCTTTTATCTTCACGTACCCGCTGGAAATGTGTATGTAACTAGTATACCCCCTGTATAGATAGATAAAACTATATTTAGAGTATAACAATGGGAATAAAATATATATATATATATATCAGTGGTTCTCAACCTTCCATGCTTCACGTACCCCCTGGAAATGTGCATGCAACTGGCGTACCCGTTGTATCGATAGATAAAACTATAGTTAGAGTATAACAATGGGAATAAAATAAAACATATTATATATATATCATATATCTAACGACTTTTGAGCTCTCATGGCTTACCCCAAAAATTTTACCACGTACCCCACGTTGAAAACCCCTTTTTAGACGATTGATGTTTACTTATACAGCCGAAAAGAAATATTGAAAATATTCTCCCAACTGATAAGTTTCTACTTAAAGCAATTCATAATCACACGTAAAAATAGTACTCTTAACCAACATTACCTTCTACTTAACCTAATATCTAGATTTCTATGTATACTTAACAGAGCAAGGCAGTAAAGATTATAAAGCACTTTACCGGCTATCCGCTTCCATCATCATCATCATCATCATCATCATCATCATCATCATCATAAATCAGCCATGGGCTACGGAGGTCCAACCAGACTGTGCAATTTAGTTCTCCAAGCATATCTGTCCTTAGCTACACCTGCATCTGGCCACTGCACACCAATTCTAACAAGGTACTGTTTGACATTGTCTGCTCACCGCATCCTAGGTCTCCCCTTCTTTCTGAGACCTTTAGGCACACTGTTCAAAACCCTATTCGCCAATCTATAATTTTCCATACGGGCAACATGGCCAAACCAGCAGAGATTCTCTCTGCACAATATGTTGCTAAAAGGAGTTTGCCTACTCCTTTCCCAAATCTCATCATTAGTTACAAAGCTAAATCACCTAATGCCCAAGATACTTCATAAAATAAATACCCCCTGAAACAGCTCCTTGTCACAGAGGTCTGACAGGAGCCTGTCAGTTTATATGTCATAGTAGAAGGTCTGAGTGGATGGCAGGACCTCAGCAGAAAAACAAAACAAACGTTTAAGTTTAAAAAATGCGGGGCTCGAACCCAGATACCTTAGATCAGTAGCCAAGCGCGGTAACCACTCGGCCACGGGATGGCATACTTCATAAATATCTAGAATCAAAAGCATCTAGAATCCTGTGTATCTTGTTTACAAAGCGTCCAGGTTTCACTACCATAACTAACCCTAGAAAGAACCAAATTATTATACAGTCTAATTTTACTCTTTAGGTGTATACGTCTATTTCTCCACACTCTTCATAGATTCTTAAACGTCCGGCAGCAATATCTATTCGTCTGTTATTCTCATGCCGCACATCACCAGTATCTGTTACAAAGCTCCCAAGATAATTAAACTGTGACGCCTACTCAAGACTGCAACCATTCAGATTAACTGAATCACAAGCTGCCTGACCAATTTACATCATTTTAGTTTTCTCTCTGTTTATAACCAAACCTACTCTACTACCAGTTTCATCAACAGCTGGAATGAAAGAGTTCATCTCATCAACAACTCGAATGAAAGAGTTCATCTCATCAACATCATTTGACGAAAGGGCTAAATTATCAGCCTAATCTAAATAAGAAATTTTCGTATCTCCAGACCATTTAACGCCAAAATCTTTCACTTACAGTGAATTTCGTATAACACAATCAAAAACCAAACTAAAAAGAAAAGGAAACAAAATGCACCTTGTCGAATACCAGAAGTAATGCTAAACCAATTGCTACAAGCCTTACCAACTCTCTCCCAAGACTCAATATTATTACAGAGGGCTTTCATTATGTTAACTAACATGCCTAGTATACCATATGATCTCACAGTAAACCACAAATTATGACGTTCAACAGAGTCTAAAGCCTTTTTGAAATCAATAAAGCTAGCAACCAAAGGTTTCTGAAACACTAAACATTTCTCAAGAATCTGCTTGAGTGAAAATATATGGTCTACACATCACCTACCACTTCTGAATCCACATTTCTGATCACGCAATTGCCTGTCAACCAAATAGATTCTTAATTCTATTAAGCACAATTATGCAAAGAACTTTGCATAGAACAGAATATAAACTGATATCCCTATAGTTATCAAAAAAATTGCAATCACCTTTTGTGAAAATAGGGATAATAATAGCTCTGGTAAACTCCTTAGGAACCATGCCTTTGTCATAAAAGATATTCAAAATTTCAGTCATCCAAGTGGTAACAGAAACATTCCCAGCTCTAAGTATTTCAGTAGTAATTTCATCTACCCCTGGGGATTTATGAAGTTTAAGTTTAGAAATAGCCAAAATAATTTCAGATTGTGTTATAGGGCCAACATTAAAGCCATCAATGGCAATTAATGGGAGTAGAACTAACCACATTGTTTAGAACACCACTGAAATGCTCAGCCCACCTAGCCATGACAGAATCTTCACCTTCTATAACCTTACCTTGTTTATCCTTCAATCCCTGTATACCTGTCCGTTTTCTACCACACAAAACTTTAACTCTCTGGTACATCTCTCTGCTGTTGTGCTGTCTAACTGCTTCCTCGGCTTTGTCAGCCAGTCATCAAGCCAAAGATTCTTATCAGCATCTAACTGATCCTTTACACATTTATTAAGCTCTCTGTAATGCTTTCTATTAGAATTAGTAGGGTATTGATTAAGGACATTCCTTCAGTTCTTTCTTTCCGAAATAAGCGCAAGTGCCGTATCCCTCAGATAATCCTGTCTCTTCTGCTCCTTTTTTCCTAAAAGAGTACTGTTAGTGTACAAAAAACCCTGTTTAAAATGAGTCCATTCTTCCTCAACTTCAGTAGTAAGCATACCATGACTGTCATAATGACTAAGTAACCTATCTTGGTAAGCTTTAGCTATAACTGAATCTTTCAGAGCTTCAGTATTAAAGGTAAATTTTTTAACCTTAGCACAACACTTTTTAAGTGTAAGTTGCAAGACACTTTTAACAAGATAATGGTCAGATCAAATTTCAGCTCTCCTATATGATCTGGTATTCCTAACAGAACTAGCCCATTTGCTGTTAATTAATATATAATCTATCATTTTCTTATGCAGCCCATAAGGTGAAACGCATGTGTACTTATGTATGTCGCAGTGTTTGTAATAAGTGTTAGTTATTCTGAAACCATTGAGTTTACTTACCTGTAGGAGACGTTGCCCATTGCCATTGCATCTACCAATACCAAAAGGACCTATCACCAATCCCCAAAGGTCAGAGTCAGTACCAACTTTGGCATTGAAGTCACCTTGGACAAGGGTAATATCTCCTTTCTTGACGGAATTCAAAATATCCCGAAGTTGTCCGTAAAACCTATCCTTCTCATCCTCATCGGCATCTTCAGTGGGGTCATAACAGCAGATAACATTCAAGTCTTTAACGTTTGTCTGAAATTTTGCTGTAAGAAACCTTTCATTAATGCACTCATATCCTAGAAGAGCATCACTAGCGTGTCTGCTGAGAAGCAGACCCACGCCTTGGTGATGCTTATTGTCGTCCCTCCCTGAAAAGAGAAATTTAAGATTATTTTTACGAATCTGACCTTTATCTGTCCATCTGGTCTCTTGGAAGCCGAAAATATCTAAATTATAACGGTGGAATTCTTGTGTGAGGACATCAAGAGAAAAAGGTTTGCTCAGAGTCCTCACATTCCAACTACCTATGGATAGGAAATGGTTAGTGGGATGTTTAAAGAAACTATGTTTATTGAGAGAGGAAATGGCGACAATATCAAACAGCCATTATGGGACACCGGTGATTAGGGAATCGTAGACATGGGGCAAAGACCCGTTCCCCCAACACTAAAGGCTGAAGCCATCTACACTGGAAGACTTCCTCCAATGTAGAATTTGACGATGCCAGTAGAAGCAAAGAGTTCAGGTGCCTGCGATGATCTCTGCTCAGAATTATCCACCAGCTGATAAACGTATCCTGTGAATCTATTTACTTGGGGCTGTCAACCCACAAACAAACAGAAAACACAGATGAAGATTATCTCTCGAGAGAAGCTTACCAGTGCAGCAAAATCAGGATCCATAACCAAGGTTACAGCCATATATCTGTCCAGTCCAGTGGATTTATATGGTCAGCACCAGGACCCTGTGTAGTTGACCACTTCTCAACAGGGTAGAAAAAAAAGAAAAGTAGCCACAGTTATCCAGATCAGTAGGCCACACTAATCTGGCAGCCCTCCCCTTCCGTTCTTTAGGGCACATGCGTTTCACCTTATGGGCTGCATAAGAAAATGATAGATTATATATTAATTAACAGCAAATGGGCTAGTTCTGTTAGGAATACCAGGTCATATAGGAGAGCTGAAATTTGATCTGGCCATTATCTTGTTAAAAGTGTCTTGCAACTTACACTTAAAAAGTGTTGTGCTAAGGTTAAAAAATTTACCTTTGCAGAAGAGACAGGATATCTGGCAGCCCTCCCCTCCCCTTCCGTTAACGTAATACTTTTTCGTTAATTTCGAATTATTGAAAGTTCCGTTCACTTCCACAAGAGAGTATCTGTTTTGAAAGGTACTAACGGTCTGCACCATGAGAAGACGGGATCGGATATTAGGTGCTAGGCCTGGCCGGTTCTATGCATCATCACATGGGATTGGTGCATAGCTCTCCTTCCAAAGACTATGTAGCCACCATTTACAGACCATCCGCTTCCACAGGTTAACAAATCACTGCAAAAGATGCAATGAAACTCCTCGTAGTACATTCAGGATATCATTCATCGAAGTTCACAGGGTCATTCTCCGTTGACTAACAAATACTTCTGGTACAACAGCTTTTTCGCGGACGCCTTAACACTTATCTCTCTTGGGACTGTCCAAGGGCTTTAAACCAAAAAAGGTGGAGGATCCAAACGTTTTCTGTTCTTTAATGTCTTTTTTGCCAAGGGTCACAGGCGGTTTGCAAATTGGGATGGGAATAAACTGCTATCTCATTAAAATGATGGCACTGATCTTGCCTTCAGGAGCTTTCAGATCTTACAAAGGAGTGTGTGTGTGTGGGGGGGGGGGATTCTAGGTGAATGCTTGAGCATGTAGGGAGCACAAAGCCAAGTCCCTGGCAGACCCTATAATGAGTTGAAAATTCCTCAATTTTCAACATTTTGCAAACAATTACTGTAACTGTGGCGTTACAATGAGCTTCAATTTCCAAAAGTCGAGGGACACCTTAAGGAACAATTCTAGATGCTTATGAAGTATCATGGGCATTTGGTGGTGGTTCATCTTTGTAAGTAATGATGAGGTTAGGCAAAGGAGTGTGCAACCTCTTTTGAGCAACGCATTGTGCAGTCCGTTGGTTTGACCATGTTGCCCGTATGGATAGTTATAGATTAGCGAATAGGGTCATGAACATTGTACTTAAAGGTAGTGCCGGATTAAGGTCAACTGATGCCCTAAGCACAGTTCAACAATGTTGTCCCCCTCGGCCTCATCATTTATTAACTGTCAAGGCATTAAAACTCAATAAGTGCTGAAGATGAAATAAAAGATTTAAAATTCAGTTTTCTTTCAGACCAGATACCACAGCTACATTAAATAAAAACTTTTTTTTTAAACTTTATTTAACATTAAATAGCAGGAAGCAATATAAGCAAATTATTTACTTATAACTAGGGCAACAGAAAAAAAACGAAAATTTTCAACACTGCTTTACGCAGTTCTTAATAAAATTGTTATAAGAGACAAAAATGCAAATACAAAATTTTATTGAAAACGATTTTTAATCACCCTTCCAAGTTAAGGGCATGATAGCTAGGGGAAATGCAAACACATGCTTAGGGCACCAAAGGAAGGGGGGCTCTGTAGTGCCCCCTTCCCTTGGTGCCCTAAGTACGTGCTTATTTTGCTTAATGGTTAACCCAGCGATGCCTAAAGGCCTCAGAAAGAAGGGGAAACATAGGATGTGGTGGGCAGACAATGTCAAACAAGATTAGAATTGGTGCTCAGTAGTCAGATACAGCAGATATAGCTCAGAAGAGATATGCATGGAGAACTAAATTGCGCGATCTGGTTGGACCACCGTAGCCCATGGTTGCTTGAGGATGATGATGGTAGGAAATGATGTTTATAGTTTTTGTTTTAAATTACAACTGTTTATTTTCAGTGTCGAATTATGGGCTAAAATAAAATTATACAGTGATAATTGTTTTGTATTTCAAAGCAGGTAGACAAATTTGAGATTTAGTATACGACAACAGGATTTTCGGGGAGGGAACCACCAGGACCCACCTCTGGATATGTCCCTACCCAGCACAAAATAATGTCTCCTCTCGTGACAGAATATGAAATATCCTGAAGTTATCGATGGAACATGTCACTCTCAATCTAATCAGATTCGTCGGTGAGGGCTTAGCAAGAGTTGACATTCAAGTTTTTATTTTCTGTTTTAAATGTAACTGTAAAATACCTTTCGTTAATGCATTTATTTCACAAAAATAAAGCCTCTCTGACATTCTCTGATATTTACCTATTCATCTGTCCTCTTCCTAGGGAAGAATGTCAAAGCTATTCAGTTCGAATTATTGTAAAAGGAAATTGCGAGAATAATTCCTATTTAAAATATTCATGTTCCAGTTAGCTGCTGAGTGAATATGGTTCATTGGAATTTTAGTGAAATTTTGTACATTGAGAGAGGTAAGGCCAACAATAACAAACATATCTGTAATTGCCAACATGGAATTAAAAATGCGTCTCCCTCTTGCTAAGGTCTTAAGATACTATTGCTTGCAGAAAGTTCGGATACCACACTCCGGTAAATTTAATATTACTCTTAAAAAAACCTACTGCCATAGAATGCTTCAAAATTCAGGTAAGAACCAGGCAACCTTAGATCAGAACCACACAACCTTAGATCGGAACCAGGCCAGATGAATAGATAAAGGTCAGATAATGTCACAGAGGCTTTCTTTTTGTGAAATAAATGCATTGACGAAAGGTATTTTACCCTTACTGCTATATTATTTTAACAAAAAAAAGGAAGAAAGTACTCCCTTACGCAGAGAACGGAGATAACTTAGAAACTCAATTGAGCTTGTTCTAGTTTCTCATACAAACACGTGCCCACTGGTTTGCCACTTTGAATCAGATATGTTACAACCACAAGACTAGGCAAGGTCTCCTACTTCTTGAGATAAACCCTGTGATGTTACTCTCTCGGTCGTCTGTCAAGATCACTTTGGAACGTCCCTCCAGTTTGATCGGAATACGCGAGGGGTGAAAGGGTCTTTCAAATGAATTCGAATATTTTATTGCAATTGCAGGGACTCAATACTGAGGCTCCTCCCCAAAAAATGGTTTAAATCCAGCCTTTACTTAAATATAACAATTATTTATTGAACACATAAACATGAATGATGGACAAGGACATATGTTCAGTTGCATGGCATTACATCACCAGCTTACTATGCCTGTTCAGCTGGTTTTCACAGAGCCCAATGCCGTTATATTCAGTCGGCATCCAATAGCCAAAGCTCTTATGTCCTCACTCTTAGGTCTTCTTTCGGGCTCTCCCCTTCTCCGTTTTTCGTTGCCAGTCTCCCCTTTCCCCGAACTCTCGGCCATGTGACAAGGTCGCTGACTCCCAGCCCAGGGTCACATGTCAGCGGACATCAGGAGTGGGCGACCTCCATCTCACCGTCACTGCTACATCGATTAACATTCCAGTTGCTGGATGGAGGTCTCTCACATAGTATATGCCTTTTATGGTGAAATACCAAATAATGTACAAAACAAAAAGAAATATTTAAAAATGCCTATAGCCTGACAGATCCCTAAGCTTTGAAGGATTTTATATTACAAAATTTCAGTTTGATCCTTTTTATCAGAATAGTTTTCAGAACTATTAATTAAGGTATACGGTAAGTTCTGTCAGTTAGTTCAGTCAGGTACTGTTGTGTCAGTTTTGGTAGATTATAGTTTAGAGTATGATTTTCAGTGCAACAGTAACATTTAATATTCTTTAGCAATCTTCTACTGGTATATATCAATGCATAGAAAACAATTTTACTTTTAAATTGATCTATCCAGATAATTCTGTGCTTTTAGAAATTTCAGAACGTTTTGCTGTACTTTGAGATTGATGATCGTTTTTTATGTTTATTTATAGGTTCCACGTTTCATAGGCAATACAGTTGAATAATAATAATAAAGAAATTTTATTAAAGATAGAAAAACAGCCACAATTTCTCAGGCCTAGATCAAGAGCAAGAGTTTGTGTTTGGGGGGCAGAAGGTTTGGAATCATACGACTGTATTGAACCAGAACGGACGAAATGTCGTTACGATCTGGAAGTTAATAAATCTTCCTTCCTTTTGCATCAAGTAAGGTAAGAAAAATATGCTAAAAAGTAACGTAAAGTGCTTAAGAATCCATTAAAGTTGGAAGGGTTCAATGGAAATATTCCTTATTTTTTCAACTGAAAGATTAGATAAAATCAGTTTTATTATAATTTTCTGTTACTATAATGTATAAGAACAGAAAGCAAAAAATGGCGGTGTGCATTGTCGCACACAGGAGCGATCAAGTTCGTTTTTTTGCTTCGTCTATAAGATCATCGCAAATAATCTGAATAATACCTCGAAACAACTGAATCTATAACGATGATAACGAAAACTACAAAAAGTGCATTATTTTGCTTTTATGGAGATTTGTGCGATACTATAAAGGTCAATGAATTCTTTTACAAACAAAAAAAAGGAACTCAGAGACGTTCGAAAGGTTCTGGCAGACGGGCATGGAACAAAATCACTGTGAAAGAACATAATTTCGCGCAGGGAGAGGAACAAATGCATTATTTTCTGTTTAAAAAACTTACGACTTTGTTCATTAATTCACCACATAAAGAAGTTTAAATTCTAGGAGGATAATTGCGTCTTTTGTCACGTCCCTTAAACTAAATTTATGTAGTTTTTGAACAAAGAGGTTGAATAAAATTTACTCCGTCTAAATTTTATATTACCCTGATATCTAGGAACCGCAAACAAAAAATATGAGAATGCAGTGGCACACCCAAGCGGAATAAAATCTCAGTCATATGCTCCCATGCTAAAATATTTCAAAATGCATGATAATTTAGATTACTCGAGAAAAGTTACACCTCTCAATATCCTCTGTTCATATAGTACAAGTTACATAATTTTACCTAATATCACTTAAAGCCTACCTGTAAACAAATGGAAATGTTTTATTCCACCTATTTTGGAAGAAAAATCCGTATAGTAATTGCTTCGATTTTATTCTGTCAAGAAAAAACAAACTTTCGGGCTGTTGTATCTGTATATAACATTAATTTTATGAGAAAAGTTTGAAATATTTTACAACAAATTCTTTTAAACTAGAAAATTAAATAAATGTTAATTTCTGCCTGGGCAGGATTAAGGCGGAGCTAGGGAACCGAAGCGACAGACGGGAGGGGGGGGGGGGGGGCGTAACAACTAAATCCTAATGTGATTTCAAATACAAATTAATGTTTTTTTTTAAAGATTTATGCAACCTTTGGAATTAGTAACAATGAAATAAATTTAAGAAAACAATCTGAATTCGTAAATGATGATCCTAACTAGATGTTTGCTGTAAATCATAAAATTTAATTTTCTTTCAATTCGCTATTAAGACATTAAGTGACATATAAGTACCTTAAGCCGTCCCGTGGCCGAGTGGTTATCACGCTTGGCTACTGATCTAAGGGACCTGGGTTCGAGCCCCGGATTAGGCATGGATGTGTGTGTGTCGTTTTTCTGCTGAGGTCCTGCCATCCTCTCAGATCACCTACTGTGGCATATAAACTGACAGGCTCTTGTCAGACCTCTGTGGCAAGCAGCTGCTTGAGGGGGGTATTTATTTTTATTTTATTTAAAGTACCTTAAAAAGGGTGGTAGATGTAAAGGCAACGTTAACTAATGTAAATCTGTATTAATTAAATTATTCATTAAATTAATTTTATAACAAGTTATGCTTTATTTCTGGTTGCAGGAAGGACTCCAAATCCTTAAGTGATTAAAGAAAGAAAACCTTGAAATCCTTGATTGATTTCCTCCCCAGAAATCCTTGAAACAGCTTTGATTTCTGGGAATATAAAATTTTCAACACTGATTTAATTTGCTACAATGATACTTATTTAGTTAACCTCCATCCAGATTTCCTTCTGTATAAGCATGTAAAAATTGAACACTTAAGTTTTTGAAGGATAGAATGGTTTATGGTACCTGAATTTGTCAAAATTTATTCAATAAAAATGCATTATTATTTGAATTCTAATAATAAAGAGCAGATGGATTCATTCCATGCAAAACATGTTTTTCTATAACTCTAATAATTAACAGAACATGGTTTCACACAATCCGCAACATTTGCATGAAGGTTAAATGATGACAAACATGCTTTATGTGCCTGTTTTCGTCAAAGAATAAAAACCTTTATTTGTGAAGACTTCCTTACTTGACGTCAAACTATTCTACTCCTTACGTAATCTATTATTACAGTTAAAATATAGTTTGAAATAAACCAAACATTATATTGAACGTGATCCCCCTTTACCAATTAATGCATTTTTCACTCACCTTTACCTACATGTATTTGCAATTTTTTATTATGATTTTATGAACAATTTGTTTATGGATTTGGAAGGGTTGGTTGTTTGGGTTGTTTTACCTGTGAGCAGCACTTTTTTGCACACCATGGGCTAAATGGCCAGGTCACATGGACCCCGAAGGCTCAGAGAAGGTTGGGGGAGGGGACCCACTGGAACAGCTGTTGGGAGACAGATGGTAGCCTCCCGTCAAGGCCATCCAGCGTGTTCTTTAACGTGCACAGGATATGGCTCTCCCGCACACGAGGCCACGGTTTAACGTCCCATCCGACTGACGGCGGCCTTTCCAAGCCCATCGGTGTCCCCTACTGACCGTGGACAGGGCGGGGAATTTTGCGGAGATAAATCTCAACGCTTACCCAGCTGGGATTCGAACCTGGGAACTACAGATTACGAGCCTGGCGCGCTACCGACTAAGCCACCCCCGCCCCGGATTTGGAAGGAGAAAAAAGTAAACTACATTACGAAAGTTCATCTGTAACCATAGTGATTCAACAACTAGATCTCGGAAACTGAGAAAGAGACATGCGGGCCAACCGTGATATCAGATGTAGTAGCTCGAAAATAGTAAAGCTAACAAAGGTAAAAACAAAACAAAAGAGTATTTGACGCATGTGGATAAGAGAACCAAGTAATGAAGAGTAAAGAATGATTCTGGACAAAGGAGCTTACAACGAAGTGCGAGGCT
The DNA here is from genome assembly GCA_038380435.1 of Ryuthela nishihirai. Taxonomy (NCBI): domain Eukaryota; kingdom Metazoa; phylum Arthropoda; class Arachnida; order Araneae; family Heptathelidae; genus Ryuthela; species Ryuthela nishihirai. The sequence goes on along the minus strand of JAWZYU010000016.1, from coordinate 56,937,640 downwards.
TTTTTTGATAAACGAGACAGAAAAAAAAAGTAGCCAGGAGATAAGAATTTACTAAGGTCGATAAAGACACAAAGACAACTGAAGTTTTAGAACAAAACTTACTGAATCAAATCTGAAAGAAAAAAACTTACTTAAGTTTCCAGTAGCTTTTCGAAAACACTGTTAAAGACAATTCTCTAGACCGATTTCTTCTGCATAGTGAGACATGAAACTTATATAATGGACAGCTATTGTAAAAAATGTTAGTGATCAATTCGAGATAAATTCACTTCAAAATAGGTATATAGAATCTTCTTACGTAAAATGTACATTACGTACCAGTAAACGGAAACCTATATATTCGCATGACTACTTTCGAATAGAGTGCTATAATCAATGGCTTTGATTTTACAAAAAATAACGCTGAAAGTTATCGTGCTGCTTTATTTGCACGAATCGAAAGCAATATGCACATAAAGTCAAACCTAACTAATTCGGGATAATGTTCAGCAGCTTCTCACCTAATCTTTTGTTGTTTTTATCAAAGATTCAACGAGTTTGTTTTCTCACTATTTCAGGGTTGTCTTTACTGGTTAAGTCCTGTTACTTTTGCCCCCCATCATGTTTTATAGGAGTGTAGGTGACGTCCAGTAGTGAATCAAGAGGACAGGAGTTTCTATCTGGTGCACTTCAAACCTCAAGAAAAGATAGTTCCAAAAAAATTAAACCCGAAGATTCAGACTGACAAATATTTATACTATTATTGAAATTTGGTCTTCCTTGAATATTTCTTTGTTTCCCTCCCTCGACATTTTTTTTATAGTATTGGTAATTAAAAAAAACTACATTTCTTTAAAATGTTTCCATAATTAACACTTAATGTGCCGAAGTAATTAAATTTAACTGTATAGTAGGTCCTCGCTATCGCAATTTCGACCATTGATGGTGAATGTTTTATAATCTATATGTACGTTTTTGCCATTCTGCAATTTGCGTTTTCAATAGTCCCTTTTTAAATGCCCTTTTCCAATAGCATAATTGCATTCGAAGCATTTTCTCAGTCATCGTTAGCCACAGCTGAGATTGTTTGGCTTCTGCAGCCAGGGACGGATTTCAATAAACCTCAAGCTCCCTTAGGACAGAGAGTAATAGTGCGCCCTTCAGGGAGTAGTTTTTTTATTCCTATTAAAAATATTTTTGCTTTCTCAATCATGATAATGGAATAATATAACTGAAATGGATGTATAAATTTTAATAATAACATAACTGTGTTAATAGAGAGTAAAATGAATGTAATAAACTAATATTATGCATTGCATATAACTTGTAATATTCAGTAAGCAGTGATATTTAAAAGTTGAATTATTCGTTTGAAATTTGAACAGATTTTTCCTCGTTTTTTTGATGCTCTGGGAATGAGCAAATTATACTAAATATCAAAAGTATTGGGAAATTTTCATGCTGTGTGAATGGAAACTGCATTCGCACATTTCTAACTCTGAATTAAGCCTTTTATCACAAAATGCGAAAAGAAATGGAAAATCTAAAACTTTCTCCAAATTCATATATTGAGCAATATTTGTTTACCATTTAAATAATATTAGAAACTGAAACATTTGACATCAGTGTTGATTCTTGTAAGAATTCACCTTAATATAATAACAAATACTTTACTGAACTAAATGTCATTTTAAAAGTTTGGATAATGTTTTTATTTTCAACGATTTTGAAAGAGTGTTTAGGACAATCACAATAAAATCATCTACAATCAATCAAATGATCCATCACTGATGAATTTTATATCTTATGCAATGAAGCTCCATGGGATGCTGATGCATTTTCTGTAGCTAATGGCATATTCTGCAATGATTGTCCATCGAATGCTCAATATTTGTAACCATCAATGTACATTTAAATGATATAAAAATAATAGTATAGGAATTTTATTGTTTTAATAGTATAAGAATGGTGCTGTAGTTTCCCAAAATGTCGACCACAGATTTATCGGTCATTTAATCTTCTAATTTGGGTTTTTCTCTGCTCATTAGTTCTGATTATGTCTATTGAACAAACAAACACGGACGAACTTCGCTTCTTTGGGTCTCAATATGTAAGATCAGAATTATTATCACTTTTACAACATGGAGTTATATTATCATTTTTCCTTGTTTTCAAGTTGTTTCTTTCAGTTTCGTAGCGGGAAATTTTCAATTCTTTGTAAATAGATATGGCTTTAGAAATATGTAATTAACTTTTTTATCATATGTCGTCTGGTTGAATGTCCCGGTTCCCTTAACGGTTAGTGTGCTTGTCTGAAGTTCAAAGGATCTGTATTCGAGCCCCAGATAAAGTAAAACTGTTTCTTATCTTGTAGTCTTTCTACCTTCGTTATTGATATTTTCTATGTCAAATTGCAAATTGCACTTTGGAGCAAGCATATAATTTAGGAGTAACATCTTTTTTATAAATTTTTATATATTAATTTTTGTTGGCTGAAGTTAGAAGACAACTTTTCTACCTCAAAACCAGTTCTGCAATCATACCAGATGTATTTGTCACTACCCGTTTACTAAAATGTATCCTATACTATCTAGGTCAGGAGTGGCGATCGTTTCGAGCTCGCGGCAAATTGCAGAATTAAATGAACATTTTCTAACTCGCGTGCCAAGTTCAAGGTTCAATGAGTTCTAAGATCATGGTGAAATTAGCCTCCAATGAGGGGCTCTCGATACCAGTCACAACAAGAGGACGAGATAGCAGAGGCAGAAGATAGTATGTCTCTGCTATCTCACGAATCTATTAATTATACTAATCTCGTTGACATAGTAGAAATAAAATAAAAGACATTAGACCTTACAGAGGAGGACAATGTTCTTTAAGAAATCAGTTAGAAGTCACATGCGCGTTCGCTTCTTGTTCTGGTGAGTACGAAGAAGGGAGGTCATGGAATAATCAGTGGTTTCGATAGTATGAAGCTCCCGAAACAAAGCTTCTCTTTCAGCATTTTAGAGGGAGCAGTTTAGCAGTACTTGAGATACAGTCTCAGATGTGCTGCATCTGGCACAGTGAAGACTGTAGCGTGCCAACGTTAAAAATGCTTTAAAATGTTATTTATGAAAGTTGAGGCTTAATTATTTGAGTGATAAAGCTATGGAACTTATTTCTGAAAGGAGGAAGTGCAGGATTAATATGAATCAACACCCTACTAGTCCTAACAGAAGGCATTACAACGAGCTTAAGAAATGTGTAAAGGATCAGTTAACAGCTGATAAGAATCTTTGGCTTGATAGATTGGCTGACAAAGCAGAGGAAGCAGTTAGACAGCACAACAGCAGGGGGTTGTACCAGATTGTTAAAGTTTTATGTGGGAAGAAACAGATAGGTAAACAGGGATTGAGGGATAAACAAAGCAAGGTGGTTGAAGATGAGGATTCCGTGATGGCTAGGTGGACTGAGCATTTCAGGGATGTTTTAAACAATGAGATTATTTCTACACCCATTGTTCGTAATGAGGATAGACGCATTACTGGCTTTAACGATGGCCATATATCACATTCCGAAGTCATTTTGGCTATCTCTAAATTAAAACCGCATAAATCCTTAGGAGTGGACGAAATAACCACTGAAATGCTTAGAGCTGGAAACATTTGCGTTGTCACATGGCTGACTGAAATTTTGAATATTTTTTATGATAACGGTATTTTTACTAAGAATTTTGCTAGAGCTGTCATTGTTCCAATTTTTCAAAAAGTGATCGCAGTTCTTGTGATAATTATAGGGAAATTAGTTTACTCTCTGTTCCAGATAATAATTATACTTACCGTACTTACCGCATAATTATACTTATCGTATTTCTTCGATTCTAAGATGCACCTTAATTTCAGCACCACTAACAGACAAAAATCTTTGATTCTAAGAAAAAAAACTGCTAAAATATGTCTAGCAAATATTTTTATTATAATAAAATTCAATTTATTAACAACAATATTACTTATTTATTAGTAAGTATACTATTCATCACTTCCTTCTGAATCAATATCAGAGTCTGATTCTTCTGAGCCGTCTTTTTCTGCGTTTCTGAGACGCCATCGATTCTAAGACGCACCACGTTTTTAGAGACGTTTTTGTGGGGAAAAAAGTGTGTCCTAGAATCGAAGAAATACGGTAATAGAATTAAGAATTTGTTTGATGGAAAACTGTGTGATGAACAGTGGGGATTCAGAAGTGGTAGGAGATGCATCGATCAAATATTTCCACTTAGGCAGATTCTTGAGAAATGTTTAGAATTTCAGAAACCTGTCTTTGCTAGCTTCTAGATTTCAAAAAGGTAATGATGCTGTTGATCGACATAATTTGTGGTTGATTGTTAGATCTCATAGAATACCAGATAAGTTAGTGTAATGGAAGCTCTCTCTAATAACACTGAGTCGTGAGAGTTAGAGAAGGGTACATTTTATTTCCTTTTCTCTTTTGTTTGGTTACGTAATGCGAAATTCTTTGCAAGGAAAAGATTGGGCCTTAAGTGCTCTAGAGTTTTTAAAATGTCTGATTTAGATTATGCAGATGATTTGGTCTTGTTGGATAATGATATTGATGAGATGAATTCGTTTATTTGGGCTGTTGATGAGACTGATAATATAGTAGGTTTGGTGATAAACAGAGAAAAAATTAAAGTGATGAAAATTGATCAAGCAGATAGTGGCTTCAATTGCTTTGAATGGCTGCACTCTTGATCAAGTGTCTCACTTTAATTATTTTGGAAGCTATGAAACAGATACTGGTGATGTGCGGCATGAGATAATAGAAGAATAGGAATTGCCGCTGGGACTTTTAAGAATCTTTGGAGAGTGGGAAAAAATAGGCGTATACATCTAAAGACTAAAATTAGGCTGCATAATAGTTTGGTTCTTTCAAAGATTAGTTATGGTAGTGAAACATGGACCCTTTTTAAGCAGGATAACAAGAAACTTGATGCCTTTGATTCTAGATGCTTACGCAGTATCATGGGCATTAGGTGGTTTGACTTTGTAAGTAATGATGAGGTTAGTAGATGGAGTCATCAACCGCTATTGAGCGACATATTTTGCAGAGAGAGACTGCGTTGGTTTGACCATGCTGCCCGTATATGATAGCTGCAGATTGCAAACAGAATTATGAATAGTATGCCTAAGGGTTTGAGAAAAGGGGGAGACCTAGGATGCGATGGGCAGACAATGTCAAACAGAACCTTGCTAGAATTGGCCTAGAGTAGCCAAATGCAACAGCTGTAACTCAGAAGAGACACCTTTGGAGAGGAAAATTACACAGTCTGGTTGGAACTCCGTAGCCCATGGCTGAATGAGGATTTTGTATGTTTGTATGTATGTATGTATGTATGTATGTATGTATGTATGAAAGGCTACTTGTACGTTTATCATATAGTACAAATTCAATGATACAGAATATTAACGATTTAAATATAATGATAGGAAATACTAAGTTTTAGTTCTCTGCGCTACAGGAGGAAAAATAAAAAAGATATTAATTTTAAAGTGCTTAATTAATTGATTTTGTTTAAAATCAATATTTTTTAATTTGATTTTGTTTATAATTAAAATTTTTTATGGTCGCGTGTAAAATATAATGGTCTTATGGTCGCGTGTATATAATTTAACACGCGACCAGAGCGACTCTACATTAGCCATGGACATGCATTTTTTTCACTTCTCAGTGACGTGCCAACAAAAATTTCCTCTCGTGCCAAAGTTTCGCCACCCCCGATCAAGGCCAACTAGATGCACCACGCCTGGACATTCAGTGGACAGAAGAAATAATATTTGAACACATATAAATACCGTATTTCCCCGAAAATAAGACCTAACAGAATAATAAGCCCTAGCATGATTTTTTAGGATGCTCGTAATATAAGCCCTACACCAAAAATAAGCCCCAGTTAAGATCGTCAGCCAGACGGACGCATTTAGTACGTCCGTTGCAACACACGACGGACGCATTGAATTATAAAATAATAATATTAATATATAATTAAATAGAAATAAATAATATTTTTGGCATTAATACTTAAAATAAATGATAATATAAATTATAATCAAGTATTTGTAAATACTTAATTATAATCTATTGATGGACATGAGAGATTGTGGCCAATGGATTTAGAGGAAATGGAGTCGCAAGAAATTCAGGCCGCAATTCGGGGTTTGGAGAGTTATGATGATGTTACAGAAGAAGATGACATGACTGTATTCGAATAAATGCAGATTTTTGTACATGAATAAATGTAGATTGTTGTACATGAAAAAATAAGACATCCTCTGAAAATAAGCCCTAATGCGTCATTTGGAGCAAACATTAATATAAGACCCGGTCTTATTTTCGGGGAAAGACGGTATATATATAAAGATAGAGATATTTTAATTAAAATTCCATTTCTTAAAACTCTTCTGGTAGCTGTTTACTTCTAATTATAAAATTGTAACTAATTCTAAAATAATCTATAACATTTTAATAAATTCGTAGTAAATAAAATATTTTCTCTTAAGTTATTCTAAATTAAACAGTTTGCAGTTAAATTTTGGGAAAATTAAATCACTTAATTCTTTACACATATTTATTTCTTCTCTCCTTTGCTCGGTGGCTGTCCAGGTCCGGTCTATCGAGGTGGCTCTGGTATTATTCAAGTTGATATGTATTTGCAAGATACATATCATCAGGTTAGAGAAGTACTCTGGTTATGCACTTCTCTAACCATACATGCATACCTACATACATACACCACTGTAGGTTTGGATTGTTCGACCTCTTAGCTGCGCTTCGCAGGTCGGGCATTAGCCAAGATATATCTAAATACTGACACAGTTGGGACTGGAACCCGAGAACTTTAGGTTGCGAGCCAATCGCTGCTCCACCACTGCAGGCGAACCAACAGTATTTGGTAATATAGGCATCTCCGACTTATGCGATATTTACCTTCTGAAGAGTGGTCACATATCCTAAAATGTTTCGTCAATAGCAATATTATTAAAAGTGCTTGTTGCTTGTCTGAATATTTGCCTAAATTCAATTGTCTGTATCAAAGTTAGGCACTCCCTGGTCTAGTGGTTAGTATACCTGACTACTAGGACAAAGAGCGTACCAGTAAGAATCTTAAACCTATCCTATATAAACTACTAATTCAATTTCTTAGAAATATTAATATTTTAGATAAATCGTAAAAAAATTAAAATATACCTATATAAATGAAAAATATTTATATAGAGAAAAAAATGACAAAAAAAGGAAAAAAATACAAAAAAAAAATAGAAAATATATACATACAAAAGAAATTTTTCTTTTCACTAAAATTTTGTCTGAATGAGTCTATATCTATCAAGTTATTAGATGCAGGAATTTTCATTTGTGGATTTGATTTGAATTGGATTGGTATATCCTTCTGTAAGTGTTTATATGAGAAAAAAAGATAATACTTTTATTTTTTTTCTTTATTTACTTTATTATTAATTAAATATTTAATAAGAACAAAATAAAAATACAATACGAAGACTTGCATATACAAACAGAAAACAATATTAGCACAAGTCAGAAAAAGATATATCTTATTCTTTTTGTTCTTATTTTTCCTTATGACTAAATTCGAAATAAAATAGATCAAATAAGCAGAGACGATTTAATTTAGAGATATTTTGCAGTGTGCATATTCTACAAATCATTCCAGAGTATACACCTTTATCAGTGGAAGTGAAGGTTTTAAATAAAATAACGTAATTTTGGGGAACAAATTAGATCCAAATTATTTTTATTAATTTTCTTTTTGCGCAAAATTACTTTTTGTAAGGTTGGAACGATGAAAGAGATTTGTATTTAGGTAGGTGTATTGAATAAACTCAAGGTCTCGCCGGCAGATGGCAGCTCTTGTCTATTGCATATCACACCTCTTATTTGTTTTTCCAGTCGATAGTTCTTTTTCACTTTCAACTTTTTTTTTTCATTTAGCATGGATTCGAAAAGCAAAGCTTTCGGCAGCATTTACTGGAAATGTCACAGGTGAAGCAAATAACTCGAGTTTCGTAAGAATGGTGTGATATACACGTCACTGAATAATATTATATTCTACTGTAGCACTTTAAAATAGATAAGAAACATTTACAAAATATAATACACATTTTACCTAGTTTCCTTAGCTAATGTAATTAACAATTTTTAACTGTTGACAAAACGTAGACGTAAGATAGTTTTCAGTAACAAATTTCGAAATGAATATTATGATTTGTTAAGCTAAAAAAATGCCTCCATCGATTATTCTTGCTCAGATATATTAAGACTAAAGAGGAAGATTACCTCTGAGCGGCACTTTTTTGCACACCATGGGCTAAATGGCCAGGTCACATAGACACTGAAGGCACAGAGAAGGTTGGGGGAGGAGACACACTGGAACAGCTGTTGGGAGACAGATGGTAGCCTCCCGTCAAGACCATCCAGCGTGTTCCTTAACGTGCAAAGGGTATGGCTCTCCCGCACCTGGGACCACGGCTTAACTCCGCATACGATGGGCAGTGGCCTTTCAAAGCGCCATAGGTGTCCCCTACTGACAGTGGATAGGGAGTTTTTTGGAGATAAGTCTCAACGCTGACCCAGCAGGGACTCGAAGAGTAGTGTCTGAACATAGAGTAGTGTCTCATAAGCTCTATACAAAGCACGTGCTGTAAAAGGCTGCTATCCGTTGAATGGTACGTTAAGCAGCGGTCCGTGCACGATAGAGCCATATCCTGAGAACGTGGGAACTGCAGATTATTAGCCTGGCGCGCCACCTCCGCCCCACTATACCGATGTCATTGGTACCTCATCTTAGAAGACCGGTGAGTTAATTTCACGCAACACCTTTTTATTTCCAAGATGAATATTTTAGCTATTAATAGTGCCAAACCTTTAGCATTTGCAGTGTCAGTGCACAAACTTTCCATCAATGGCAATTTTCTTCGTTTGTTCGTTTTGTTTACTAAATGAGAAAGAAAGAAAACATTTTTGAAAAGACCTCGATCATCTCATAAGCTCTATACTAAGCACGTGCTGTCAAAAGTTTGTCTTCTGTCATCATTAAGATATAGCTGAGGTATTTCGGCTATGGAAGCAATAATGATCACCTCTTGTGCAATGTCAAAAAAGTGCTGAAAAAAAAATTAAGTTACTTATTTGGTGAAGCTGCAATATCAAGTCATATTTACAAAGAAATTGTTTAGGTTGAGCTACCTCTGAGGAACATTTTTTGCACACAATGGGCTAAATGGCCAGGTCACAAGAATCCTGAAGGCTCAGAGAAGGTTGAGGGAAGGGAACCCACTGTGTAGCTGTTAGGAGACAGGTGGTAGCCTCCTGTCAAGGCCATCCAGCGGGTTATTTCACCTTCACAGAGTATGGTTCAGTAGTAGCATAAATGAAGAACAATACTTAATAGAACAATACGAAAGAGCTCAAATTTTGTGGAAAGCCTTTTCTATTGCTACCTTGGGGAATATCACGATTTGTACATGATCAAATCTATACATCATCAAGAAATTTTTCCTTTAAACCCATGTTTATCATGAAACCTTAAACAGCCTAATAGTGGTTAAATGCTTAGTAAAGAGATATATCAAATATCTAACACAGATATGAAACTGTCTTTTATGTTATTGATGCGTTTTTCAGTCTTCAATTCTTTTAATATAAGTAAACATGGTTGCTCGCATGCAATCCTTAACTTTGAACGCAGCATTGTTGAACTTTTAACAGCACGTTAGAAATTGTTTACGTTATGGAATTCTTTATTCACCAGTTTCATTCAGAGTGTTATTCAGTTTTAAAAAACCGGAACGGCATTTGTACTAGTCAATTCATGTATATTTTATTTCTTCTTGGATATGCTGAAGTTGATACTACTCTGCACTGTGTAATCAAATCCACATCTTTTGCCATCAAATTTTCGTTGTTGAATCAATGACGCAAGGCTTGTCAGATTCTGTTTTCCGTCTTCTATGAAAAAGAGAATGGGCCACCATAAATAATATTATGTGAAGCTACCTAGTGTATTTATGGCATTAAACACCCTTTTAGTCAAATATGGAATGCTCACTTGGTACATTTGGGAGTACGTTCTAGCTGCAATCTAAGTGCCATGTTTATTTTACTTCAAACTGCAGCATAATATGTTTGTTTTCGATACTACTGTGCAATTGTCGTAGCTGTGAGTTTACCTAGTAGATGTGATTTGCAGTATTTGGGTCAATAAAAGAGCCAGAGAGTTCCAAATTTTTTATGTGAAGACAATTGTTTCAACTCTGAGAAGCGTTCCTTGCAACAATGTACTAAATGGCGAGATAAAAATAGGACGAAATGATGATTTGCGAAGGCTCGTCGAATAGAGAGCTTTAATAAAACTATTCAGAAAGATTTTTGCCATGCTCAAAGGGTGGCTGTCACGCAAATGATTTTGCAGATTAACGTCTCACTTCAGAGAAGCTATATAATAAAATCGTTGTCTTCTTTCTCGGAAGAAAGGAGCAGGAATAGTAATAAACGTCAGATTTCAAGTTAACGTCCAGCATGCTAATCTGATGAGCATTTCAAGATATGCTGAACATAGAGTAGTGTCTTTTAACTCCACCTTGCTGTCGGTCAGAAAGGGAACACCGATGGTCTTAAAAGGCTGCTATCCGTTGAATGGTACGTTAAGCAGCGGTCCGTGCACGATAGAGCCATATCCTGAGAACGTTAAAGAACATGCTGGATGGTCTTGACAGAAGGCTACCATCTGTCTCCTAACAGCTATCCAGTTGATTAGTACCTACATTCTCCTACACAGGTTGATACTTTCATTGCCACAAACTTTAGTGTAACATAAATTGATACATATTTTTCCTAATTCAAGTTCTATGATATTAATCCTTGCGCTGATAATAAAAACTTGTTGTTTTCAACCAGCTCAGATTAACATACGGAAGTATGCCGGATTGGGTTGGTTTACCTCTGAACAACATATGTCATGCACACAATGGGCTAAATGACTAGATCAAAAGGATCACAAGGGCTCAGGGAAGGTTGAAAAAGGGAACGAACTGGCCTTCTGTCAAAGCCATTCATCAAAGCCAACAGGGTATGGCTCTGCCTTGCACTGGCCACAGCTTAACGTTCCATCCTACGAATGACAGCCTTTTAATCTCATCGGTGTCCCTTTTGTGACAGATGGCAAGGTGAGGGTTAGAAGACATAAATCGGAATTCCGGATCGGATGGGACTCGAATCTGGGAACTGCAGATTACAGTCCTCTCCCGCAACTGACTGAGCTAACCCACACCCGTTTGTCCCGGATTACTCATGGTACGCAAGCAGAAGCGATATTTTACGTTGTCGATATCTCCCAGCAAATGAGTACAAAGGTAAACCTATAATGAACAAAAATCATATATGATATTTCTATTCAAATTGAAGAATGACGATCAAACTCAGGTACACTGTCGTACACACATCAGCCACTGAATTAGAAACCTTTATGCAGATGTACGTAAACGTCACTTGAGCAGCGCATATGCAAAATACGTGGTCACGTGAATCACCACGTGATCTTAGGAAACCATTTAAGACTGCTGCTCGTGAGAAATTGTCAGTAGTGTTGATCACAATGAGAAAAACAAACGATCTTTCGGGATTCGATAAATGCTTATTCTGAGTTCCCGTCTGACTGGAGTGACAATTTTAAAAACAGCAGAGCTGACTGGTTTCTCAAAAGGTGAGATATCTCTGGTTTTTAATCAGTGGAAAAATAACCCACATTGCTTGTCTAAGAGGCGTAAGTGTGGCGCGATGACAATCTGTCAAGAACGAGATCGCCGTCGTCTGAGAAGGCTTGTATGGAGAAACAGGACATCCTATGTGCAGCAATTGACCGAAGCATTCAATGAATGCTGTTCCCGACCCATTTCTCAGCGAACTATGCGCAGGGAATTAACGAAGACAGGTATTAGTAGTCGCATGCCTTGACGGAAACCACTGATTTCTGGAAAGAACCGGAAAGTTGATCTACACTGGTGTCAGGAACACCATGACAGGACACTGGAAGGCTGGAAAAAAGTCATGTGGTCCGATGAGTCGCAGTACACTTTGTTTTGTACCGACGGTAGGCAAGCTGGGTCTATTGCTTCATGGGGCTTGAGCCCCATGAAGCAATAAACCCAGCTAAACTCAAGGTTCTGGAGGCGGTGTCATGGTGTGTGATACGTTCTGTTGGTACTGATATTGCTGGAAGGTCGGGTGTCTTCCAAAGATTATCTGAACATTGTTGCCGATGAAGTCCATCAAGTCCATGTTGACTTTTTATGCAGCAGGTGACAGCTGGATAAAAAGTCGACATGGACAGGTTTCATGGACGACAATGCTACTGTCTATTGCGCCAGATGTATTCAGCAGTTGTTCAGCGAGCATGGCAGCGACTTCCACCATCAAGTCCGGATCTGAACCCCATTGAGAATATATGGGGAATCCTAGAAAAACGGATCCGGGAGCAAAGTTCTCTTCCGTCAAATATAAGCCAGTTAAAGGACTGTCTGGTGAACGCTTGGTATGCTGGAGATGTAAAGGAACTCCAACATCTTACAGAATCTAATGCCAAACCGCATACGTGCTGTAATTCGGGCTAAAGGAGGCACATCTCGGTATTGAATAAAGATTTCTAATTCAGTGGCCGGTGTGTGTAGTTTGTATTTTAAGATGGTAACATCAATCAAATCCTAGATTAGCCTCAATAAGAAAGAGAAAAAAAACAGTGAAGTAAAATACACTGAATTTAAAATATATATTTTAAAATACACTGCCATTGAATTAGGGATAGGAGACATTATCGAAATTCAGTACCACAAGTCCCGCATATGCGTGCATGAGTGTCTGAAACTATTGTCATATATAGCTGTCAGCTTTGGCTTCCCCAAGCATTCGTCGTGAGAAGCGTAATGGGAAAGGCACAGGATTTATATGCATTTGACAGAGGGCAGATCGTAGGTGTCCGACGGATGGGACACTCGATCACTGAAATTGTCAACGAACTTGGATTTTCTCGTACGAGAGTTTCAAGAGTGTTCCGGGAATATGAAAAATCCGGCAAAAAAACTAACACCCAGACAAACTGCAAAGGACAACCAGCCTTGAATGATCGTGGATTTCGCCATCTGACCCGCACCGTATGGACCAATAGGGGCGAGACATTATCTGAAATCACCTCAAATCTGAACGCAGATTCCAGCCAGGAAGTCAGTGCACGAGCATACCGTGCAATGCAAACTTCATTGTCTCGGCTTCGACAACTGCCGACCTACGAGAGTCCCACTTCTAACGGAACGACACCAGGCTCAATGCCTTGTCTGGGATAAAGAAAATCGAAAGTGGGACCATCCAAAATTGGCAACGGATAGCTTGGTGTGATGAATCCTGATTTAAACTTCATCACGCCGATGGGAGACTGAGGGTATGGCGCCAACCCCATAAAGCCATGGATTATGCAGTCAGGTTGGAACAGTACAAGCTGGTGGTGGCTCAGTGATGGCCTGGGTGTCTTCAGTTGGACGTCTGTGGGAACATTGGTACGTGTATCAACGACTCTCAATGCATCCCGGTACGTAGAACTCATGGCTGACCATTTACGCCCATTTGTGGTCATCATGCATCCCAATGGAGATGGCGTCTACTAGCATGGCAACTGTTCATCTCACAAGTCCAGGTTGCTACTGTATGGTTGCAGGAGCATTCCACTGACTTTGAAATAATGAATTGGCCACCGAGAAGCCCAGATTTAAATCCGATCGAAAATATTTGGGATACCGTCGAGCAGAGTGTTCGGGCCTGTGTCCCATCAGCGACGACCTTGAGAGAATTCTGAACAGCTCTGGAGGATGCATGGGTCTCCATACCTGTGGAACATTTGCGTAAGCTTGTGGAGTCCTTGCATCGTCGTGTGGCGGTCGATATCAGGACCAGAGGAGCTCCAACACGTTACTAGGTTGCTATCTATAACCCAATGGCACTTCAGTGTATATGATGCATTGCTCTTCTAATGATCACAAAGATGAAATTTACATGGACGGGAGATTCTTTGGCGGCGGATTTTCATGGGCCCAACTTTTTTCCTCCGGATGAAAGCAAAGGATTAATATACGTTTCATTTCTGTTTTAGATGTATCGATGCAAATATCAGATGAACAGATTCAAGATAAAAACCTTAAAATTGAATCACAGATATTGAAACTAGGGTCAACTTGGGTAGCCGTGTGTCCGAAACAAGGCGATATAATCAGTGTTTTTCATCACTGTTAAATTTTCCATTGCTTGGGCGAAATCTCTTCAACAGATAATATAATAGCTCTTTTACATTCTTAAACAATTCAGGAAATCCTTAGGCTCTTTGGTGTTGAGTGCTCTCTAGAGATTCAAATGCAACTTTTTTTTAATGGAAAACGTTATTTTTCTATATCCACATTTTTTTCACATCCATCATCATTTTGCTTTCATTTAAGATGTAAGGAAAAAGCTAAGCGATTATAATAAGCACTGGCTGATTTTCAGTGCACTGGATGCATAATTGTTATACGTTTCATTCAAATAAGTTACATCGTTCACAATGAAGAAATTTCACACAAACACACAAAGATTATGATTTCAATTTGGTTTTCAGTATGCGATATGAAAATGTGTATACAAAATGAAAGTAAAACCGAATTTTGAAATGCCGTCGCGAAACATACGTATCGATGCACGTAGATATGCAGATATCAACAAAATGTCGAACGTAATTCTTATGTCTTGATAAATATAAGCCGAAACTCTCTTGCTAATTAGGGAAGTTTTTTCGCAGTTCTCACAGTTGATGGTGCTGGTTGAGCAATACACAGAATTATGTATCTAGTGAAGCAGAATGAAAATTATTAACTAGCAAGAAGAAAAAGGATATTTAAGACTACTCTAGAATCAATTTTACAGTCGTTTGGAATAATTATTTTTTCGTTTAATAAAATGCTTCAATCTTTTATTATGTTGATGCAACTGTTTAAACCATGAAAGGTTATTTTTGTAGAAATCGACTAAATGATCAGCTACATTAAAGTTTCAACCCTACCTGGTATACTGGTTAGAATATCTCACTACTAAGCTAACGGGGATGTCTACATGTTTACATGTTTTATATTGTATAAGAAACCTGGACATGACTGTTAGAGCTTTTAGGTTATCTCTATCCTTTGTGAAGAGGAGTACCCCCTCCCACTTTAAAAAATGAGGGAAATTTGATAACGAAAAAAAGTGGTATCTTGAAATATTTCCATTAAAGCAGAATATAACCTTTTGTTTTCAGAAGACATTCGTTAGAAGCAATTTAAATAATAAAGAACATGAGAATGTCATGAATCAATCAAATCAGAAACCCAGCCAGAACTGGAAATCTTCTTGATCGAATACAGAAGATGAACAATTAGATACTGGGAGAATATTTTCCTCAGCACCCATGATCCCTTAAGGACAACTGCTTTTGAGGGTCTCGGGAGAAAAGAAGCAAATATTTTCCGAGGGTGAGAAAAAAACTTTTTTTTTAAATTATACCTGTCGCTGCAGGTTCTTGTAAGCAATATTTCCTAAGATATAGAGAAGAGAATACCTTCTAAATCTTTTGCAATGTCGAATAGATGACAGTTAAATAAGGTTTATGTATTTGCCAAATCGCAACGATGTGTTTGCATATTTTTAGTAAATAAAATGTTTGAAACAAATCATATTTATTACGTGAGATCTTCTATTTAGATAACTATGCAATGTAAAATTCACGAGGAAATGAACGTGTTAATAAGAGATAAACAACCTTATGAAACTGTCTGTAACCTATTAGTATTTTAAGCTTTGAAATGGTGAATTATAATTAAAGATTGGAAACGAAATCTGACTCCAAAGAGACGAAAAGACATGCATAAAATATCAAACCTAATACAGCTTTGTGAAGGAAATCGTGTGTCACAGAATATAAATGAAGCAATGAATATTAAAGTTTAATGTAGGAATGTGAAAATAACTTCTTGTTGAAGGATAAAAACCAAACAAAATCAGTACGTCTAATGTTCCGTTCTACATTATTTCTAATTTCTGTATAAATAGCGATGATATTAATAAGTTACAACTTTTCTTACTTCAACTGGGTATATATTAATCATTTTTTTCCAAAAATAGTGGTTACTTGTTGGTGAGAAATAAAGGAAAATCATATTTAGCGGAAATAAATGTAATGCAATTTTGCAACTTGCACATAAATGTGAAAGGCGTTTATGAAAAACGTTCCTCTGGACAGGTCGCAATCTGGCAACCGGCCAGGATTTGCACGGCGCTGGCCTAGTCTAATTGATTATTAAAGTTAATGCAAGTTGCACTAAACTGCTAAGCAAAATGGGGCATTTAAAATTCTCTGAAGCATTCGTAATATAAGTTTGAAGTTTAATAAAATGCCGAAGAAGGGGGTAAGAAAAAAAAACGACGGAAAGATCAGTAGAATCTGTCGCAACAGGAATTAGTTGGTAATCGAAATATGAATGAAGCTGGGAAAATATGAAATGCAAAACAGACAAAATGAGTTTAAGAGTGAAAACATTAAAAATTAAAAAGTTTGATGAATTTTCAAAAAAAAAGTTCTCTAAACGATATTTCATGTTTATTAATGTCAAATAAAGCAATATTTTTTACAGAAAAATTAAGTTTCTTCTGTCACAAACCCTGATTTATATATTTTAAAAAGTCCATTTTTGTTTAAAAAAAGCTAGCGAGAAATATTTTAATTAACTATCAGTTCTTTTATGTATATTTCCAAATCACACGAGGTTCAAAACGTTTTTACGTATTTCTTTCTTTGTTTTTATTTATCCATTTCAATTTCAACAATCCTCATTAAATAATTTTGTGTTAAATATCTATTACTCATTTTTCTACATTACGTGTATTCTTCATTTAATAATTTTCATTTAAAGATTAAGATAAATGATTTTATCTTATTTATGGAAATTTTCCTTGCTCTTACAAGAATTCGCTATTTCCTTATTTCATTAAAAGATGTGATAAGAATATAAAAGCAATATAAAATTTTATGCAATGCAATTTAGACTAATAAATTGACAAAGGTATAATGATCTGTAACAACACAGTTTTGTTTCTGGATTTGATTGTGATAATATCAACTTTATCACTTTGTTTTCTATAAAATGCTAAATTCAGCTCATGATTGTATTCTTAAATACACTTTATTTTATACTGAAATTGCCCATCCAGAAGGAGTGGATGGAATCTTCTGAACCTCATGACAGATGCAGATGATCAGATGGGTGTGACATGACTTCGTTTACATTTACAGCTCATTGAAACGGATAAAACGAAAGGCATAGAGTAAAATGTACCTTCTTCAGTACGTAAAAAACTGCCGTGATTCGAGACATATTTAATGACATGTCATGGGATGGAAGCATAGAGATCTCCAGTGGTTTACTGAGGGATGTCCCACCATGCCACGTGTATGTGGTCATAGAGCACAGCTGTATTTTCGGTTGGTTGAGGTTGGGCTTGCAGACGACGTCCGATCATGTCCATAACATGTTCGATGGACGACAGGTCTGGTGACTTAGTTACCCACAGTATAGTCTGGGTGCCTTGTAGATACGCCAGGACACTGGAGAGTGTGGAAGAGGGTTATCATGTTGGAGATAACTTTAGGGATACTTGTCAGAAATGGAAATGCGACAAGAAGTAGGACGTCGTCGAAGTATCATCAGGATTTCACATTGTCGATTGTAAACATCAGAGGTGACTAGCTGTCATAACTTCTGGTTCTCCAAACGAGAGCTCTCTGTAATCGAGCAGAATATCGTTCATAGATGGCAGCTGGATTAGCCCTCTGTACACATTGTCTCCATACGTGAATGCAATGATTGTGAGCACACAGGCAGAACCGGGACTCTTTGTTGTAGAAATCGTGTTGAATCGTGTTGCGTTCCACATTCCAGTTAGTTCTGACTGACACCAGTCCAGCTCTACTCACCGATGGTGTGTGGTCAAGGACAATCGATGTAATGGATGCTAACCCACAGCCCTATGGCTGCCAGTCTTTTGGAAATGCTCCTGGTCGTGATGCAAACTTTCATGGCAGCTATTACAGTTCTGCGAATGATAGTTACAATTGTAAGTTGTGTCTGCTACCGCCTGCCGTCGAATGTGGCAATCCACCCGTGGTATCTGCGTCTGACAGCACCTGACATTGCCTGACGACGTTGAGTATCTTCTTGATACCATTGGTGTCCGAAATATCCAAGCATTTTTTCGCCACTCTCACATGCGCCGGAGTACGGCTTCACATAGACCCACAATTTGACTTCAGCTGCTGATATAATTGTTAAAATCTTCATCGTGGCTTCATTGCATCCCATACTCAATATATTCTGTCAGCACTCTTTCATAGTTTGTTGCAGACAGATACAGCGCTTGAAATATTTGGCTTTGGCATTCAGCATTAATTCTCTATCTCCTGAAGGTACCACGCGTTTGTTGCAGAAACGTAATTATTCACGTGCCACCGTCCTGCAGTCACATGCTGATTTTCATGCATATCCAACAGTTCTTGTTGGGTGAGGCAGTTTGAATGTCGAGCAGTGCATTTCGTTGATAAAACCGTGACTCTAGGATAATGTTTTTTCAATTTGTATATTTCGCATATTTATATAATTTTTTTTTACTTTCGGAAAACAGTTTACCACTCTACTTATTAAAAAAAAAGATTGCTAAAATCACTAATTTACAGAAATGAATCTAACTGCAAGATTCTCAGCCACACCAGAAACACAATAATAAACACAATAAACCTTATACAGTCGTATCTCCCATATCGTCGTTTCAAACAATGTCGTTTCCCGTTTTTCTAATTTAAAAATTGTTTCCTGTATCATTGAAGCATTTCCGCACTTTAATTGTTTCGGTGGGTTTTTTTTGGTGTCATAATGACAAAAAATACAATTTTGAATCCAATGAGTTACGCTTACCATCCTTACCTTTAATAAGTTCTCTTGAATTTGCCGATATAATAAATTCTGTGTGTGGAAAAAGGAAAAAAATAATTTTAATGAAAAACAAAATGTTAATGAGAGAAAGTGGTGTACATTAGAGGTCAAGTTGAGCATATTAAACTGTGCCGAATCCAAACATTATGGTATGAATATCGGTAGTATGTCTAGGTGCCGCCGACAATAGTAAAGTGAAAGAGGCTGATACATACACTGCCAGGCGAAATTATTAAAAACACGTACCTAATAATTCGTCGGACCTCGCCAGCAAAAATGACTTTTATATGTGATGTCCCGGACTCGACCTGACATATTTGTCACATACTTTCAAAATACAGCAGAAGGAGATTTTTTATTCATTCTTCCTACAAAATGTTTTGAACATCTCGAAGTGAGGAGAGAAGAGGTCTGTACATTCGAATAGTGCGTTCCAAATTATCTCTTACGTTTTCGAGTGGATTAAGATCAGGTGTTGTTCACACCAGGGAAGGCAGTAAAAGTCGTTTCATGTTTCTCAAACCACTCCTGAACGATACGACAGGGTAGATCAGTACATTAGCATCACGAAATTTGTCATTTCCAATGAGGTAATAGTTATGTATCATCGGCAGCATCTGATCATCCAAGATGCTTAATACTTCCGGCACACGATGAAACCCTACGTAGAAACTGGAAGACCAGATCCATGTCAAGAAAATGTTACCGCACAATATCACTACACTCCTTCCAGCATCTTAAACGATAGGAGATGTACATGATGATCAATTACTTAATGGAGTGCTCACCACATTCTACGTCTGACATCTGTTTGAAAGCTGCATTTAACGTGATTCGTCTAACGATACTCCACGGATCAGGTTCGCTATTCCATACACCATCAAAGTGTACAAATCCTGTTGTTTTCGGAAATGAATGATTTTTATATCATGTAGAATTTCCTAAATTTCAAAGATTTCAATTTTCTACGCATAGTTTTCTAGATCGCTAGCAGTACTTTGAGGTACTGCTATAGCGGTCATTTCTTTTAGCTGATGAATTGTAGCAGCTTCTTTTGCCATACAGTTAGTGTCAACAGACGACTGTGTCTGTCTGTCAGAGCCTTTCTTCTCCCGCATTTGCTACGATTGGCGGACTTTTTTCGAGACCACTGTCATTCTCCATTCACTTAAGATATTGTGTCCCACGATTTGTCTCTGAGTTCGATCACCTCTGTTTCAGATGCTCCTCTCCAATGCGCTCCAACGATGAGCTTCCTTTCTAAGTCAGTCAGAAGAGACTTTTTTTCGATGTCGCACTTGACTTTGCTTTCCACCATGACTTACGGATTTTATAGGACTTACCAGGGACGTAGAATACTAACAACAGCAAGGAGGTGTGCATACATTTGCATGTGTCATTGTACTTTGCTCACGATCAAGGTTCATAATAATTTTCTTATTCATTGTATAAGGAGTGGTTAGGGCCTCTATTTCTGTGTTTGGTAACGTTATTTGAAAGACAAGCCGTATTATGGTGAATGGCGGAATACGTTTAAATTACTTGAATTGAAGATCATACCAAAACTTGCATTGTGGGTAATCAAAAAATATGCAAATTAAAGTTTAAAACATGTGGAATGATCTCAAAAAGAAAATAAGGAAAATTCTGGCGACCTGCGCACCTAGACGCGTCGTTTTGGAAATTAAATAATGTACTTGCTTACATAATTGAAAGTAAGCGAAGAAAATGTGAGTCTAATACTCAAGGAAGCTTAGAGTATCTATCTGTTTTGCAAGAAGTAATGAAGAACGAGATTAATACTTAGAAACCTTTAAAGGTGATGGATTTGGATTATTCTAGAATTGCATACTTTTCGGAACTTTCGTTTCAAAAAAGGAAAAATACATACTCTTTTTTAAGAGATTTAGTTTGATTCCCTTATTTAGAGGAAATGCTGGAGACGAATATAAATTTAAACCTCTTCTAGACTATCATTCAGAATACCCAGGACACAAAAGGCTTTTCTAAAGTACTTTCTTACATTTATTTGGAGCTGAAATAAAAAGCTGGCTTCACTATGGAAGTTATCCAGGGTTGATATGATATTTTGTTTATCGTCTTAAGTGTTATTAAAGAGAGAATAACATTAATCGTAATATTGAACAGGGTTTTCTGTGAACTGCTCTCTCTCACTTGGTGAAGCCTTCATTGGTATTTAAATTGGTATTTAAATATAATACCTTCTTACGACCCAATATTAGACTATTGTTCTAAAGCCCAAGAACGTAAGTGATAGTTCCACTTTTATGCTCTACTATCAGAAAAGGATACCTTCTGGATAACCTCTGCGATAGAGGATAAGATTAATTAAAAATCAAAGAATTCTCGAAATATTAGAATATTAAGATATCCATTAGAAACATTATAGAGGAAAAAAGAAAGTTTCAACAAACACAGTGAATGTACCTGGCAAAAAGATCCTTACGAATGTTCTAATAACTTTGTAGGATTTGTAGAAATAGTTCAGTAAGCGAATAACGCAATTCTGACTGTATACAGCATTGCTTTGGACATTTAGATATTTCAAATGCTCAGAAGCTGCTAACTCTCATAGAGAAATATGTTCTGCATGAATTTGTATAATTCACGTAGAATGGCTTCGAGTCCCAAACTTCAGCTTCCTTTCTGTGAGAGCAGCGCCATGAGGAGGATTATCTTAGAAGACAAGTCTGCTAAGTCCGCATCTTAGGCCGACAAGACCGTTTGAGGCAATGCAAAGCAGGGCAGAGCAATTTACTGGTCGCCTGCAAGTTTTAATCCGAGCAACATATACAAAGGGAGGTGCCCTCTCGTCTGTAAAAAGCCTCTGTCAGAGTAGCGCCTGGCGCCATGTTTGAGACTCATCCTTACAGCACCGGATGACAGAATAACTTCCCCTTAACCACCGCTCAATGGTTCCCATGGAGGGACAGTCACATGGTTTCGACAAAAGAGTTCTAAAAACTGTCTAGTTTCGTCCCTTACCACCACAACTCCTCCCCCTAGCAGAGAGTTGAGAGAACCAATCGGACTCTTAGGATGTCTTCTTTTTTGTTTTGTGTGTTTCGGAGAGCAAAGAACCTTTTCGTTACTCGGGCCTCTGCACTTGGACTCCACACTTATGCTCAAGAATATGGACTCGACACTTGGCCCCCTCGACACATGGCAGTCGAATTTCAGTTATGTACTTCGGAGAGAGAAGTCTTATCTCTCAGTCGGCGATATGAGCACCAGTAATACAACAATATAATGTAAGTTGATGTAAAAATGTAATGGAACTGTGCTCGTGTTACAAATAAATGTGCTCATATTTGTAAAAAAAGAAACCATTCCTGCCTTTAGTCACTCCTTTTGGGTGCGGGAGGATGACTCTGTTTCCCAGTGAGATATTGGGATACTGATTGTTTTAATGTGGGAACAATGTATGGATCAAAAGATACGATCACTGCAAAATTAACTATACGATCACGCCCATTTTGGGCGTGATCGCCCATGAAAACATTTTTTTTTCATGGGAACAAAAGACGTTCCTGACAGGACCCCTGAGCAGGAGGATAAAATTAAAATATTGATAATAATAATCGATCTCTGCGTTCTCTCCCCACGGTAAAACAAATATTGTCAAATGAAGTAACTCATATATGTGGAAAAAAGAAATAGCCATGAAAGGTGATGGCAGGCAGAAGCGCCAGAAACCAAAGTCATCATTCAAATAATGGTAAAATTATTTTATCTTATGGAAACGACAAAATATCATTTCACTAATATATGTTGACAATGACGCACCCTGAGAATGGGTTGGGTTTTTTTCGCTCTGAGCGGCATTTTTTGAACACAATGGGCTAAATGGCCAGGTCACAAAGACCCCGAAGTCTCAGAGAAGGTTGAGGGAGGGGCCTACCAGACAGCTGTTAGGGGGCAGATGGTAACCTCCTGTCAAGTCATCCAGATTTTCTTTAACATGCACAGGGTATGGCTCCCCCGCAAAGGGGAACACGGCATAACGTCCCATCCAAAGAACGCGGCATTTCTAGGCCCATCGGCGTCCCTACTTACTAAGGGCAAGGGTGGAATTTATGATAAGATAAATATCAAAACTAACCTAGCTGAGACTCGAACCTGGAATTTAGAGATTTCGAGTCTGGTGCACTACCAACTGAGTCACCCCGTCCCACCCTGAAAATGGAAAGAGGGGTTTTGTTACCTTTAGGTCTAATGGTGGCTAAAGTGTTGTCTGTGTGTGTACTTGTATGTTGAGTTGTGAGAGATCAGAATGTTGATGTGCTTTTTGATAAGTAATTCAAGCCCTCATGGGAAAGGGCAATAATTACGACTCCGCGGCTACGCTACTTTTTATCTGAATACAGAGTCCCGAGTCTGAAACCAGAGTCATCAGGAAAGTTATATTAGCCGTTAGATGATCTAAGAAGTTGTAAACAGAGAAGAAAACCATAACTATATTGACCTTCTAATTAAATGTAGAGGCAATCGTCATTGCCACCGAACGGAATATTTCATTTCTTATTGCACTGTATACTGTGTACCGTATTTGCATGCCGTAAAACGTGAATCTAACGCTTTAGGAATATTGAACATTGATTAAAGCTTGATATTTCTTTAACTTCATTTTTTAGAATGTCTTAAAAAGACTTTTTATTCCCTATACACTTTAAGTATTTGAAATATTGTTGTTCAAGATAGAATGATATTTCCTTTTTAATGCATAAAAGTTCTGGTTATCTGTAATTTAAGCAACTGGCAGTCTCATGCAACTGGGTAATTTAAAACTGTAATTACGTTTGTTCAATAGCAAATTTTTTTCTGATCAACAAGTAAAGCAATTTCACATCAGGAAGAGAGTATCCTGAAAACAGGCACACATAGGTGCATTATTTTAGAGAGAAGCCATGAAATCCACCTTTATTCCTCTTGATCCTAGGTTTATATTATCAACTATTGCTCCCGTTCTCATACCATCAACATCAGCTGAGCATTATGAAAAAACATCATTATCTGTTGATTGATTATGATGAGGTATCAGGTTTTTAAGTAACATTTGGCTTTAACTATTTGATCAATCAAATCATTTTAATTTGCTACTTAAAAATCGTATTATATAATAGTTCACATGGTATTTTAGGAAACAAATTTTGCTGTATAGCAAATATGACAATAAAAAAGAAAATAGTGATTAAGAAAGAATAATGATAAAAGAACAACATATACATGGAAAAGGGCAAAAGAAAAGAAAATTGAAATTACAATGTCGAAAACCAAGGGGACTCCTTATGCCGTCCACGTTAAGAGAATGAGTAATAAGATTTGAAATATATGATAACACATACATTGATTTATCGCTTAATAATACACACTGTTTCAAATTTTTGCAAATTATATGCCATTAAACATTTAATTCAAAATCGTAGCTGAAATTGCATAACCGTTTGAAAGCGGCATGTTATCAAATATAAAAGTGAAAAAAGGATATTGATTTTCATATTTTAAAAATATGTTCAAAATTACAAATATCAAAAATAATATTTAAATGCAGTATTAAAACAATTCATTCCATAAACATGTACATACACTGTTTTTCAATATAATCACCTCCTTTCTGTTTACATTTAGGTGAACAGCTTACAAGTTTTCTTATTCCATCAAAAAAAAAAGATTTCGATAAAGAGCCCAGCCAACTATGCACGGAAGTTTGAAGTCTGTATCCTCCCTAAACTTCGCGGTTTAGTAGATTTCCATGCATTCTAGCATAAGCTGTTCCATGGCAACATTGAATTTAGCATAAGTTTCTTCCAAGGTGATGCGTCGTTTATCCTGAACAAGTTCATTCACACTTTGTACTGGATTAGGTGTTGCCGCATCGACTGGTTTCCCAGGTTAATGTTCATCTATTGCACTCGCGCGACAGTCTCTGAAATTTTGCACTACTTTTGAACATTTTTTTTGATAATAAAAACTGTCCCCATATTGTGCGCCCATTGTATGGTAAATATCTCTTATTTGGATCGATTCAGTAAAAACGAATGACATTTCGCTGTTTAACTGAGGTGCAAATCCCACAGAGTGAGTGCCATTTTAACAACTGACTATCTGGATAAGTATTGCCAATTTTTACGGAAACTATGAGTAACTACTTGTTGAGACATGCAGTAATAAGGGTAAATAGTAAATATTTCATAATGGATATATATGTTTGTGAAAAATTAAACCTCACATTATTTATCGACTTACCTTGTATATGCATTTCTCTTTTTTGCAAATATATATATACAGAGAACAGTCTTACAGAATTCTCTACAAAGTTAACCCAATTAATACCTCTTAACACAAACAATTCTAGCTTAATATCGAAGAGAGTAAAAATAACGATATTAATTGGGAATGCTAAGTGTGCATATCCGCAGCTAAAGCTAGTTCCTATAGCTTCGATTTAAAGTTCTTCCATATTTCTGTTTATGTGAAAAACTCAACACAGCAAACAAAATGTTCTCATCTGATTACTTTATTTAGGGACATTAATGTCATAGTTTCTGAACAAGCGCAAGTGCCCTCTAAAATATCACTGAAAACACTTCACGCACCCTTCATTTTATTATGCCTTCGAGTATTGGATTTTCGGCTCAGCAAAAGGAATCATTTACGCTTTGCATTCGACGTATCTAATATTAGAAGTTAAGACGAAGTCAGAGCCGAAACTCGGTGTTTATTTAGCGATGCGTTACCCAGCATGAAGAATTTAGTAACAGGACATGATTAAAAGACCGTTTGATTAAACATTTCGTGTTCTGACCAAGAAGTGGCGTCTGCTCCTTTGAGAATTGTATTATGCCCCGCAGGGATAAAAGTGGATTCCCTCTCTAAAATTCTCATCCGAAATATTCTCTCCTCTTCGAAGATTTTTAATTTTCTCTCATCCCAGCCCTGATAATGGGCAAACATACATACGTATGTGCGTCATTCTATTTTTACTAATTCACGTTTAGTGTTATTGACGCATAATTCCACAAGTTTAAACTATGATAAATCGGATCATTTCGTACTAGAGTATCAGAACCCTTGCTAGATTAAACTGATTTCTCAAGAATCCTTGCTAGATTAAACTGATTTCTCATACATTTCAATTAAGAAAATTTGCATACAGTATCCGTTACTTGCAAAGTTTGCATAGTTATTAGTAAATATGTTACCTGTAGAATAAAAATTCAATAAATACTTACGCGAAAACATTATTTTTGCCGATGGTGCGGGATTCGAACCCATGACTCTCTAGATACATGACAGAGTTCTCTAACGAACAAATTAATCATCAACTTCGTGATTTATTTCCGTAATATGGCCTTTATGTCTTTCGCTGAACGTGGCGGACTTGGCCCCATCAAATTTACTTCAGGAAAGGCACTTATTTTTCAGTTCTTGCTAATGGATAGATTTTTTTCATTAATAACGCTTAAGCGTAAAGTAACTTCCTCATTTACATCTTATACGTATTATTAGTAACAATGGAAAATGAGTTTCGTTTCCTGATTATAAATGGCTTTCAGTTCGCCACGTTTCCCTGAAAGATGCAAAGGACACATTACGGAAATTAACTAAGGATCCGACGGTTGATTTAGTGGTTAGAGCATTCTGGTATGTATCTAGAGAGTCGTAGGTTCGAGTCCCTCACCACAGGCAAAAGCCATTTTTCCGCCTAGCATCATATATAGCTATTATTTCTAATTTGCATCGGCTTATGTCGGTTAGTTTTATTATTGAGTCTTTATCTGTTTTCTAATATCTTCTGCTTCCAGAAATATTTCCTAGCAATATAAAAATAAAAAGGTCATTCATTTTGCCTAGCTTCAAGGTCAAATTTTTAGAATTTATACAATTCGGAAATAGGATTTTGGCATATAAATTAGACTGATTTCTCGAGTTTCACTCTATTTTCCTTACTCTCATTAAAGTGGTGAAAGTTGTCGATAATTAAATATTTTTCTTTGCACGTTCACTTTAATTAGTGTGTTGTAAACGAAATTACATCAGCTAAAAATAAACCAGTATACCCAAAAGAAACACGGGAAGAAACAAAAACGAAAAGTAACGAAATTTGCTACATAAATCAAAGAGGGTTAAAAACTTCTGATATTAACTTTTATATGCATATAAACAAGCAGTAAGAAATGTTGCTCTTGGTGTACATATTTTAAGTTTTTTTATTTCTGAAGTAAAGAAAACTGCAAAATATTGAAAACAAGATATAAGTAGTGGTTCCCAACTTTTTTGGCTGAACACGCCCTTTTAGCAATACCAATTTTTACGTTTTTATCTCATGATAATTAAAAGGATTTTTCCTCATAAAAGAAGTTATAAAAATAGATAGCTAAGCATAATTATAGAGATAACTTTATTAACTTTGTACAAGGCAAAAAACAGATATAAATCACTCCAGATCCACAAGAGTTCCATTCGCATGTGGATTGAATTTTACTTTAATATAATGCAATCAAATGTATATTTCCAAGTACCAAACCTGTCTTATTGTGAAAGAATACAACTGATAATAAAAAAGAGATTAATTGAATAATTTTCACAATTATTATTTATTAACCGATTTTAAGCTTTTTAAAGAACTGATGGTTGGAAAACTTCAAGGAATAGCATTAAAATATCAACTAGCGAGATAAATATAATGCAGCTCTGTTAATGTTCTAGATACCACAAGATTTTTTAACAATAATTGATTTAATAATCTTGGGTTAATTTTTCCTTTCTAATATTTTCCGTGTATAGGAATTTACGAAAATGCCTGTTTGGGAACCATTGATATAAAGAATGAAACCAAAAGATTAGAACACAGCATGTTAGAAGAACAACTAACGTCAGATATCAATGCACTCTTTTTTATCGTATGATTTAAAATGCCATCTGTCGAAGCAGTGGACAACGGTTAGAAAAAAGGCTTTTGCCACTGAACTTTTTGCTTGCTACGTATAATTAAGTTTATCATAAGTTTTGTTCCTCATAAGTTTTGTTTATGTATTTTAGGAGGTTAAAGGTTTTCTTTTTTTTATTATTATTAAGCATAAAACTAGGCAAATTAGAAACATGAATAATATTTTAATGCATATTCATTTGCTATTTAGATTATATTTAAAATATTATTCAATTAGTATTCATGCAAAATACGAGAAATACATAAAACATTGCAATAATAACATGCGAAATATAAGAAAAGTAAAATGATTCACACAGAATACACCCATTCCTCAATTTATACGGTAGACAGATTCCTGGAAATCACCGTATAAATCAAAAGGTACAAATCGAAACCAACAACTTATGGAAAAACCTTATTATGAAAAAACGTATATTGAAAGCTTTATTCATACATATTTATCTCAATGTTCACTTCATCAGTAATAATAAGAATTAATGTAATATTTATTTTAGTTGTTCTACTTCAGATAAGCTTAGATTAGATATTTTCTCATATTTTTTTATCATGAAAAATACTCAATATAGATGTAACTATCGAATTTGAAGACGAAATTTGAATGAAGAATAGTTATGAATTGAACATAAATTGGAAATGAAGCATTTTTACCAACACGTGGTGCCCTATTTTGCAAAATTGGCATTTAAATGTTATTTTATGTAAAGGTTTACTTAGAAATCAGCTGTTTTTAGCGTTTATAATAGTCTACAAAGTTAAACTTGTTTCTAAATAAAGAGAGATAAAACACCGTTTTTACTATTATACTAGAAAAGTTCAGTCTAGAAATGTGAGTTCGCTGTAGATTCAAAACAGGCTTCATTTCATTAAGATGTCGCAAGACAGATTGCATTGCAATGGTAACAATATAATTTTGGCGAAAGAATATAAATATAACTTGTTAGAGATGACGACTCTATTAATATCGGAATTTACATTTACCTACTTATTCTGGAAAATAAATATCAATTAAAACCTTTTAGTTGCTTTTTACTTTGTGATGACAGGCTAAATATCTCCCTTGACTCTTTATCACTGCTACTTCATAATATGCATTATTGTATGCATAAAAGAAATCACAGTCCGTACGGTGTAAAACAGAATCTGTAATCGTGTAAAACAAATCTGGTTGCATTTTCTTGACCATGTAAAACATAGTTTATCATCGTGTAAATCGAAACTAGTTGTATTTTTTGACCGTTTAATTCCGAAACCGTGTAAGTCGAGGGATAAGAGTAGTTAAAACACCACAGGTATAAAAACTTATGTCTGAAAGACAATAAACCTTTCCAATATCCTAGGACAGGCATGGCCAACATACGGCCCGCGTAATGAATTTATGTGGCCCGCGAACAATTTTTCAATATTAACATTTAACTTCTAGTAATTAATCGAATGAATTCTCGATACTTCTATATTTTTTAAAAAAGATTCCGTTATAAAGAATTAAAACTTTTATACTCATCTGCACTCGATGTTCAAGCGACGTTGCCAGCAGGCGAGTAAAATATTTTTGCATAGTGCAAAAATATTTTAAAAATCGATCATGTTACAAATGTAGTTGTGAAATTAGTGAATTTCCTACGATCAAAAGGATTAAATCACAGGCAATTTATTGATCTCCTTGAAGAACTAAATACCAGTCATTTAGATGTACTATATCACAATAAAATCCGTTGGTTAAGTTTGGGAAAAGTTTTAAGACGTGTGTGGGACCTTCAAGAGGAAATAAAAATATTTTTAATGCTTAAAGAAAATGAGGATTTTCCTGAATTATTAGATCCAAACTGGATTTGTGATTTAGCATTTTCTTTGGATATTCTCACACATTTGAACGAATTTAACACATGTATACAAGGAAAAAATTTATTTGCTCATGATTTAATACAGAAATTAAGAGCTTTTAAAATGAAGCTTAGCCTTTTTTCTACAATTCTGGCTGAATGTAAATTTGATCATTTTCCAACGTTACAGACCATATCTTTAAATATTTTAAAAGAAAAGGTTAAAACATTTAATAAAAACATCCTTGCACTAATGACAGATTTCGAGCAGAGATTCGATTGCTTCAAAAAAATTGATAAAATTTTATCTATTATCCGAAATCCATTTTCTGTACAAGTTGATGATGTTCCTGTTGATATACAATTAGAAATAATTAATTTACAATGTGATGAATCATTACATGAGAAATATCGAGAAGAGCAAGAAAATTTGTGTAATTTTTATAAGCAATTGAATAACGAAAAATATGGAAATTTAAAAAAAAACTTGCCAAGACGTATTTAGTAATCTTTAGCTCAACTTATATTTGTGAACAAACCTTTTCTTTAATGAATCTAAATAAAAGTACAACAAGATCAAGATTGAATGATTTACATTTGGAGGCTGTGTTAAGAATAGCTACTACAAGTATAGAACCAGATATTAAAAAAATAATAAGCGATGCAAACCGCCTCAACACGTCGCATTAGTTATTATGTTAATTTGTTGTATTGATTTACTTACAATTATTCATAAACAAATTTCATAATAAAATTTTGTTTACGTAAAGAAATAAGTGTTTTGCTTAACATTTTTCAATTTTAATATTTCGTCCGGCCCGTGAAAATATTTTTTTTCCAATCCGGCCCGTGAAAATATTTTTTTTTTCCAATCCGGCCAGGGGCAAAAACAGTTGGCCATGCCTGTCCTAGGATATTCTACGATCTGCTACATAATGCGAAATTTTTAATATTATTTGTATATCCATTAATTTCAGTTACCATTTATATGAACACTCTGAAATGTACTCAATTGATATAGATGGTGTAAACTTTTGGACTCTTAAAAATTGCGAGTCTCTCAAAAATATATGGAAATAACCATTTTTAAAATACAGGCAAGTGAAAAGTCTGAAATATTTATGATAAATGTGCATAGAACGATAAATTTTTAAAATATCCAAAATATAAAGCAAATAATAATAAAACGTTTTTGGCAATCTATATTTACCGATTTCAAACAGAAAATAATACGCGTGTTTCAAAAACTTGCATTATCTCATTCAAACGATATCAACGTAAAGCTAGCTGTCATGACTAACTGTTTATCCATATGCCAAAGTTTAGAACAATTCAGATTTATCAAGGAAAAATCACAAAGATTAAGAACATAATCTAATATTTACTGCCATCACACAGAAGAAAATCACTGCTTTTATGGAATATTAAACCATACATTGAAACAAGAAATGTCATTTTTGGCTTAATGGCGTCTTATTTCCATATGAAAAGAAGTCTTATTTATGTTCAGAAAAACTTTCAATATCGAACTGCTACCTATTGCCGTAAACAGCTAGAACAAAGGACCACTATATGATAGTCATACATAACAGGGAAGCACTAGAGGCAAGATGACCCTATCCAAGGAGCCATCCATCTATTGGTTGTGAGCTATGTGAGCCCAGGGCCCTTGACAGCCTGATGGCAGGAGGTAGGTGAACTACCGGTGACATCTCGGCCTCCCGCAGGCCTCGCTGACAGACAGCTTACGCTGATAAATTACTGAGGTCTGAGAGAACTGGGAGACTGAAAATTGTTTCTTGAGCGCCGATACTCTACTGTTTTTCCGCCTACTCGATCTTCTGCTAGCACCACATTTTCGGTAGGGTTTCTCATCAACAGATCGCCCAGCTTCTAGTTTAGACATATTTTTTCACAGGTTGATGAGAATAGAATCTTCAATGGCAGGAATTTTGATCACGAAAATATATTTCAATGTATTGTGATCCGTTTTGTTAGAGGGAGACAGTTGGGAAAACCGAAATGGAAGAAGAATGCGTAAAAAACCAAATTGTGCACTATATTGCGATAAATATATTTTGAGATCTTTTCGCTTTTCTTGAAGGTAATAATATTACAGTATAATTATATAAAAATATAATTATCGTTATAACTCACGGTGCGGGTTTACTCTTCTATTCCATTTATTATTTTTGGGTCATTTCAATATTTTAGCTATTAAATTTATATTTAAAATAAAAAGTATAGAATATTTTATAATGTAGAACTTAAACACGAAATTACACCAGTCTACAGCCCATTAGTTTTACAGTTCTTTCACTGCATTTTATATTTTAGGTTTTAGTTCAAATGGTAAATTTTTGTTGTCTTGTTTACTGTTTCCTTTCTTGTAGTCTTTTTATCGGTGGCGAAATTTGCATTCGTTTGTTCCTTTAGTGTCCACAATGACTGATTATATTTCCCCATGGCTGATTATTGCTGTATTTGTCTCCTATCCTTGACTTTCGCAAATAACATTCAGCTTGTACATATCGCTGTTACAAAATAAATAATATTTCTAATTTGCAAATAATAACTCGTTGCTTCAATATAGTTTCTAACAGTTTGCGCTGAACAATAGAATATTTTTTGTGATCTACCATCTTGCCATTCTGTATTCACTGCTGGTGGTGAGTTAATGTTAATAAATTTAATATTGTCAAGTTTTTCGCTTACATAAAGCATTCAATGATTATCGTAATGAACAACGCAGCTCTAAGTTATGAAAAAAATGCACTACAATATGAAATCAGAGAGAAGAAAATTACTTTTTCTCTTCGGATAGTAACAACAGATATATGCCTCCTCCTTGTTAGTGATGATACTTAGCAGTAGACCTTTTTTAACTAACGTAAAATTGTTCTTTCATTTACATCCAGTTATCTTTGAGCTGTGCATGGTAAGTATTCTACTGCTGAAGAAATGTGAATCTAAAATAGGCCCCATTACTTTGAATAATAACCTGTATCAAAATCGGATAATTTTTAAAGACTAACAAAATTAAAAGTGCTTCATCTCATGACAAAAGGGAATAAGGTTTTTAATGCTAATAGCAAATAATGCGAGATTTTAAATTGTAAATTTTAAGATCTCCCAAATGATAAAGATTATGTACCATCCATACATTATTTTAAATCTAAGTAAAATAACTTTTTCACACAGATATTTGATTGGGATATTCACTTTCCTCAGAATAAAAATCTGGTAATGGTGGTAATTATCTTTTCCATTAGTTTTAATTTAAGAAAACGAAAATTCTCGAATATTTTTGTGATGTTTGAATTATTCAACTCTTTCGAATTGTAATCATATACATATAATGTATTTTAGTCTATTTTTAAAATTAAACGAAGAAGAGGCATCACTAAATATGTCTGTATAATGAAATACTTAAAAAATATTCTTAATAAGCTACTGAAGACGGGGTCATTATAAAACAATACTAATTAAAAGATCTATATTTTATTAAATAATGAAGTAAAATAGTATTTATATGTGCAGGATGTCAAGGAATGTTCGAAGTTTTGTTTCCTGTACAAGAAAATTCAATGTGGGAACCACTCATGGTATCATATTCAATTTTCGTCTACAATCGGCTCATCCTGCCTGGTGTAACACTTACAACAGATGCAGTGGTTATTTAATTTCTCTAAATTACGTGTTGTTTTGGAATAAATAGTTTTGATATATCTCCAAAAAGAAAATACGTGATGAGAAATCTGAACTTCTAGGAGTCCAGAAGATCGGTACACCTCTAACAATCCAACGATTTGTAAATTTGTCATTTAAGCCATTACGTGTGATCAGAGGAGGCTGGATTTTTTTCGTGGGAGGTGGGTAAAGAGGACATGCCTTCCCTCTTTGAGATAGTAACCGAAAATGAGACGAAAAGATATCGAAATATAATATATTACAGGTATTCTTTCAATATGTATTTACTAACCATTAAAATAGGAAGAAAAAATTTATAATACTGTAATAAAAACTATTATAATAAATGACGTTCCGGCTCGTTCTTGCCTCTCTCTATCACTCGGATCACACCATCCCCCTCCATTTTTTCTAGATCGAAATATGTGTGTGATAATATTGATACTACATGATACTAACTCCGCGCCTTCATAATAAGGTAAATTTGAGTTTCTTGACATTTCGGAGCACACTGATTTTGTTACATAATTATGCTAAAAAAGTTGCATTTAAAAATATCTCTATTCTTTTATAATGACCATCTGCATTGAACAGTTCAATCAAAGTTGCTCTAGAAGTATTTAACCTTCTTTTGCAGCACTTACAATAAAAGGTATCTAACAAAATAACCTTGACTTAAATATCTATTTTATCCCAGAAATTTATTATTTTTGCCTCCTTGTATCTTTCTCTCTCACATAGAAATAGGTAACGTAAATTTACGAATAAAATAGGGATTTCTTTTGCTTAATTCCAGCTAAACCGTCAGACATATTTGCACAGCATTCAGAACTGATGAATAGAACAGAGACAACCTGTCGTTAAAAATTTAAGTGGATTGTCAGTTTCTTGACTATGAAAAATAAATTGTGCGAGATGAAAGACTGTTTTTGACAGGAAATTTGATTCACTTAGAAAAGACATGCTTTACCTCTGACAGCATAACTTATAGTCACACGCACTGCATTGCGCAAGGCAATAATGAACGAGCACTGTAGTGAAATTCCTGTGGTAAAAAACTACTGGTAAGAAAATATCTCATTACCTGTGGAATTCGAAGAGCTGAAGAAAATATGCAAAAAAAAACTGCAGTTTATTTGAAATAAATTAGACAAAAATGTTTCTGGGAATGTTTTTGATTATATACAATTAGATCTGAAGAATTGATAATAAACGTGACATAAAATTGTGTTTTCTAAACTATGAACAAAAATTCCCTAAAATAATATTTTCTAATATTTACAATTAGTATTTTTGGCACATAAATGAGCAAATAGCTCAAAGGTCTGCAAAAATGTAATTCTTTATTTTATATATTTCATTTCCCGACTTGTATACAAATATTGTTTTCTGCTTGTACATGCAAGTCTTTGTTGTTATTGTTATTGCTTAACATTTATTTGCTGCAAAGGTGTTCCTTACAATCGAGAATTTATTTAAACCTTTAGGTAAACCTGTGTATCGATTTGAATATTAAAATAATTTTTAACGATATTAAAAGGTAATGATGTTTTGATGATCTAATATTTGTAAATTATTCGTGTACTTCTATTTGTTTTATTGTCAATTTAACTCTCTTTTTAAAATCGTGCCTACATTGCATAACAAAGTAATGGAAGTTGCTGCTTTTGAAAACCTAGCATTCACGACTCCTTTTTTTACAGATTACCTTTAAATAAAACTTCTGAGTGCCATCCATGTTCATTATGTCTGATTCTTTTGTTACAAATATTTATTTTTCTGAAAATTAATTCCAATTATTATTTGTCTGCACACAGGGCCATTGTGGTCCATGGGTAATATGCCTCTCTAAAATGAACTTGAATTTCTGCGACTATAAAGAAACATTTTAATTAAAATCAAGCATTGATCAAGCATTGATCAACAAGGCTAATGTTTTTATAAACAACTGTCATCACCGTTTACAACACTGATAAATAAATTGCATTCCCCTTTGTTTCATAGGCAACATTTCTTTTATCTATTTCGCAACCAAAGTGTTGGAGTCCTCTGCAATTGAACAAAAGTATTTATTTTTATGCTGCAAATTGGCATGGGAAATGTAAATAATTATGCTTTCTTCGAAAATTAATATTATTTGCTTAAAATATTGCAATGGTAATCGGTAAAGAATATGTTTAGCTCAAATGTGCAATAGCAAGATTACGTATGTATATATATATATAACAAATGTACAGGGTTATTGTAATTAATGCATCTCTATACAGAACTCTCTCTCACAGTTGCCTGTTCTCTTTAGAAAAGATTCAACAAACTGAAAAGGATTTGTTGGCCAGTAGGGAAAGTCAGTTCTGTTTGCATCCTCCTAGGGAAAATACTGAATAATCCAATGATTAACCAGAATGTTCAAGAGTCAGTGAACAAAGTCGCGCGAAATCACTGTCCATAGGTAGAAAAAGCTCCACATCGAGCACTGTGTTGCCTGGTGGTAAGACCATGAGAGGCGTCGGAGTTCTAACTCTTCTTAGCCCTCTCTCCACGATCCTGTGTAGGCTGGATTGTTGCTGATCTAACAGCCGGCAGTCTTTCTCATTCAAGATCATTGTTCATGTGGAAATAAACATGAAGCATATCCTGAAACATCTGGACTTTTAACACACTATTACTTTTCGCTCTGTGCATGTGTGGGTGAGTGTTTCATTCTTTCAACCTCTTCACGTTACCGATCTGCCTTCGAGGTATACAACGTGTTCTGTGGTGTCTTGTCAGGGTTGCCGATACGTATGTTAATCCTCATGGGACCTATGTCAACTATTTGTCTTATCAACTGGTCCCTCTCCTACTTCGTTACGATCCTTGGAAGATCATGCATAATCTCAACTTAGTAAAACTGCCAATATTCTCTTAAATGTGTCAAACTGGCAATATTATCTCAAACATATTGAACTGACAATATTCGTATAACATGCTAAACTGACAATTCTCTTAAATGTAATAAATTGACAATATTCTCTTAAATGTGTTAAATAAACAATGCTCTAAAATGCGTTAAATTGACAATATTTTCTGAAATACGTTAAATTTACAATATTATCTTAAATGCTAACCTTAAATTCTGTCAAATGTGTCAAATGAACAATATTTTTTCGAACGCATTGTGTGATATTGTGCCAAACGTGTTGCGTATATTTAAATAATTTAAAGAAGTCTGAGTGGCCGGCTGTCAACCGCAGAATTTCCTTTGACTGCAGGCCCATTAGGTGCCAGAAGGGATTGTTGTGATGAACAGGAGTGTGTGTTATTTGTGTGGATGGTCAAGAGCAGGACAACTGTGCAGATATACCCGAAGCTATAAACGTTCATACCCATCTTTCATCTATCCTTTGATTGCTCAGTGTTTGCTGATTCTGCTGATGTGTGACTGCAAGAAAAATTGGGGATTGGGTAGCAATGGGGGCCACCATGTGCGTGTGCTAGCTGCATTAATGAGCAGAGGTGTGCATTGCAAGAAAGCAACTTCCTGGCTTTTCACTGAAACAATGCCATCACTCAGTCAACCCTAAATAGTCAACACAGCAAGGGGATTGAGGCTTGAAGGCTTTGAGCTGTGGACACCCTTCTTTCTCTTGTTGGCAGTATTTTGTCTGTGTCGGGTTCACTGTAGGGGTCACTGTGGGAGTAGGGGTGGCAAATTGATGCTGACTGACTCCACAGTGTAATAGCATGTGAGCAACAGTTGTGTGGTCTTCATTTATATAGGGGGGAGTGACCCTACTCTTCTAGTTCATCCTCGCTAGCAGACATGCATTGGCTGCTGCTAAGGAGCAGGTTGCAGTGCTGGAATAATTACTCTAGTGGATGGGGTCTCTGCCAGACAGACTGATTCAATCTGGGTGGCCCATGGATCAAATTACCAGTGATCATCGCCAGGCTCTGGATCTGAGGTAGCTCTCATATGGGGTATTTTGTGCACCGGTGTAGGGTTTCTTCTAGTTTAGTTTAGTTTAGTTTACACTTCACAAAAATTGGGAGTTCCTTGCACAGACTTTCCCATAGAATTTATGTTTTCCTTTTTTTTTTTTGAAAATTCTTGATGTTCAGTATTTTTTTTTCCTCTTAGATTTTAAGAGATTTTTTTTTTGTTTCGTCTTCCTCCTAAACTTTAGGATTTAATTCTTTTGTTTATTTTGTTTTTGTTTATTTAATTTTGATTTATGTCTTTTTTTTTTGGTATAAATATATATATTTTTTTATTATTATTTTTTTTTGGCTTTCTTTAATTTTTTTTTATAACCCTTTTTTTATTATATTTTTTTTGTTATTTTGTTAATTTTTTTTTTTCTTTCTTTTTTTTTGTTTTTTAGAATTTTTTTTTTTTTATTTTTTTTTATTTTTAATTTTTTTTTTATTTTTTTTATTTAAGATTTTTTTTTAATTATTTTTTTTTCTTATTTTTATTAATGAAAAAAAAAAATTTTTTTCTTTTTTTCTTTCTTTTTTTTATATTACGTTTTTTTTTTGTTGTTGTTCTGTGTTACAATTTATTCCATATCTCTGTTTCTTTGATGAATTCCAATAGGAAGGCAAATATTTTTGTTTGAATTGAGATTGTAGGGTGATTTAAAATTAAGTTCAGAGTAAATTCGTTAATATTTATGTTTCTAAGTTTTTCAAAGAATTTTTCTCGTTGTGAGTCATATTTTGCACAATTTAATATAAGGTGTGAGGAATTTTCAGTAATATTGCATTTTGTACATTTGGGTGAGGTACTTAATTTGAGTAAGAATTTTGATTTATTTAAAAGAATTGTATCTGTTCTTAGCCGAAATATGATTTTGGATTCATGTCTGGAAAATGGTAATTGTAGGAAGGTATTAATTTTGTTGGAAAGTTCAAATCTGAAATTTGGTTTGAAGATAGAGTGAAATTGAACATGTTTTTCTAAAATTTTGAATTCTAATTGTTTTATTTCTTTTTTAACATGTATATAAAAATTGTGTGTTGGCGAGATGTTATAATAATCATGTGCTGATTTTGCTATGTTATCTACATATTCATTTTCTTTAAATCCAGAGTGTCCTGGTATCCAACAAAGTTGAATATGGTTATTTTTTTCATTTAGGTTTTCATTATAAAGTTTTAGGAGTGTATGTGTGTAGTATGGATATGTGGTGTATGTGTTGTCTTGTATTAATGTGTGTATAGCACTTTTAGAATCAATGAATATAACTATTGATTGATTTGTTAAATTGTCTAATGTCCAGTTAAGTGCGGCAAATATTGCATAAATTTCAGCATGCAATATCTGAGTAAAATCAGGCAATTTGTATGCTAATGATATGTTGTGTGATGGAATATATACAGCAGCACTGGATGACCCAGAATCTTTTATGTAGGACCCATCTGTGTAGATTTCCAAACAATTGTTAAATTTTTCAGATTTAAAATTAATGAATAATTGATATAGAGCTTCATTAGAAATTTCATTTTTTGAATTTAAATGTGGAATCTCTGTATAAACTACTGGGAGTTTGTAACACCATACTGCTACAGATTCAGTAATGTCTCCTCGCAGTTCATCTTTAGTTAGTTTATTAAAGAATTCTTTTAATAATTCATTTTCTTCGATTTTTTTATAGAATATGAGTCTTTTAAAGTTTAGATAAAATGGGTGGTCTGGTAGTTTATAGTGGAGTCTTGTGTAATATTTTAAGATTAAAATTGAATGCCTAATTTCAAATGGAGGAATGGCTGTTTCAGCCAGAAGAGCTAATGTTGGACAAAATTTTGGTAAGCCTAAAGCAATTTTTAAACATTTGTTTTGAATAACATTTAATTTCTTTAAGTTAGTTAAATTAGGTTTGTCTATAAGGTCTAAGCCATATTCCATTTTTGATCTGATTAAATTTAAGTAGAGTGTAATTAAGGTTTTTTGATCAGTACCTTCTTTTTTGAATGCAAAGTATTTAAAAATGTTTAGGAGTTTTGAACCAGAATTGTAAGCTTTCTCCAGATGAGAGTTCCATATTAATTTTGAGTCTAAGTTAAATCCCAATAATTTACATTTGTTGACTTGATTAATAGGTTGCGAGTTAATTTTTAAGAGAAATTTTGGATTATAATTTCTACGTCTATAGAAGTGTCAGCTCCATGAGGAAATGCACCTTTGCTTCTGTAGCTTAGTGAGACAGTCCACATGAGCGATCTCGATTTATGGGGGCGGGGTACATTACCAGAGCAATCTCGTAGTTGGCGTTGACTTCTGTTACCTATTGGAGAATTTTACAATGTCCAGTGAACAATTTGGTGCACTTCCTCGTGTTTCGCCAGGGTAACCTAGAGCTGTGCAAAATACGAAGTTTTCATCCTTAACACATTTTTATGGTGACTCATCATCGTTATCTGTCCTGTCAGTCGGTTGATACCTTGGGATTCTGCCTCATCATGTCATATGACTAGCTTAAGTAGTTCAAAAGCTGTTTTCCATAACGTTCTGTGTTAGTGTAGGTAGGGGAATCCTTCATCTGATAAAGCTCATATGGGAGGGCTACATCCCTGATGAAAACCAGATAAGATGGGATCTCATGTGTAAAGCTCTGGGTGGTGTCCGGTATGCCATCAGCTCGAACAACAGATGTTCGTGCCATAGGTGATTTGTTGACCATCAAATGGAACAAAATGATGGTAGTGGATTGGTTAGAATGCTCTGATTGGTCATTTAAGGTAGGATGATAAAAGCTTTTGTGGTTTCACTATCTTCAGCTTCATTAAACACTTCAGTCATCACACGACAGGTAAAATTACGTGCATTTCCACTAATGTCTATCGTAGGGATGTCATGTTTTGGAATACAGTCTTCTATAAAACTCGATCCATAGACTATTCTGACTGATCTGACAGGAAGTAAAGCACTGGTCACTTTGCAAAGTAGTCCATCACGACAAACACGTGCTTGTTGCCTCGTTGTGAAGTAGGTAAACAGCCTAAGATATCCATGCTATATTGGAAACGGCAACTCATGAGGGTACATTATCTTAATAACCTCGTTCTGAAGGCAAAGAATACATGTCTGGACATAATTGCGCATATCTGAGTACATCCCATATCGGAAATATGTTGACTCACCTCCTGCAATGTTTTTGCTTCCCCAAAGTGGCCAAAACAAGTGTTATCATGGCATAGCTCAAAAATATGACCACTCACAATCTGTGACACCACATGTTGTTCAATCATGCCAATGCAAGTGCTCTGCGGATGGAGAGAAGCGAAAACGAAAGAATGCCAGTCATTATATTCAACTGGTTGGGGAATTTTGGTATAGGGTCATGGTTATTTTCGAACTTTTGAATATCTCTGTAAGGGGCGTATCTGCAAGTTGCATCTTCCTCAAAAAAGCCTGATCTCCCAACGATTATATGGGAGTATGTCTTTCTCAAACGTCTGTATATTTATTTACAGTGCATTCGCTGGGATGTTGTGTTTCTCAGGGTTATACATATTATCAAAGTTATGAAGGGGTGAAGTTCTGAAGGGCGAGATTCTATTTAGCCAATCTACCGGAGTGATCTTTCTGTTACATCAGGTATGACAGGGGTGTATGATTGGACACAGCAATGAATTTACGATGATAGAAATAGTACTTGAAGTGGATAATCGCCAACGTGATTCCAAAGGCTTCCTTCTTGATCATGTAGT
Organism: Ryuthela nishihirai; assembly: GCA_038380435.1. Lineage (NCBI taxonomy): Eukaryota > Metazoa > Arthropoda > Arachnida > Araneae > Heptathelidae > Ryuthela > Ryuthela nishihirai. The sequence continues at coordinate 56,896,394 of JAWZYU010000016.1, read as the reverse complement.
AGTGTGTCTCCAGGACATAAGCTTCTGGCTTGCCAATGCGTTTGGGTGTCGAAAACATCTGCCTGTCTTTTGCTCGAGTACTCCAGCCACTGCATGTCTGATTGATCAGTTAACAGGAAGAACGTTTTATCAAATCAGGATACAAAAGGATGGGTTCTGCCATCAGTTTGCACTTCAAGGTCTAAAAGGCTGTATTTGTCTTGGGGGGTCAACACAACTACACAACTTTACATCCTTTCTGGTTAGGTGTCTAAAGGGATATTAAGATCAGGATATTAATCAATGAACCACTGGTGGTACCTAGCGAAGTCTAAAAAGGTTCTTATGTTCCGAACAGATAGGGGTCTGAAGAACTCCTCTGGCTTTTACATTTCGGGGTCTGTTTCATGCTGTCTACTATAATTAAGCGCCCCAGATATGTCAGCAACTATTTCATGAACTGATATTTTGTGAGCTTCAACTTAAGGTTGAAGGCCCTGAGATGGTTGAAGACCTTCTGTAACTGTTGTTTGTTGGTCAAAAGTCTGGGAGGTGACCGTAATGTCATTCAGGTGCACTAGAACTTGCCCTTGATGCATCATGAAAGCCCTTCCGGCTAATCAACACAGTTTTCGTGAAGTACAATGGGCGTATAGAAAAGTGCCAGAAGTCAGATACCATATCCAAAGATCTAAAATATTTGATACAGATATAACATTTAGCATACGGATCAATTATGTCATTGATGAGGTGTAGGGAATACGAATCTGAGATAGGCTTGGCGTTAAGCGCCCGATAATCTACACTGAAATGGTACGTGAAATAGACTTGGCGTTAAGCGCCCGATAATCTACACAGAAATGGTACGTCAAATCTTTCTTCATCCGACATCAATAGGTGAAGCAAAGGGGAAGCAGTTTCCTTAATGATGCTCCTCTGTAATAGGCCGTCAGTTTGTTTATTGAATTCGTTCTGTAGTTAGGTTGTCCAGATTCCGATTGGTAAAAAGAGGTAATATCTCACAAATGTCCGGTTGCAGAACTGTGAGCACCCAACCCACAGTTTTGGTAGTGGTTGCATATTCGTCTGATGTTGAAAGGCTACATACCGAAAAAGGAACGGTGAAAGTTAAGGACTACATCGAAATATTGGAAATGAAATTATTGCCAACGGTAAGAGACTCTCTTTGGGAACAAACTTTGGATTTTTTAAAATGATAACCCCTTCTAGTCAACATGCAGAAGTTGTTCAGAAGTGGTTAGTAGATAGCATCATTAAAAGGAATGGAATGTCCAGGAAGGTCTCTGGACTTTTATTCTATCGAAACCTTATAATATAAAATGAGTTATGCAATTTATAGCAAGAGGCCATCAAATAAGACTGTGTTGATTGAGGCTTTAATGTTTTCTTTTAACCATATTACTACAAATGAACTGATTCTGAAGTTAGTCCATCTGATGCCAAAAAGATTCGAAGATTGCATTAAAACAAAGAACTGGACTATAAGATGCTAATTTCAAAAGTTTTAATATTCTCGTTATCATGTATAACCACTGTTGCATACTGATTAAAGTAAGGAAGTTTTTATGTACACATTTAATATTTCATGAAATTTAAGTTCCTGCTAATTTTAATGCATGCAATATGTAGGCAGCATCTCAATAAGCGTTTTAGACAGCAAAAATATTTTTTTTTCGAAATTAGCATAAAAATACTTTAGAGTAAATGACAAAAGTTATACACATTTAATAATTACTTGCCTTGAATTCAGTATGAACAAAATAAACGTGTAAAAATACGGGTGCCTATTACCGATTTCGGTAACTCATGCCTATTACCGATTTCGTTATTATCTCTCTCGCTATATTTCGCTTATCGCTCTCGATAATCGGAAATATAAGAAGTTATTATATTTACAGTGCAAAGTAATTTATTTCAGGTGCAATAGTTTACATATTATGAATAGAAATTGTTACTCTCATTGGTGGTGATAAATGTTACTGGTTTCGTCATTATCGCGCTCGCTATTACTCAGTCATGTCAAAAGAATTTTCTATGTGACATTTAATAGACATATTTACTGAGAACAAGCTGAGTTTGCGTTTATGAAACTATATCAAGAGCATCTATACTTTTTCTCCCTGTTTTATCTTTTTTATTTAAAAATATGCGTTATTAACACAAATAATCTTTTTCATATAATTTCATGCAGTTCAGTGAGTTTCTAAAAATTTTTAAATTTTTTAATGCAAATAATTAATAATTTTTTATCAGTTTAGATTTAATCAAAAACAATTACATATATAGAGTTCATTTAATGTAAATCAACGGAAACTACTTTTGCTAATCTGAAAACCCTACTACCAGTGACATATAACAGTTTCACGCGGAACGAAAGGAGTCATCTTCCTTGTACAAAATGAGATTTATTCGTACGTTTTATAAAGCTGAAGAGAGGGATCGGTTTTTCTGAATTTTACTAAGAATGGTTGTTAATTATGTCGTAAGGCATATATTTGAAATTAAGTTTAATTTATCATTTCGTTTCGCATTATTAATAAAATTTTTAATCTGTTTACAGTGCAAAATATGAAGTTTTTTTTTCTCTTTAAGCTTAATTTTTGGTCAAAATATAAAACACACTCAATAACTATGGAAACAGCTAAGAACAATGTACGTTGGCATGCATATTTTATGTTTCCGCAAATATATCATACAAACATACATAGACAAATTTACAAACACATCATGTTTTTTCAGCAGGTAATGAAATTCGACTCTCCACATGCTCTTAATCATCAGTTTTTATGTAAAACTGTGACTGGAAATAAAAGATACGAATGAAAGCTATCTAAATTCCGATTTTCAAAAATATTTGTTCAATATTTAAAGAACTATGGAGGTTGAAATATTTAACATCCTAGTTCGTTCTCCAAAAATCATTCAGAACTGGAGAAAACTGAAATAATCATTACGCGTACTACTAAATATACTGCCATTGTACTAAAAGTGGATTGTGTTAGAATCAGAAGGGTTTTACATAACTTATAATAAATTATAAAATTTATATTAATTAGTAAATTTTCAATATTATTAGTAGTATATTACTTTCTACTTAACTTACAATTAGATATAAAATTAATTTTATTAGAATGTAGAGCTTAGTTACTACCTTAGACAATATTCTATATCCCCCATTTAGAAAAGTGATTGGCACACAGTTTGAAAGCACTTAGCTATATATTTTGCACTTTCAAGGGCCAATCTATCCAACCTACTTCTCGAAACTCTTTCCGGTTTCAATTCGTAAAAACCAACTTTTCATAATTTCTTCTTTGTTTCTATTTTACTTATTGCAGTGATTTCCCATTTGCATACCCTTTTTGGCCATCCTCTATCATCCATTCTATTCATATGTCTATACCATCTGAATATTTACTTTTCTTTATGAATTCCAATATCTTCCTGAATTACAATAGTTCTTGCAATTTTGTCATTTCTAATTTTATACATTCTCTTCTTCGACGGGCATCTTCTATGGAAATCCATTTCAAATGCTTTGTCTTATATATCAATCATTCTTTTACCAGTGTCCTTGTCTTTCAATCATATGATAAAATATTCCTTATGAATGTGAGAGAAAAACATTCGTTCTTGAAATATATCTATCGTGTAAATCTGGATTTAAAATCCTTATTGCTTTCCTTACTTGCTCTGGCCTTGTTCTCACTTTTTCCACTTATATACCATATTTCTGCTCTATAGATTCCGGATATTTAAACAGGTTCGCACTTCTCAACATTTTTCCGTCCAGTGCTCCACAGCAGTCCACAAATTAAAAAGCCATTGTTCTAAAGAGAAATTAGTTGAAAAAATAACATTAATATTTCCGTTATAAAATTATATATTTGTGTATAAATATCTCTTTATTCATCAAACAGCTTCGTCGATATGAATAATAACTCTTCATTTACTTTTCTAGCTGGTAACATAAAGAATTGCGGAAATAATTACGATCACCCGATGGAAAATGCGATGCGAGAGTATGCTTTAGATAAAATACAATGCTTAATAGTGAAAAATTGAAATTGGTGATACTTTATCACTGTTATCCGGACTGAGCACACACCTAGTTCTTGCTCCTTCGGTATGAATGAAATCATGCGGAATAAATTAAAACACGCAATAAAATCTGCCTGCAAGTGGTATGCAAAGAGCACACGCCTTAGTGCTATGACTTCGAAATGCAAATATGACAGAAGAATTGTATAGTTTTGCTTAGTTATATTTTGGATATATTGTTTTTTCTATTGTTACATGGGAATAATATAAAACTTGCTTAAATGAATTTAATTAAGCTGCAACAGTAATTAAACTCTCTAATTTTTGAGGAGCTTGAGATAATAACCTAAATAAAAGCAAGCAGTGTTAAATAGTGCCTTGATTTACTCGATATCTTACAATAGTCGTTTTTTAAAATGCAAGTCGCTTGTACATTTTGCTACATTTATCCTTTCATCGCATTTGACTTGCAAATTCCTTGTGCTTGTAAAATATTTAAAAGGGATTCCATTCCTATACCGCACTAAATAAAAATTAATTGTCATTTCGAACGATTTATAGGACATTAGTTACTAATAATCCTTTAAACCTTTCACCCACGACCTATCTGTGCTTCAAGGGGCATATGGTATAGTAAACAGTGGTTGTTTGGCGCGACTGTTACATCAATAACACTATTGGTGATGTTTGCTGTTGTTATGAGAAATACGTTTCATCCTCCCAAAAGATTACACTTTTAACTCGTTTCGAAAAAGGAAAAATGATAATTATGTTTTCACATTGACAACTGTCCTCTCGTGTCCTTTAAAATTCAGCCAACTTTTATATTTTAAAAGAATGATGAAAAGTTATTTTTTGCTTGGATAGATTTTAATTACTATTTCATATTTTATGAAACGTTACTTAGGTACAATAGCGAGCACAACAATGGAGAAGAAACAAAATTTATTGGTCATTTTCCATTAACGTTAAGTAAATGGTTTATACGATGACGAGTCAAATGAAAACCTGAAAAGTGAACAAAAATAACCCTACAGAACTACTAATGAGAATCTACGATTTGCAACTGTAGACACACTAAGTCATCAGCGAGGGTTAGAGGCACATAATGAGTATGGTAGATCTGCCAACGCAGGCTGTATAACGCCAGTAGAGCAGTACAAGGTGACTGCCTTGGATTCATGCAAGAAGGAGGAATGCGTTCTGTTAGCCTTTTCTGGATTAGTGAGGGTGTGAAACCTAGCAAAATCAATCGCTGAATGAAGTTGCATTAGGGTAACTCGCGTTTATCGCTGCAGCAAGTTACGAATGGAGTATGAAGTTTAAGAATAGCTTGTCTGGTGTGGAAAATGCTCCTCTACAGGGTCAAACCAACAGTCTTAACACCCCAGAAACTTCCTACTCCATTTGAACACCTGCTGCAGCTTTCAACAGGTATTCCCATATTGTAATTTGATACGGCAATGTAGTTTGCATCCCCGATAACCAAGAAATGGATGACAGAATGCTATTCCTCTTTCGGTGCATGCTTACAAGAGAACAACCATCTTGCACAGATGTACAGACGCCGTGCAGCTCACTTGCCAGATCTACCGTACAGAGCACGAACTTTTAACACTTACTGATAACTTACTATGATTGTTTTTCCCACTTTTAAAGTTTCATTTGACTGCTTCAGTATATTGTGGCTAAGGGTTTTATATTGACAGCTATCACCTTTTCCCACCTGAGAGAAGGAAGAAAACTCTATATTTGTTTTCCCTTTTTAAAAATGATCATTTCTTATTCGTTACAGGCAATTGGATTTTTAATTTTTCTTTAGAGCAAGCTTTATTTTTTAGTTAAACCCCTCCAAAAGTTTAAGGCCAAACTTCAATCCATTCATAACGTTTCCCAGCGACAACGTACTATTACTCCATTTAAAATTCAATAGATAACGCACTACTACTCCATTTACAACTCTTAATCGATAACTTACTACTATTCCATTCATAAGGTAGGCGACGGCATTCATAATTTCGGACATCTTCGCCCACAGCAGTTAGAACCCCGATCTCTTAACTCAATACGGATAGACCTAAGTGGGATCAGAAAACCAAATCTGGAACAGATCTGTCAAGTACCCGCGGAACTATATGGAACCGAAAATTTCCGCCATCAATGATGTCACACAGTGGACGTGAAAGAAACGCATGTCGCCCGTTCGTTAACCTTCCCAGAATTACGACTATTATGTAACATGGGGATTCTTTTGCATAACTTGGAATACTTAAACTCGTCACCATTCTGAACAATAAGAAAAGAGCAGTTTTGTATAAAATCTACAAGCAATGAAGACTGACTGCATTTGTTTATTTGAAAATCACGGACGCAATCTTAGGAGATCTTCGATCATTCTGATTTGAATTTATTAGTGAGAATATTTTGTTGAAATACGCTGCGGTATTAAAATTGTTCCTAACTAGAGCCATGTTTAGAGTTACCTGAAACTTGGAATACAAACATTGGTAAACGGAAGTACAAAACGTCATTGCATTTTCAGCATAAATGCTTTTATTTCAGGTACAATAATTTGCATATTATGAATAGAAAGTATTGCACTCATTAGTGGTGATAAATGCTTTTATCCATCGCAACCTGGAGTCAGAAAGGCAAAGCGGTATAAGAGATAAGAAGGGACAGAAAGCAAAACAGTAAAGAGCGCCCTCTTTCGGAAAAAAAAATAACTTCAGGGTTCAAATATTAATTCAGAAAAGATGACTTTCTAGGTCTCGCAAATAACATTAAAGAAATCAAAAGTTCAAATTAAATCACTAAATATTGAATTTTATTCTTTCAATTTTAATTTGAATGCTAGTGGTCTGTCACGTATAAAATATTATTGATAGGTAATAAATAGCAAGCTCAACTATGCGCTTTACAAATATATAATGTATGTATTATCTTAAAGTTACCGCTACTGCTATTATTTATCTAATAATAAAATATTTAAAATGCATTGCTTTTTCTCAAATAATCAATGTAATATTATGCGCTTTGCTGAAAGTTTTATCAGGTAACTGAAAAGTGTTAAATTCCTTTCCAGTTAAAGCATAAGAGATAAAATTGCCAAAAGTGGAAAAGTGGGAAAAGTGCCATATGCTGGCCATTTTCACTTGAGGATTTAAATCTAACCCAAAAAAGCAAACTTACAGGGGCATGATCTTATATTACTTCTATGGAGCTGTCCCTTCGATGACTTATACGTTCTTTGATAAAGGTGCCGGATGTCGTCAATGAGAAACAGCTTACTGGGTTTCGTGCAGTTGGTTTCTCCATGATACTATAATTTCGGTGGTTTGAGGATGTCATTCAACAAGCATGTCCCACAGATACTTTATTATTGATAAATCGGGAGACCTGTGTTCTAGGTACTAATGTCAAAGTCATATAGAAACTTTCTATGTATGAATATACTCTAATGATAAAGATTTTTAAGAGACATTGGATCATTGAAATTTACGTTTAGTACACGAATGAGTAACATGTTTGGCTGCAGAACAAAGGGGATCTGGTTTCGAGCTTTGTATAATATTGTTTTTGTTTAGTTCCCAACTTTCTCATTGGCGTATTAAACTGAAAGGTTTCTATAAGTCTCATATTACAAGCAGCTGCTTGATGGGAATTTATTATTACAGTTAAAAAGTCCAATCTAATTTATTCTGAGACATTGAATTTACCGGAAACTGAAGGAATGCTGGTACATTTTCTACAGCATCAATAATAAGGCTCAGTTAGCTGTGTTATTCATTTAACAAAAACAGACTCTATTTTTTATACAATATTTAAGTAGAAAAACCATTTATTTATTTAGAAACTATTAAAGTATTAGTTCGACGATCGTCTTCTTAAATTCAGAACTAAATATACATAATACCTAATATGCATAATAATATGTTTAATATGTAAATTTCTTATGATACAATTCTGCGGCTTAGGAATCAATCACAGAAAATTAATTCCGAATGCGTAGCGAGATATTTCTTTTTTTTATCCTTAAGTCTTGTTCTTTTAGGCCTTAAGTAGTTTATCCGAAGACAATAGAAAAGAAGAAAATTGTAAGGTTCATGATATTTCATAACACTGTGCAGTTCACATATCAATATTCCTCAATGATATTAGTACAGATAAGAGATGAGTTCGGGCTCAATATTTCGAGCCCCCCGCCATCCCGAGCATAAATTTGTTGAGCCCGAATCCACCCCATCCGAACCATTCCAATAATTATTGAGCCCGAGTCCACCGAACCGAACCATTCCGACAATTATTGAGCACGAACCCGATTTGGGGGAAAAATTTCCCTGACACATCCTAAGGCACACACACATATATATGTGTAGAAATTCTTACCGCTAATTATTTTTTTCTCAAAATATAAATTACAATCATTTTAAGATAAAATTAAAACTGCTATTTTGACTGCTATTTGGAATTCTTATTTCTAGATTAAACTTTCATTTGGAACATAAAGTATTAGAAACACTGTAGAGAGAGAAAGTTCACGGGTAGCAAGATTATAAACGCAAGAGCCATTCATTTATTAATGACAGAGAATACGTAAAAAATTGTCAAACGTTGCCTGCCACTTATTTTAAATTACTGAAGACTGATTGAAAAGTTGAAAGTATAATCTGAAAATGTTTCACATCTTTGCTTTTTTTCCACCATTACAAGAAATATTTGAAATTTAAATTATTATGAGTCCGAGTGTGAAGTATGCTGTAATATTTTAAGCCCAAGGTCGTTTGGGCTCGACTAGGTTTGGTCTTAGCCCCACAAAACTCTAGTAAGGACGGTTATTCAGAAAGATGTTTTCTGTGCTTATCATTGATGTGTACCAAGGCGTTGCATTGCTAGAAGATGAAGGCTGACACATTAAAAATGGACTGTATTGGAACAGCTATAAAAATGCAATGACGCATGAGGAGCAGCAAAGACGAACGACTATTGTCGCTAGTTATTACATGAACTATACATTATTAGGTGAAACTGAGCATTTCTGTAGTCTTAAAACAATTGTAAGAATTTAATAGTTTTGTAGAGTATCGGGAAAATCATAAATGCTTTCGAAATATTTGATTCTGTAAATGTTTTGTGTAATTTTTTAACAAAAATTTCTTTATAGAAGAACTGATACTTAAATAATTTTGAATCGTTTCTACATGCAAGATAGTTACTCCTTTTCAAATCTACTGTAAAAATATAGTTTTTTTCTCTAATGAATAATTTTTAAGGCGTTTCGACGAGTGAAACACGCACCTAACTGGTCCTTATGACGGATGCAGCAGAAAATGGATATAACGTGCTCTTAGTCAAGTCATGACTCGGCCACACCCACTCTCAGTAATGTGAACGGGATCGATTAGTAGGTAGAGGTGAAGTTCTATGGTGTGCAATGCTGCGGTGCTACTTTAAGACCTTTAATGTAATGTCACTGTTATCGAAGTGTCAAAGATTGTGAAATACCTGTGAGAAAAATCTTGCTGCGGTTTTTCCCTTTTACCGAAAGTGTGTTTTTGTTTTACCACCTCTTTGCATTGTAATGATTAATGTCTTTAGGAGTAGACTGCTGCTAATAGAGGCTCTCACTGATTCTATGACACGAAAATTGTTGGTCTATGCTTGGCGTTTCACATTAATCTTTCACCGTGTCACCTGATTCTGTCCTATTCCTTGCTTTATCATATTTTTCTTCAACAGAGTTAAGTGTGATTTCATTAAACGTTTAAATTGTCTTGGATTTTAGCAATTTCTTATTCATTGTTAACGAGATGAATTCATTCGTAGAAGTTAATTAGATAGTTTGGGTTTCCTTAAATATGTTGGAAAAAAAAAACCTCCCTCGTTTTTTTTTTCTTTTCAGTAGCTCAGAAAGGTATTCTGGAACGAATCAGTAAGTAAACCAAAAATAAGAATTTGTTCATTAAAAAATTTATATTCTTTACCCAATGCGCGATATGTTACGTTCCTTGAAAATTGCGGTTCCGACAAAATCACCGTCCGAAAAACTTAAAGAAGGTATTAAATGGGGGATACACGACCACAGACTGTACATAAGTATATGCTTATTCTTTTCGCACATGTAAAATGAAAAAAATAAGAAAGGAGAAGAAAAATGTAAAAAAAAATAATACCCTACAGTATTTTTTGAAGTAGAGGGGTAAAATAAAAACTTTGTTTCGTTAAACAGTTGGCTCACTAAACGGATATGCTACATCACTGCGCTTGTAGACCTTGACATCTTTGCTTGCGGATGTATATTTCTCATGTGCATGGATACTATATACAATCTGATTCAAAACAAATTGAACACTTTTAAAAATTTATTTCTAAGTAACTAGGTTATATACGAACATGAAGTATGCACCAAATTGTAGAGTTGCCCTTAAATCTCTCAACTTTATTCCAGACAAATTGGTTTAAACTACATGTTCATATTGTTATGACAGATGAATGTGCTGCAGTGAATTTATGATAAACGTGACATGAACGCTCGTGTATGCTTCTGCCTGAGAATTATTTTAACCAACGAATTGGAATACAGAACCGATCTGAAAAATAGAAAAGATAGAATTGTAAGGTTGGAGTTGTGGATATCCGAAAGGAGGCATAATTAATTTCAGTATGTACGTGATAGATGTAAAAAGTGAAGAAGCATTTTATATGGTGAGTGCGCGGAAGATAGTTTATGTTATTGGTGTGGATCGTGTCGGTAAGCTGGTAAAGGAAACGAAGGATTCGTCGTCTTGTGCGTGGTGATCAACGTCTGAAAAGAAGTGGTTCTGAGAAACCAGTACAATTATCAGAAGTTTTGGAATACAGTACTTGAGAATTAAAACCTAAGAAGCAAGTCATTTTTTGTATAGTTATTTAGTTATTTAGGAATCGGTAAGGTTATTCTCGAGATATTGCAAGTATTCACATATATGATTCTCGTTAGATTAAAACTTTGTTCACACATACGATAAACATTGATATCTTTAGTTTATGTACATGTTTTTTTATCCATACTTTTGCATTAAATCACATTATTTTAGATTTATTGTTACTAGTTGTTATTTTTGAACTCACTCTTAGTTTTCATCTGTTTGAATTCGTATCATTATATATCATAGTTACTGAGTAATAAAGTTTTTAAAGTGTTCAATTCTTTTTGAATCACTCTATATTTTCGACTCGTTCACTTCATATTCCCGAACAAGAAAGGCGACAATTTTTATTGCCACATAATTTGCCTAAAATGACTATCATTCCAGCCAAAGTCATAACATTATTTTATTTAATTTTCCATATTACTACATTTACTTTATGAAATATTTAAAATTTATTGTTGATATGCCCCCAACGCTAGGTATATAAAATATTATCAGGCTCAAAACGAAATTGTATATTTTTACTACCGTACAACGTGAAGCGATTTTACGTTTAAGTCAAAGTTCAAATAAATTAAGGTATATGTAAAGTATTAAAGTAAACTGATAACAACGAGAATGCACAGAGACGCACAGAGAGTTGCGACTAAGCATCATTTGCAATAAGAAAGATTACTCTGTCTTATGACGTCACACAATTAATGCAGAATTAGGTGCACATTCAATCCACAGTTTCTGTTGATCCTACAAATCGTATGGACATGTACTGTCAGCCATATGAGACAGCAGCAGCCATTAATGAGATTGTAGTTAGCTTTCTATTCTATTATAAATGTCTCAATGCATTTTCTGTTTCGTATTACTTTCCATATTAGATGCGAGATTCAAGCCCGTGCATACTTAACTTTTTTGGCCTTGGGCGAACAAGTATGACAGTTTTTTAAGAGAATATAATCAAACCCAAGATCAATAAGTATTTTCTGTAAGCGAAAAGTTAAAAAACTTGAAAGAAAATTCCGACGATAAAGAAAATATTCGTAGATGGTCGAGTCCCAATTTTTTTTTTTTGCATTCTTTTTGTGAAGAGAATTATTCTGAGCAGGGCCTAATCTAGGGGGAGGGTATAACATTACAGTTTTACATTTTTATTTTTTCTCAGGCTTGATGTAGTTTCCTGCCCCCCAACACTCTTTATTTGTTTCTAGACCTGAGCCCGATATTGAGCATTTGTAGTTTATTTGAGACTGAAGAGCGATAAGTGCTTTGACCACAGCCTTCGCCGTTAAATTAATAATTATTTCCTGAAAGATGATGCCAAGGAATTTTGTCTGCCAAGGCGCTTTTGCTTTACTATTATTAAACATGAAGATTAATAATCCGTTAAATTGTGTTTTAAAATTCTCGAAGTGAAACATTTGTCGTATTTATTTATTTACTATACATGTTGCGCAGAAGTAAGACACTTAAAAGCAAAAGCGTAATGTGTTGTTTGAAACATATATTACACTTTTACTTTCAATGATGTTCAAACGATGGAAACTATTATAAAAATAAAAAGATTCTATTAACCTAACTTTAAATAAATTCTATTTAATATATTCACCTCTCGAGACAGTTGTACCATTTTTCTAAAATTGATTTGCTTTCGATTCGTATTCTTATTTGATTTGATATTAATGAATACTATTGAATACCTTGACCTTTGAAGATTACAAATCAGAGTACTATTCCTTAGAACTGCAGTTATTATAAATTACGTCATGAACAGCTTGACATGGTTGAAACATAATTGATTTGGTTCATCATTTCATGCACTACGTTACTAAAATGAAGTCATACTGATGCATCATTTCCTATAATTTGAAGGGTAAAAATTTCGTCAATATCGAAGAAAGTAGTAAAGAGTCACAGGATGTGTAGTATAGACATGGAACTAATGAAATAATAAGCTGACTCACGGCGAAACCAATTTTTCTCAGCCTATTATTTCATGAATATCAAAGAAAGTTTGCTCATCTAAGCGATGTCATTTAAACATTAATGAAAAAGCAGTACTGCAATCCATTTCAGAATGAGGTGACATTTTCATACGAAACATTCGGACACGTTACGCTTGCGCAGTTTTTTATATCCCTATCGAGTTTGCTTCTTTTAGGGAATCATCGTGCTAATCCTGTGTGCATAGCTCCATCGTTTCATCAGCAAACGCTCTGGGCCAAAATCAAGTATTGACATTGTATTAGTTCCACTCGAGCCCATGTAGCGAGTTACGCCTCGTCGTGCTCTTTGGTTCGTATCATTCCACCTATGCCAATTGCTTTCTCTTGTTGGTGTTGTCTTACCATTCAGAACGAATCAGATTCTTTTGTGTATGCTCACTCTTCAGTCACGCAAAGAGCGAAATAATGGAGAATATTGGGAAAAAAATCATGCTTCTATTTCTGTGTGATACAGAGTTCATACTAGTGAAAAACTGAAAGCACGTAGAATTAGAAAACTGTAGAAGTTGTCTGAAGAGCAATAAAATAGCTAAGGTTTACAGAATATCATCCTAAATGAATGAAGCAAAATTTAGTAAAACTGAAACAAGTTTTTTGGGGGAGGAAGGGGGAAGGAATTTGCCTTAGTAGCCTACCAGGCTAGTAATCTTACGTTTCTAGATTCGAGTCTAGCCTCAGCCAGAAAGGAGTCACCGAATGGCTCAGAAAGGCCGCCGTCCATCGGATGCTATGTAAAGCCTTAGACCTGTGTGCAGGAGAGCCATACACTCTGTACGTTAAAGAAAATTGGGTGACATTAATAGGAAGCTTCCATCTGTCTCTAAACAGATGTGAAGTCGGTCCCCTTCTCCCAACCTTCTCTGAGCCTCATTCTTTGTGACCTGGCTATTTAGCCCACTGGGTGTAAAACAGGGTGCCGCTCAAAGGTAAAACAACTACACCCAAGTTTCAGTAAAAATTAAGATATATTTATAAAAGTTTAAGCTTAATTTCTGTGTTTTGTGGCATTATTAAAGTTTTTGATCTATACATAGCCAAAATGTTTTAGTAACTTACTCATACCTGAAAGATCTTAACGATTAGCCAGTTACTATTTCTTCTATAAGTACCCTTTAATTATATTTATGAGCGTAATTATAACTTATAGAAGCTTATTATTATGCTTATAGAAGTATAATTGCTTCTCTAGGTGCTCGTTAATTATATTTCTGAGTGTTAATAACTAAAAGAGTGTAAAATGAACGTAACAATAATAGTTGATAGTGTGATAAGATGCCACCATATTTGGGGAAAATCCCAATTTCTAGAATCTTACTTAAGAACAGGGTTAATGAAGGAAGAATGGTCCCACTCCGCGAGGCAGAGTTTCTTGATGGTCATTGGCTTGAAGTTTTGAAGTCACAGTGGGAAGATATATTACTTATATCTTACTTATCTCACCGTACTCTTCTTATAAGCAAAGCTTATAAGAAGAGTACGGTGAGATAAATTTCTGTTGGCAGAAAAAGTGTAAAATTGCATTTCAGCTTGTTTTAACTGTTTGAGGTTTATCTAGGTATCAGGGAAATATTTATTGTCGTAGATATACACTCAGCATCCACCTTATTAAATACAGTTCCGTGTTATGTTAATAGTAACTGAGATACAGAACTCTTGAACATCTTCAATAATGATTTTTTTTTAAAAGTGTGACTGAAGACAGTTTAAAGATCTCAATCAAATCTATTTCAAACGTAGATTTCTTATAATATTCGTTCACTATTTAGAATTAAGAAAATTGGAATATTTATCAGCAATAATTCCAGCTTAAGTGATTTTATGAAAAAATATAACTTCTTAAAGCTATTTATATTACCAATAATATGTGTTCTGTATTTCAAGAGAGATGGGAACTGAAAGGCTTAGCAAGTTAGCTTGTTCTGCAAAATATAATTCAAAATTAGCGAAAATTAATCTAATTTTCATGTGAGCTGCTGAAAACACTCTTAGACGTATTAGTAAAATTTAGCAGAAGTTATTGTTTTAGTTTTAATTAACTTTTGATATCAATATACTCTCAATTGACCCTCAGCGATACTCGAATGACCTTGGTAAAAATATCCTTTGGTCGTCACTCTCTCGCTATATATACTCACCCTGCTTAAGAAAAGTATCCGGACTCAAAATTCATGTGGTTTATAATATTAGAAGCCAAGTGATTTTTTATTAATCTAATAGTACATGACACAACAGACGAATGATATAATTGGTTGAACCAAACGTTCGTTTGGATTTTAGGCAAAAATTCAAACTCAAATATTAAATAAAAAAAATATAATTTTAATCAATAACGTATCCATCATTTTGTTCGATTATATTAAGCCATCTGTCGGAAAGTTTGATTATTCCGTCGGTGTAAAACTTGGTGGCATTTTGTTGAAGAAATGATCAAGGAGGTGTTTTATGGCTTCCAAAGATTGGAACTCTTTATCGTTCAAACAGTTTTGCAGTTTCAGGAGTTAATGGTAATCCGAAAATGAAATTTCAGGTGAATATGGCGGGTGGCACAAAACATTCCAAGCCAGCTGCAACAATTTTTGTTTGGAGGTGAAAGACACATGTGGTCACACTTTCTCATGGTGGAATACAACTCCGTCGAGATTCTCCAATTCTGGACGTTTTTTCACCGATCGCTGCCTTCAGCTGATCCAATTGCGAGCAATGTCGGTCTGAATTGATTATTTTATTGCATGGAAAGAGTTCATAGTGAATGAACCTTCCAATCCCACCATACACAGAGCATGACATTCTTTGGATGCAGGTCCGTCTTGGGTTGCAGTAATGGACCAAGACGTCTTGCTTGCTTTAGGATCTTTTTCTTGGACGTTGTTGTAAAGGATCCATTTTTCATCGCCCATCACTAACTGCTTTCAAAATGGTCGCTTTCGTTGTGTTGCAGGAGCGTATCACAAGCAGAGATGCGGTCTATTAAATATTTTTCACTCAATCGATGCAGCACTCACACATCGTACAGATTCACGTATCCAAGCTTCTGAAAATGCCTCACAACTGATGTTTGCTATATTTTTAGTATCTCAGCAATCTCTCTTGGGTGCTGCGCTAGTTAGTTTCGATTAATGTTGCAATTTGGTCGTTGTTAACTGTGGAAGGCCTTCCTGAATGGTGAACTCCTGGCTATGTATCAATCTGTAACTATAAATGCCATGTGGGGCACCTCCCAGAGAGATATTCCCAGTTCACATCTTTGCGAACCACTTATAACACGCTCAGTCATTTGCAGTATCGTTCCGTACACTGCATAAATCTTTTTCCGTTTTTTGTTGCGTTTTTATCCTTCCGAAAAAAAAGAGCATAAGATGGGGGAAAATGCACTTTCGTATCTTCCATTTTCAAATTGACCATACGCGAATGTCACTCACTCAATCAACACTATTTGTTTTTCAGAACATGCTAAAATCTGCCGCCTGTCGAAAGCACACACCATTTATAGCTGTTAATGCACATAGTCGTGTAGATCACGTGCAGTAATATATCTTAGGAAAAAAGCCGAAAAAACTTTTAGTTCAACCCAATACTTTTGTGCTACAGGTGATCGTCACTACTATCTGAAGAATAGACAGCAATGTATCTGAGTAAATGTCCCATATGCCATCAGGAAATGGTAGAGGATGTACCATTGGCCCAAAAATGTATAAAAATAATGTCTAAATATTCTATTTTATTTACTAATGCATTGTTGTTCATGACGAAATAAATGCACTGCCTTTAGTGCATTTTACTTTGACTACTATATACATTTAGGTATTATTTCTATACATAACATCTCATTACAGTGGTTGTTGCATCCTACCAATGCTATTACGAAAGATACTAGAAACAACACTACCAATTCTGTTTTCTAATCGCTATAATTCGTCATTAGAATTAGAATTCTATAAAGTTTAAACATTTCGCTGATTTTTTTTATCCCATAGAGCAGATAGTAAAATGTCGTACATGTACTAGAGTCCTAAACGTTTTGCACGATTTGTCTCATATGGAAGATAGTACTAACATCTTCTAAATACTTATGATAAACACTGATAGATATATAATTGATTTGATTCTTCAGTATTCGTTGAACTAGCTAGTTTTCCTCAATGCAAATTCTGCACTCCTATTTATTTATGTGTTGGACCTAACTATAATCGGATAATTTGGTAAAACACCTATTTCCCAAGTAGCTACAACCCTACAATATCAACTAACTATAGTGACTAAGAATGGCAAAGTAATTCTTCTGCTTCAATTATTATAAAGCAAGTTCTAAAGAACAACTGAAATGTCCTATTTTGTTAATAGTATCTGTGACACCTGCAAATCTTTCTATGACTATAAATGCCATGTCCTCGTGGACGAACTTGGCATTTTGTATGGGCAGCACTTGGCATTTGTCGACAATGCGTGTCTTTCTTTCACGGTTAGCTGACATAACCTTGGCCACGCTCCAGCGTACCAGTGGCTGTTGTTAATTTTAATGAATGCACAAACTGTTTAAAGATATTTATCTATTTTTAAACAGTTTCAGTTTTTTTGCACTTCCCTAAGTTGACCAGTCAATCCCAAATTTCGTAGACGGATTCCTCCTGTCCCGTCCAGTGCTAAAGTAGAAATTCATATTCTTAACTTTCATGCGAAGTTCTAAAGCTACTTAGAACCCTGAGTTATTTTTAACTCCGCATTTATATATTCCTTCAACTGAAAATACCATCAGTAGCTCCTATGTATCTATCTCACCAGGCTCAAGATAATTTTGCTCCTATACCCATTGTCATCATGGTACTTAAACAGCTTAATAGTGATTAAATGCTTAGGAAAATTAAGCTCAACATAGAGGGTCGGAAGGAAGGTAGGTTGATAATACGAGGATGCGGCGATTTCGTTTGCATCGCTGTTCAGGAATATGATCCGATCTGGGATTTTGGTTGAGGGTAGGGTAAACTTTATCTTAATTGTTTTTAGGTAGAAGTGTCTGTCTTCCTGGCTTGGTAAAGTATGGAAAGTGTGACTATAAACAATTTGTCAAAAGATCAAGAGGATTAATGGGGATAGAATTTGGATAGACTTCGCTATTCTTTAGGTTTAGAAATTTGGCAGGACAGCTCCAAGAAGTTAAGACCACCTTTATTTTAGCACATCAAGAATTCTATGAATTTCAATGGAAAAGTTGTTATTGTACGATTAATAAATGAACTGAGGCACATTACTATTGCATCGAAATGAAAGAAACCATCACTGGCTTCATTTATAAATAACCGTTGTTTAATTAGTAAATTATTTTAAAATTTGTGGAATAAGTATTGGAATCAAAATCAAAATTAAGAAAAAAAGAATAAAAATATTTCCACCAGTTGTTGATCCAGACTATCTGGCAAAATAAATGAATAAATAAATGAAATAGAAATTGAAAAGCGAGATTCAGAGTTACTTATTAAAAAATAACTTTATTGGAGATTTATCCACAAATGTCTTATCTTTACGACTAAGGAAAACGTTTTCTGGAAAACTGTCTCATGGTTCGATTGTCACTATCATTAGAGCAAAGATCACAAATCCAATTTTGGAGTTAAGAACACCACCATTACAAGCATCGTTAATGAATGAAGGAATCGTCTAGAATTTAATTATACATCATATGATCATCATACACCAGAGTTAAATTACACTTTAGTTACTAAGTTTCGATATTAAGTAAAACAGAGCGGGATTTTGCGGCTGTAGAAGATATGTTCTTACTTTTGTAGATTTTAATGTAAAAACTGAATAATATATGGAAAAACATGAAAATACAGCAAACTGAAACAATTTTATCATCTGTCTAAAGAGAAAATAATATGGGAATGGTAAAAAGAGAAAGCTAATTTAACTCTTTTACAACCGGTTTAGATTCTCTACAAATTTTTTAATATAAAATAAAATTTAAAAAAAAAATCAAAATTTCGAAGTAGTTAGTTATACATATACGTTTAACAACTAATCATGTTAATATCCATATCCAGGACCGGATCTAGTGGGAGCGGCAAGCAGCCACGACCTTCCCCCCATTTTGAGAATGGTATTAAGGGTAAGTAATTAAGTAAGTAAAAATTAAATATATTAATTAAGTAAGTATTAAGTAAGCTAAACTTATTTACATTTTATGCATTTTAAAGAAATATTTTTAGACTTGATAAAGAATAATTATGAAATGCTATACTGCATTGCAAATCCAGTCTCTTCCTCTCTCCCTTTTTACATTTTTCCCGCTCGATTGTGTTTCTTGCCCCCCCCCCCTCTCCTTCTTTTCTACATTTGGGCTACCCATACCTTCAGATGATCCTCTAGTACTTGTTAATGCGAAATACAGTGCGATTCCCTAATACTTCGTCGGGCCTCCGTCAGCAGAGATGACAACCGGACACCACGTAGTATGTTTTCCACACACTTTCGCAATACAGCAGGATGGATTTTGATCCACTCTCTCCGCAAAATGGCTTGAATATCTCGAAGCGAAGAGGGCAGAGAATTGTGCATTAGAATAGAATGTTTGAAATTCTTCCATATATTTCCGATTGGATTAAGATCAGGCGATAGTGCAGGTCAGGGAATGTGATAAAAGTCCGTTTCATTTTCCTCAATTGGCTCCTGTACGAATCGAGAGCTATGAACTGGTGTGTTTTAATCCTAGAATTTGTCATATCAACTGAAAGAGGGGCGGAGAAATGATGTATCATCAGCAGAACCTGATAGCCCAGCGTAGAACCAGAGCGTAGAACCTTGCGTAGAAACCAGAGGACCAAACCCGTGCCAAGAAAATGCTACCCACAGTCACACATCTTTCCGCATCTTAGAGTAGTACTCGCGCTTCTTTATCATGCATTCCTAGTTTAGAGTAGGAGCTACACATGTTAGATCCATTGCTTTATGTTGCTGTCTCCACACTCGACGTTGGATATCTTTTGAAAGCAGTATATAACATTTTTCTTCTCACCATATAATACGTTTGCAGTTCTCCACTAACCAGGTTCGCCACTCCATATACCATCGGAGTCTTCGAATCCTTCTGTTTTCGGAAATTAAGAGCTTTCATATCATTGTATAGTTCCCAAAATTCAAATTTTTCAATTATCAGCGCATAGTTGTCGTCGAAATGAGTTTGGAAGTATTGCCAGTGCTCACCTCTCTCAGCTGACGAATTGTAGCAGCTCTGTTTTGCCGTACAGTTGGTTACAACAAACGTCTTTCAGAGTCTTCTTCCTCCCGCATTTGTCACCATTGGCGGATGTTTTTCGACGCCGTTGCCATTCTCCATAAACTTGGGATATTGTGGCCCGTGATTTTCCACCGAGTTCCATCATCTCCGTTACCCCTTTTGAAGTCATTCAGATTAGTCTTTTTGCCCACGTTCATTTGACTTTGCTTTCCACCATTCCTTTATGACTTTTATAGGGGTTCGAAATGACGTAGGATACTAACGTCATGAAAGAAATGTGCATACATTGTCATGTTACATGATACTTCACGCACAACACAGTGCTCATAATAATTTGGATGGGCAGTATATTTCGCATCAGGTATTATGCGAATCGGTCAGCTCAGTCTAAAGGACTTTAGTTTCTCAACAGATGGCGCTACAATTCATGTTTTCTATCTTTCTGAAATAAAATGAGATATTGTTATTATTCTAGAGGATTAATAAGAGGAGCGGGGTGAATAGCTTCTTTGGAAAAGAGTCTTATTATCATAGAAAAGGAAATATTTTCTCATTTCCATGCAATTTAAAATCCCAAATTTTTGGTTTAGCGTAATAAACGCAAGGTAAAGGATAATATCTAACTTACTGAGCATACGTCCAGCAATATAAGGCCATCAGTTTTAAAAGAAAACTACTACATAGAGATGAGTCAACAGATAACACTTTCTACCTCTTCTGTAAAGAAAATAAATCTAACCCATCATGCTGCCTTCAAAATCTATCAAAAAACTGATTATAAGACTGCCTACCTTCTTTCAGGTTATCGGATTGCTATACTTTAGCTAACAGAGTTTGAACAGTAACAGTTATTATCTAAAATTTTACAAACTGTCTTTTCTACAGTGTTTTCTGGGATATGGTACACATAAGTAATGTATAATTCCCATATCTGATATGCAAAATTTATAGATATCTTATCAATCAACAGAAGAAGCATTATTCTCTGTAGGAGATGAAAACTATTTGTTTATTTGTTATATTTGTGCTTTTATTTGCTTTTCCTTGTTACAATACTTATTTGGTCTGATAAAGTCCCAGTTCTGACGAAGCCAATTAAGAGGATGAGAGAAAGACAAAAAAAATGAAAGAAAAACACGGTGATCTGAAGAGGCACAGCTGGGTCAGCAGACACGCAGTCAGCGATGGACGCTTGTCTGCTTTTGCCTCTACACCGCACTGCGACTAGCCCTGCTAATGCGTTCAGCTTTCCACGGTGCTCTAAGAACCGAGAGACACGCAACGACTGGCATTAGAAAACATCGGTAAAGTATATGGCATATCAAAACACTTGTTTCACAGCTATGCCACAAACATCTTTTGTAGTGAAGCGGGAAAAACCTTGAGGCACATCGCGCAGCATCTCGATTACCACTGCGGCCTTCATAATCTCATGAGTTCCTCCCCGCATTTCGTATGGATGAATTTCCATTGGAGCATCTCCTTCTTGGGTCGTTTACTTTGAGTACCCAGGAGAGAGTCTTATCTGACGAGTTCCTGGAATGTTGAAAGTATACACAAAAAAACTTCAGCACGATTTTTCACACGGATAAGCATTGCGTAGCAGTTGGTGTGTGATATCTAAAAGCGTTCAGGCAATAAATTATGTGCAACCTTGTTTTAATTCATAACGTTGTGGTAAATGAGATGCATACGAAACTCATATTTCCGTTCTCTCTCTTCTATAAAATACCATGCATTAATATTGTAAGCCATTTTGTTAGCATTTTAAGTAATATGGTCCTTTCTGAATATTACGATTATGATGCTTATTTAAACAATGATTTCAAAGGTCATTGCATAATGGGAAAACTACAGATGGCAAAGGGGAGAATATATTGAAAATTTCTAAAATATATTAAAAATAATAATAATAATAATAATAATAATAAATACCCCCTCAAGCAGCTGCTTGCCACAGAGGTTTGACAGGAGCCTGTCAGTTTATATGCCATAGTAGGAGATCTGAGAGGACATTAATTTACTAAAATAACTACTACGACGTATAAGCTTTTGCAGTTCACTAACAATTAAAAAAAAATAGTTCACCTTCGAATGAAAATGGAGTTATGTACCATTTGGTGTTTTACTTGTGGAATATATATATATATGAACAAAAGCTTAAATTTGTTTTTAAAGGTTATTAAAATTAAACTCGGCAAAATAACTCTTATAATCAAATTCAAAGTTTCAAAAATAACTAAAGTGAACTTATATAATTATTAAATATTCCCTGAAGCAGCTGCTTGCCACAGAGCTCTGGCAAGAGTCTATCAGTTATATGCCATAGTAGAAAGTCTGTGAGGATGGCGGGACCTCAGCAGGAAGACAACATAAACGCTCATGCCTTGCCCGGGACTAGAACCCAAATCCCACTGATACGTAGCCAAGCACTCTAACCATCCGACCACGGGAACGGCTAAACGTGTATATTTTCACTCATGTTTTTAAAGGGAAGAGGGTATTTCCCTACACAAAGGACGGAGATACCACGAGCTCTATTGGGCTTGTCCCGGTCTCTCATGCAAACTACAAGCACCTACATGTGGACATGTCCTCTGCTAGAAGTCAGGAACACTAACCATTAAACCAACTATGGGGTTTGTAAGTCATTATACATCATATCCATAGAAATACTCTCAAAACTTAAAGCTGTATCTAAAATTTAGCTAATAAACGGTTAAGACTGATTTCCTTTTTCTTAAACACGTATATCCCCTTACTTATATTTTTTTGTATATTTGAAAATTTAGCATATATCCATGTCCAGGACTGTATCTTGGAGGGGAAGTGGACTAAGCATAATCCCCTCCTCCCTTTTTCCAGAGAATGCTATGAGGCAAAATATTTTTCATCTTATGTATAGTTCATGAATTTTTCGATCAGTTTTTAAATAACTCTAAAACGGAGAGGAAAATGTTATACTGGAAGGGTATTCCTCCCTCTTCCCCTAATTTCTTTCTAGATCTAGCCTATCAATGTGTTCAATGGCCCAGAGCATGCAGAAATTATGCCTAATTGATCATATGAATAATTGGCTTCGCTGAGAAATCTATAAATCGTATATGGAAATGTTTTATTATATATTTAAAATATTATAAATATTATAAAATTATAAATTGCAAATAACTTTTATTATTAAAGACAGATTTCAGAGGTTCGTGGTCTTATAAAGGGGTTTAGAGCTTTATATCCTCATAGTGCGATATTCATCGCCGTAGAGATAAAATATAACGATCATTAATACTTAAAATTGCTTATTTTAAGCAGAAAGGAATGAGGAATCGCGTCACTTGCGGTGGCTCTTGATTTCTAGTGCTTGTGTCATGACCACCCCTGAGCGTTTTGGGGTGATTTGACGTTAGGGGCGAACTTATACAAAATGAAGGCAAGAGGGTAAATCAAAGCGTTATCTTATTTTCATCAGGATCATCATTTCTAGAAATGTGGGTCTGATGACTAACTGTTGTTGAGTCAACGAGGGCGATGCCATATCAGTGCAGTACAACGAAACTTTCCAGGTAAACAGATTTATTTACACCAACAAAACATTTTATGTATAACACAGGTACAGGGATCTCTTGGATGACCATTCAAGAGGTATAGACACTGGTGGAGACTCGATTCATTTTAAAAGTCATACATTATATTTCTAAGAGGGGGAGACAGGAATAGGAAAAAATGCAACAGAACCTCGTTCCTTTGCCGTAAAGAAAACAGTGAGACTCTTAATTCCTTTGCACTATTCGGTCTCGGCGGTCTCAAAAACCTGTGACTAAACAGGGAAAATTATTCAACGTACTATCGGGTCTCTGATCAGGGTCTAAAAAATAGGCTTGGGCCAGATCATTCTGTCCCACACCGTCACCGTCGTTTTTTGTCTGGGCACCAAGAGATACTTCTTACACACTACCACACACGTTGCAAGCCAGTAAGAAAATCTCTCGATTCTCTTATGTGGGTGCTCTCTTGGCACAAGCCTGGGTCGTCCCCAAAACAATCTGGGTTCGCATGGGACTTTGCGATTGGTTCGCTGATGTCATGTACAGCTCGAGGCTTGCCACATTGTTGAAGTTGTTATTCGCTTTTGCTGGGATCTTCTTCCCAGATGACACCTTCAGATGGTGTCTATTCCTAGTATTCAGAGCTCCGTGGGCTAATTCTCTTAACTGGTGCAAGCACGGGGGTGAAAGATGAAAGAAATGCGGGAGGCTCAGACTTGAACGATGTAGAAAACAATATAGTAGAGGGAATCCAGCCCTGACAGATACGTTGGACCCACATTTCAAGAAATGTGAGGTAAATTAGCTAAATGGCCAGGTCACATAATCCCTAAATCGCTCAGAACTGGCTATGGAAAATGTGCAGCTGAACCTTGGGCAGCTATTACGAGACATGAAAATTCCATAAAACGCAACACATCTTTCTCTTTAGCGCCCAAGCATATGACTCTCTCCCTTTACATTGATTCACGACTTAATGTTGCCTTCAATGGACAAAGTTCTTTGCAAGCTAATCCGTTACACCTTTTTCACTGAGGGCAGTTTAGCGGAGAAAATCTCAAATATCACCTTTGTTTTGGGAGAAAGTATTTATTTACTTTTTATTCTTTTGTCCTCAATTATTTCTGTAGAATGCCCAGAGCAAAAAAAGCAGGCACCTAATCAAACATGTTTGAATTGTTTTCAACAAACATACGAAAAAATTAAATAATTTTTTTCTAATTAACATCTCTTTTTAAGTTCCTTACAATTTTATATGCCCTAAAGATTTCTGAAAACAAAGTTGCGGTTAAAGAAATTGTGTCATGAATTTAAGAATGGAAATATACATTGCGATGCCAGTTTAACAGGTACACCACCCTTGTCATATAATTGTTTCATTCCAACATGTAATACGTCTTGACTGCAGTGTGCGGTACAAATCAGGCAGAGTTAGAGTCAATCAGACTGAGCATTAGAATGAGCGAAACGAGCGACCTGAGCGACTTTCAACCCGGCATGATGGTTGGTGCTAGGCATACCGGTTCTAGCATTTCTCAAACGGTCATCCTTCTGGGCTTTTCACGCACGATTGTGTCAAGAGTTTACCAAGAATGGTGAGAACAGCAAAAAACTACCGGGATCAGCAATGCTGTGGAAGGAAACAGCTTGTGGATCAGAAAGGTCAAAGAAGACTGGCGAGAATCGTGCAAGCGAATAGACGGGCCACAATCAGGAAAATCGCAGCAGAATTGAACATTGATGTGCAGAAGTTCATTTCCAAATGTACCAAATATCGGACCTTGTCGAGAATGGGCTACAACAACCACCAACCATGTAGAGTACTGATTGTTGTCAGCGAAGGACACAAAAGCTCATATCCAGTGGGCACAGGAGTATCAATACCGTTGATGACTGGTAAAAGATAACCTGGTCGGACAAATCAAGTCTCCTTTTGCGTCACGCTGATGCAAAAGTATCAGAATTTGGTGCAAGCAACGTGAGGCCATGGAGCCATCTTGCCTGCTGTTAACAGTACAGGCTGGTGGCTACGGTGTGGGAAATGTTTTCCTGGCACACATTAGGCCCCCTGATAGCCATCGAAGAACATCTGAATGCTACAACGTATTTGAATACCGTTGCTAACTAAGTTCATCCTTTCATGGCTTCCTCACTCAGATCGCAGATAGTTTATCCTCACTCAGATCGCTACATTCAGAATGATAATGCACTTGCTCACAAGGCACATAGGCACAACCGAATGGTTCCAGGAACATGCCGACGAGTTTTCCTTGCTTCACTGGCCTGTACAGTTCCCAGATCTAAACCCCTATTGAACATCTTTGGGATGAGGTGGTAAGAGCTATTAACAACGAGAATATGCCGCCATCCAAATTGCAGCAACTACGCGACACATTCATTTCCGCATGGTACAGTCGCTCAAAAAAGTATCCGAACACCATCACTAATTTCTAAAAAAAAATCATTGCCAGATATTTTTTCTGAAGTCTGTAGTCAACCATGGTGTTCGGATACTTTTTTGAGCGACTGTACAACATTCGTGCACAACGCATCCTTCATCCGAAGGACAAAGGAGACGCAACACCCTACTAGATAGGTGAACCTAATAAACTGGCATATCCGTGCATATCTGTATATATTGTAGATTCTTATGATTTATCCGATATTGTTCATGTAATTTTGTTTGTGATTTTGTTTACTCTCTGTTTAAATTTCTGTATG
Source organism: Ryuthela nishihirai (assembly GCA_038380435.1). Lineage (NCBI taxonomy): Eukaryota > Metazoa > Arthropoda > Arachnida > Araneae > Heptathelidae > Ryuthela > Ryuthela nishihirai. The sequence continues at coordinate 56,869,948 of JAWZYU010000016.1, read as the reverse complement.
TGATTACTATTTTGGTTTTATAAGATGTCTTTTCTGTGCACTACGATTTGTGCTTGGGGATATCATTAGTAAACTAAAACCAGATGAAAGTTTTATTCCGTGGAATGCGACAATGTGAAGTAGTACCTGCAAGGTGGGACCGCAGCAGTGACATCTGTAGGCTTGGATGAAGTTGATAAACTTTCAGTGAGCGACTTGGACTCTCTTTACTCCAGCCCGCACCCAAATGTCATACCTAGGCTACTGCAATTTTTAAATTCATGCTACTAAATTATTCAAAATAAAAGGTGTCGAGATGCAACAGTTTGAGTGATACCACAGCTTTGTCTCCTGAAATTTTCAGTCATTTAAAATAGTCAGAAAACTTTTAAGAATGTTGATTGAGGGTATGACGGTAACTACAAAAGAGTAACTATGAATAAGATTCGTACGGAGAGTATACAAAAGGGAGGTTTGCAATTTTAACGACGGTTTAACCCTCTTTCTGACTAAATCAAAAAATTCAATTTGTGTTTAAGATCGATAGTCGATCTCATGGTGAGATCACTAGTTATAATTGCAATGAAGAGGGAAAACGTTTGGTCCTGCGCTGAATATTTAAGATTGACCGATTTGTGATATGATCAGATATTTTATTTCTTTTCAGGATCAGAAGTAATACGATGCAGATCTACATTACCTCAGAATCAGATTTGAAACTCAGTTGTCTGTAAGCAAGTGACTTATCTCAGCTTCGTTAATAATGATAAAAAAATAAATAAATAATATAATGTGTAGATTATATCAAAGTATGTTAATATTTTCACAGGTTGAAGGAAATTAATTGGCTATGTTTTAGTAATTTCTATCAGTGGATTGATTATTCAGCAGCCAGGAGTGTCTGATTTTGTTGAATTGTCTGCTGGATTTTGATTCAATGATTGTTAATCACTGGTCCCGGCGACGCACCCAGGGGGTAGATCAGCGCCACTCTCCCGCCAGAAAATCCAGTCGTTCTATACGAAATCTCTACCTTCTTTGAAATTCGAAACAGATGATTTTGTATAATTTTATTTTAATTCAATAGTATATGTCTGACGGCACTAGAAATAGATAAAAATTACTATAAAACTTTGTTCCACATAGAATATCACTTTAACCTTTTCTGCCCGGTAAAATAATTTAGTAATTGGAAAATCACATTGATTTCTTATTCTGAGATATTCCCCCCCCCCCACACACACACAAAAAAAACATATATATATATATTCGAACACTCTCCGAGACTAAATTATCGCCCCCCCCCCCCCAAAAAAAAGTAAATATATAAATAAGATAGAAAAAAAAATCCTGGGTATGTGCCTGACTGGGATTATATTTCAGCCATCGAGTAGTGTTATATCTACAAGTTTTGGAGAAATAATCCACGAACTAATAATTGAATTATGTTTGGTGTTCCCGTTTTCATGGGCAAAAATGCCACTGCTGCACTTAGTCATTAATTATGGAAAGTGAGGGATATTACCTCCCTTCCCATTTGGTAATGTTTTGAGAATTTTAATTTTAGTGTCTACTGTAAGATTTCAACAGATTAAGAATATAAACTAAATATTTTAAATGGAAATCAAATGATATATCTCCTTAAATCATACGAAAACTCACAGAAATAATCACAAGATATTGTTAAATAAAAAGGATCATTTTTGTGCGTGTCGTGAGGGGGGGACGATGAGAGACGTAAAATCTGCTGATGCACTCAGCAGAGGACGACCGATTAGTCCACTTAATTGATGATCACCATTACCCTAGAAGAAACCACAGGTTCACGGATTTTTATACCCGTACCAAGGCGTACCTCAGACTACTGTGCTAAACGTCATGAAGACAGGTGAAAGAAACTAATGCACAAGAGTAGTAGACGGACAACACAGTTTATTTACATTCACACATATATTTACATATGGGAATGTGCTGGATTCCTTAAGCCTTAGCTGCGCTCTGGATCAGGATGAAATGGATTTCAGATGTGTTGATAGACTTCCTCCACTCAGCTTTATTCATTCATTCAGATTCATTCTAAATGCTGCTCTACTATTCCAAGCACCCATATAATGAGGTGGAAATCTGTACAGAATTTCAGTACAGTACTCTCTGGTATAGAAATATCTTTACCGACGTCAACATTCGTCGAGACGATATTTAATACTTGTCTAAACTGCTTGGTTCACAGAGAACCGAACCCTTCACTCAAGGTTTTTTTTAGAAAGAGCCATGTCCTTTGATGTGATTAACAAATGTCCTTTCTGTTTGGTAACCACATCTCAAACTGCCCTTCATTGTTTAGCCTGCTCAGAGCCTCAATGACGTCAGAGTCATAAAGAGCTTTCGCCGCTGTGAGCACATGGAGCTAGCTCAGACCCGAATAACAACTCTTGAGTCACATTCCCATCCTAGCACTTCCAAAAATCCACTTAATACAGATATATATATATACAACAGCAACAAAAATACAATAATAGATAAATTAGACTGACATTACAGTGTGCAATTGCAAAGGTCATCAGTTTTTATTTGGCTATGTTGCTGGTCTTCGTTTCTCTTCTGTATATTGTACTGAACATAGGTAATTCTATATTTTACTATGGTGATTCACCTGTTCGAATTCGTGAAAACTGGTAGCATCTGTTCTCCAACGGTTTACATTAGAGAAGAATTATAGCTCATTTTCGAGTCCGTGCACGAAATTAAATTTCCCACTATATATTATATTGACTAACTATATTTCACTCTATCGACAATCACTCAATCACTTACGGTTGCCTCAACAGAGCCCAGTTAGAGGTAAAATAAATATCTGATATATCGCGGAACATATATATATATATACTATATACTGAAATACAGGGTGGTTACAAAATATCCCTATTCAGGAGTCTCTGCAGCGCTGAATAACGGAGATAGCGCCACAAAAATTGGTATATAACTTAATGAGAACACGCTGAATCGATTTGGCGTAGAAAAAAATAGATCCAGCTGTCGCCACCAGGGGAAAAACTAGCGTTTCGGTATGTTAATCACGTTCGCTTGCATAATAACACGTTTTCGACGTAAAAGACGTATAAAAGTGGGAATGCCATTGCATAAGACGTGGGTGGATGGGGTGAATGTTGCTATGAGAGACAGTGCTAGAAATGAAATGGGGTAAGTCAGCATTGCAGAGCAATGTCACAACAGTTGGACCTTCTATGGACGATGGTTGGCAAAGTGCTATGACATACATATCCATGTGGTGCAGGAGATGCGATTGTGTAACTGGCAACATCATAACAACTTCATTCGCCAATTTCTGGTGTGGAAGGAGACGAACATCACGCTGCCAAAGGCGGTCCTGTGACCGACGACTCGCATTTCACCATCGCTGATGTCGTCAACCCACCGAACTATCGCATGTGGAATCGTCACCTCCATCTGCTGTTCATAAATGATCTCTCTAGTTCTTGTACCTGACAGTTTGGTGTGGCTACAGTACAGAATTCATCATTGGGCCACATCTCAGACTGCCCTCTTTGAGGATGCTATACTTATTGTAATAGGTGTCCCTTAGTGTGCTATTTTCCAGTATAATGTTCCTGGCCTCTGGGAACTGCAGTGTCTAGGCATATCATGCAAGATGGTGCGTATGCAAATAAAAAAGTATCATTCTGGCTAGATATGAATGGACATCACGGTTCATACAAGATGGTGTACCGCCGCATGTTAGTCGCCAGGTAAAGCAGTTGCTGAGTAAAATGTTCAGCGATGAATGCTTAGTTACTGGAGACTAGGCCTAGCCACCACGCTCACCAGACTTTAATCCTTGCGATTTCTGGCTCTAGGGCTATCTGTAAGATTGGGCTAATTGTGGAAGCATGCTGTTATGCTGATCTGAAGGCCAGCATTGCACAGAAAATGACCAACATCCACAATGATATGTTCCAAGCAACTGTGACCCATGCAGTCCTTCGCTTTGAGCACATCCTATACACTGATAGAGAGCATATTGAACAATTTCTGTAACAGACATGTGCGTGAAACCAATAAACATCACTTTCTAACCTGTACTTTTTTTTTCTTGTATTTGCAGCGCCCGTTTCCTCCCTGGTGGTAACATTTCGAACTATTTTTTTTTCTTCGCTAAATCGCTTCTGCGTGTGTTCTCATTAAACTACCAACCAATTTTTGCGGCGCTATCTGTGTTTGTCCGCAGATACAGACTTCGGAATAGGGAAGCATATTTTATAAAAACTTTATATATGCAACTAAACAATGTTTTTAATTCTTCGTGTTAAACTCTATTATAAACTTTAACAAATAATTATTTGAAAACCAGATTAAATTATTAATATATTTGAAACGAAATATACTACCAATAATTCCTAGAAACATAAAATATTTGAGATAAATGATTATAAACGATAAGAACGATTCATTAATAAAATATAGTAAACACCTAGGAAAAATTCAAACACTGTATAGTGGTTATTATTAATTGTTAAAGACTGATAAAAATGTTGAAATAATAACCAAAATATTATTTATTTCAGTTTTTTTTTCTTAGAATAAAGAGGAAAATTTGAAATTTAGATTGTGATTGAACCAGCGCCCGAAGTCATTCGTATTATTTTGAGCCCGACAAAAGCCTGGGTCACAACTTATCTCAAAGATTTATGTATACTTTATGAAGCAACTGAGGGATCGCAGTTGTTGTGCAGTTGTCGCCATTGCTCCAGTTAACTCGGACTTGTCGCAAATATTCATAAATATTTTATAGATCTAGCTGAATATTTAGCTGAGTTCTATGGGTCTTGAAAATGGCGGATATGTGGTGTCCGTGCTTCATTACGGATTCAGCTCTTCGCTACTTAACTCAGCGACAGTTTTTTTTACATTAAAATTACGAATGATGTTATATTTGAAATATTTAATCTCCCCGATACATTTATATATGATAAAAAATACTTCTTTCACATGTTTTACAATCACTATATCAACTCTGAACTGATTACAGGGTGGTGGTTATATAATGAGTTTCATCCGTCCAGCAACCAGGACTTTATACGATAAACCTTTTAGTTGCTTCAGTCAGGTTTTGATAAATATATAAATATTAACCCTTTATGTTCGAAAGAAGATAATTTTTCCTGTATGATGGTTAGTTTCGCAGGAATATAGCCGTCTCTCTCTCTTTCATCTTATACTGCATCTGTTCCATCAGTTACATCCTTGATGAATCTCTTGACAGACTGAGTGCGGCATATTTAATTGGTTTCGTTTCCCTCAGGTATTACCTCATTCCTTGTCATCCTTTCTAAAGATCCGAAGTGAGATGAAACATACGTGCAGTCAAAGACTGCTCAGTTAAGTCAAAATCATTCAGTTTGATTATCTATGCATTAGTAGTGGTGTAGGCCTTAACATTTGTGGTGATCTTTATGTTATCATAAGAGGATGATGGTCGAGGACGTACCAGGGGAAGTGGGTGGTCCGGATCTCCATTCCCATTGAAATCCTGTAGTCTTATCAACTCTCGAACTTGTCTATGTGTTTTGCAAACCGAAACAGGTTTAGTAGAAATGGAATAAATATAAAATATTATTCCATATAGAATACCAATAAGCAATTGAGAAATCCTACTCGGGTTTTATGCTCTGAGTACCCACTACTCCGAAACTAAATTTTGGGTATGTCCCTGATGATGGTAATATACATAATTTGTTAATTCTGACTTTTACAAATAAAGGTAAATTATTCTCCCTCCTCCTTTTTTTAGTATCTGTCGGCCTTTCTTTGAGATGGAAAGGAAGAAATTTCTTTGGCAAAAATCCTGTTTTTTCAATTCTTATTCGATCCGTAAAGCTACCAGTAAGTTATGACAGAAGAAGCAACTTTTCCATACCCAATACTCGAACCTGGACCCCAGCAATTGCATGCCATCGCGACCGAACACGATTCCACTGCGCCACAGAGGCCTGTTTTACTTCGCACCTGAAGTTGCTACGATTGTAGATGGACTGATCAAAAAATATGAAACGTTCCTCTAGAAAATTTTGTAATGGCCCATAGATAGTTGCCAAAGCAAATGTATTAAACGACTTTTCAAAGTGATCACTTTTGAAAATCTGCAATTTATACTTTTCTAGTTGACATTAATGTTGTTTTAGATGTTTTACAGGTAGCTAGTTTTCGTTACTGTAATCATCGCAAATGGCAGAAAACTTAAAATTCAACGTAGATGTGAAGGTAACGCTGTCTTCTCCCCATTGAATTTTCCCATCGCATCTCGCGCTAGAAATTATAGCTGTTCATGACGTTACCGAAATTGCAAGGTGCGCATAGCGACGAATTGTTTTAATTGCACGGAGACTTCTACAGTGACAGGTACTAATATGCATTATACATTCACCCCTCGGCTCGCATACTTTATCTTTGCGATGTCTCCCGTTAAATTCGCAACGGGGAATTAAAGTTAACTGTGATAAATAGACCCTGACATCATGTCAATCAAGTCTAAATACGTTTCCCAAGGCAAGCCGTACATTCTCATAACGAGATCCATTAGCGAAACAAGATCTTATATTCAATGATTCACAGCCTTGGGCATTGTACTCTAGAGATCGGAAATTAAACGTGTAAAATAGATTTACTACATCTCAATATTGTCTGAGGTCGTTTCGCAAAGTTAATCACGCACTACTGGTTCACCCACTTTATATGTTGGGATGTCTTTCAATATAACGAACTTCAAATACATGCTTTGAGATCGCCGATCTTTGTTCGATCTCTCAGTCTCGAAGAGGTTTGAATTTTAAAGTCAAGATATACATTCAAAACCTGAAGATAATCTCACCTGTTTCATTCATTATAACCGTCAAACGTATCTAGGGATATATACTTTCATATAAGTTTATTATCCTATTAGCGTTATCATCGGATTGAAAAAAAGAGACATGAGTTCAAACCAAAGTTACAGTACAACCTAATAACCAGAAAAAAATAAGGTCACGAAATAATATACATTTGTTCACTGGTGTCCAAAAGTTAAGTTAAAACCCTGTGTTATGCAAATGGGAAGATAATTTCGAGGCTCTATAACTTCTAAATTAAGTTTTGAAAAAAGTAGATAAAAATCTCCATCAAAATTATTATTATCTCGATTTTCAACAATATTCATTCAATATATAATGAGTTATGGAAGTTTTAATATTTAATAATAACAATGCCTGTCATAATAATTTATTAGAACTGAGATGTAATAAATATTATGATTTTGAACATTTTTATTATTTAAAATAAGTATATATATATATTAGATGTTTGGACAAATTAATCTTTCAGTATTACTCAGTTTTTTAGCATATATGATGTCGTAATATAACTTTTGGGATCAATGTATTACCGAATATATTGTATTCCGCCTATAAGTCGACTGCATCCTGCAGCTTGTGATTCGAATTGTGTCTGCGTTGAAATTGATATGAAAGCTATTTGTCTAGTGCAGTGCTGGGCAAACATTTCTCATCGACGGGTCAGATCAGGATTTTTGAGATTGCCGCTGGCCAGATTCTTACTTATCGCATTAAACACTCGAAGCTTACGTTCATTGCTCTGAGTTCCTTGCCCTAAGTAGTTTCCAATAGACCCCCACGTTCATTGCCTTGAATAGACAATATGTGTAAACAATTAAATTTTCACATGTACCTATTTATTTCAAAATGGAACATGTGTTTTTACAATATTAATTAAAAGAATTATTTTTAATTAAAATTATGATTAAATATACAAGAAACTGAAAGTAAAGAGCATAATTCGATAAAAAAAATGAAACGCATTTCAATGGAAATGTCTCGTGGCCGAGTGGTTAGCGCGCTTGGCTACTGATCAAAGGGATAAGGCATGGATGATCGTGTCGTTTTTTTCTGCTGAGGTCTCGCCATCCTCACAGACTTCTGTAGCAAGCAACTGCTTGAGGGGTTTTTTCTTTTATTATTTCAATGGAAATTAGCATCGGCTCCACATTCAATACCACTAATTAAGCTGCATTACAAACATCAGTACTTTCATCAACAAACAAATATAAACAAATTTCGATATATTTTGTATATTGGCAGCTAGTTCATCGGCACAGCTAATTACGATTCAGAGGGATAAACTTGAGTTATAATTTTTCTATCTCTAGACTAAAACATACCAAAAACCGTTTGTAGGCACTCCTTTAGAAATTCGCCTTTGGAATAAGTTTTGAAATATTTCGTAATTTTTTCACTAATAACAAAACTTGATCACATAATAGCATCGGAGTCTTGAGATCTGAGGGAAATAAATTTTTTGAGTGGTTAATGCATCATAACGTTTTATGAAATGTTCTTCCTAAGATGGTTTTGGAAACTTTCATAATTAAAATATTTACTGATGTACTGTCCATTTGAGTGAGAACTGAGCTTTTTAACCGGAAGCTGAACAGTACATTCAAAAAACCCGGTCTACCCTATGCGCAAAGTCTTGTCATGTGGGTCGATGTCGTTGTATATTAAATTTAGGCCATTAGACAACACTTTCGAAAACAGTGTAAAGGTAAAATGGGAAAGAAAGAATTTGCATTCCGAAAAGTGCCCACGTGGCGCAGGTTGCCCATGTGTGGTCTAGTGTAGGGGTTCTCAACGTGGGGTACGAGGTAAAATTTTTTGAGGTACGCCGTGAGAGGTCAAAAATCGCTAGATCTATTAACAAGTTCATTTCATTGATTACATATAAAATGTTTATAATTTTACAAGGTTTGTTAAATTGTTTATGTTATTTTTTATCGATATATGTAATTTATGAATGCAAAATTTAATGTATAATATGTTTTATTTTATTCGCATTGTTATACTATAACTACAGTTTTATCTATCTATACAAGGGGTACGCCAGTTACATACACATTTCCAGGGGGTACGTGAAGCATAAAAGTTTGAGAACCACTAGTCTAATGCATCACCTTCCCTACTTATCTCTGAGTCTTTGGAGATTTTGTGACCTCCCCATTCTGTAAAGAAAAGTTTCTGCTCCTAGGTAATCATCCTAGGTAACCACCTAAACCCCACACAACAGATTAACAAACATATAGAATATCCTACAACGAAAACGAAAAAAACTAATTACGATCTAAAAGTAGCTAAAACAATTGAAATTATAATTTTATTCAAATACGTAATGTGCATTGTAACATTAGAGTCTAATGGAAATCGATGTTTTAGAGCAACCTGTAGTTCAGGAATACCTCGCTTATCTAAACGAGGTATCGTCGTCGTCGTCATCATCATAATCATCATCATCATCATCAAGCAGCCATGGGTTACGGAGGTCCAACCAGACAGTGCAATTTAGTTCTCCAAGCAAGTCTATCCTGAGCTACATCTACTGCATCTGGCCACTGCACACCAATTCTAACAAGGTCCTGTTTGACATTGTCTGCCCACCGCATCCTAGGTCTCCCCTTCTTTCTGAAGCCTTTAGGCACACTGCTCATAACCCTATTCGCCAATCTATAATTATTCATACGGGCAACATGGCCAAACCAACGGAGTCTCTCTCTCCACAATATGCTGCTTAAAGGAGGTTACAAACTCCTTTGCCTAAGCTCATCATTAGTTACAAAGTTGAACCACCTAATGCCCAAGATACTGCGTAAGCATCTGGAATTAAAAGCATCTAGTTTCCTGTTATCATGTTTACATAGTGTCCAAGTTTCACTACCATAACTAACCCTAGAAAGAACCAAACTATTATACAGTCTAATTTTAGTCTTTAGTTGTATACGTCAATTTCTCCACACTCTCCATAGATTCTTAAAAGTCCCGGCAGCAATCCCTATTCGTCTGTTAATCTCATGCCGCACATTCCCATTATCTGTTACATAGCTCCCAAGATAATTAAACTGTGACACCTGCTCAAGACTGCAACCATTCAGATTAACTGAATCACAGCCTGCCTGACCAATTTTCATCACTTTAGTTTTCTCTCTGTTTATAACCAAACCTACTCTACTACCAGTCTCATCAACAGCTCGAATGAAAGAGTTCATCTCATCAACATCATTGGCCAAAAGGGCTAAATCATCAGCATAATCTAAATCAGAAATATTCGTATCTCCAGTCCATTTAAGGCCAAAATCTTTCCCTTGAAGTGAATTTTCGCATAACATAATCAATAACCAAGCTAAAGTGAAAAGGAGACAAAATGCACCCTTGTTGAACACCAGAAGTAATGCTAAACCAATTGCTACAAGATTTACCAACTCTCACACACGACTAAGTGTTACTATAGAGAGCTATCATTATGTTAACTAACTTGTCTGGTATACCATATGATTTCACAATCAACCACAAATTATGACGATCAACAGAGTCGAAAGTCTTTTTGAAAACAACAAAGCTAGCATCCAAAGGTTTCTGAAACTCTAAACATTTCTCAAGAATCTGCCTAAGTGAAAATATCTGATCCACACATCCCCTACCACTTCTAAATCCACATTGCTCATTACGCAATTGACTGTCAACCAGATTCTTAATTCTATTAAGCACAATCATGGAAAGAACTTTCCCTGGAACAGAGAGTAGGCTGATACCCCTATAGTTATCACAAGAACTGTGATCACCCTTTTTGAAATTAGGGATAACAATAGCTCTGGTAAAATCTTTAGGAACCATGCCTTTATCATAAAAGTTATTCAAAATTTCAGTCATCCTAGTGGTAACAGAAACATTCCCAGCTCTAAGCATTTCCGTAGTAACTACATCTACCCCTGGGGATTTATGTAGTTTAAGTTTAGAAATAGCTAAAATAACTTCAGATTGTGTTACAGAGCCAACATTAAAGCCACCAATGCATCTATCATCATTACAAACAATGGGAGTAGAACTAACCACATTGTTTAGAATATCACTGAAATGCTCAGCCCACCTAGCCATGACAGAATTCTCACCTTCTATAACCTTACTTTGTTTATCCTTCAATCCCTGTATACCTGTCCGTTTTCTACCACAAAAAACATTAACTATCTGGTACAGCTCTCTGCTGTTGTGCTGTTTAACTGCTTCCTCGGCTTTGTCAGCCAAACCATCAAGCCAAACATTCTTATCAGCAGTTAACTGATCATTTACACGTTTATTAAGCTCTCTGTAATGCTTTCTATTAGAACTAGTATGGTATTGATTAAGGACATTACTGCAGTTCTTTTTTTCCGAAATAAGCTCAAGTTACTTATCACTCAGATAATTCTGTCTCTTCTGCTCCTTTTTTCCTAAATGGGTACTGTTAATTTCCAAAAAAGCCGCCTTAAAATGATCCCATTCTTCCTCAACTTCAGTATTAAGCAAACCATGACTGTCATAATGACTAAGTAACCTATCATGGTAAGCTTTAGCTATAACTGGGTCTTTCAGAGCTTCAGTATTAAAGGTAAATTTTTTAAATTTAGCACAACACTTTTTAAGTTTAAGTTGCAAGACACTTTTAACAAGATAATGGTCAGATCCAATTTCAGCTCCCCTATATGACCTGTTATTCCTAACAGAACTAGCCCATTTGCTGTTAATTAATATATAATCAATTATATTCTTACGCAGCCCATCGGGTGAAACCCATGTGTATTTATGTATGTCGCGGTGTTTGTAATAAGTGTTAGTTATTCTGAATCCATTGAGTTTTCTTACCTGTAGGAGACGTTGCCAATTGCCGTTGCAGCTAGCAATACCAAAAGGGCCTATTACTCCTCCCCAAAGGTCAGTGTCAGTACCAACTTTGTCATTGAAATCACCAAGAACAAGCGTAATATCTCCTTTCTTGACAGAATTCAAAATATCCTGAAGTTGTCCATAAACCCTATCCTTCTCATCCTCATCGTCATCCTCAGTGGGGGCATAACAACAGATAACTTTCAAGTCTTTAACGCTTGTCTGAAATTTTGCTGTAAGAAACCTTTCTTTAATGCACTCATATCCTAGAAGAGCATCACTAGTGTGCTTGCGGAGAAACAGACCCACGCCTTGGTGATGCTTATTGTCGTCCCTCCCTGAAAAGAGAAATTTAAGATTATTTTTAAGAATGTGACCTTTATCTGTCCATCATCTATCTAAACTATAATGGTGGAATTCTTGTGTGAGGACATCAAGAGAAAAAGCTCTGTGCAGAGTCCTCACATTCCAACTACCTATGGAGAGAAAATGGTTAGGGCGATGTTTAAAGAAACTATGTTTGTTGAGAGAGGGAATGCCGACAATATCAAACAGCCCCCTAATGCAGACATGGGCAAAGACCCGTTCCCCCACCACTAAAGGCTGAATCCATCTACACTGGAAGACTTCCTCCAATGTAGAATTTGACGATGCCATTATAAGCAAAGAGTTCAGGTGCCTGCGATGACCTTTGCTCAGGATTATCCACCAGCTGATAAACATATCCTGTGAATCTATTCACTTGGGGCTGTCAACCCACAAACAAACAGAAAACACAGCGGAAGATTTTCCCTCCACAGAAGCCCACCAGTGCAGCAAAATCAGGATCTATTATCAAGATCAGAGCCATATATCTGTCCAGTCCAGTGGGTTTGTATGGTCAGCACCAGGACCCTGTGTGGTTGACCACTCCTCAGCAGGGTAGAAAAAAAAGAAAAGTAGCCATAGTTGTCCAGATCAGTAGGCCACACTAATCTGGCAGCCCTCCCCTTCCGTTCACTTCCACAAGAGAGTATCTCTTTTAAAAGGTACTAATGGTCTGTACCACGAAAAGTCGGGGTCGGACATTAGGTGCTAGGCCTGGCCGGTTCTATGCATCATCACAGGGGATTGGTGCATAGCTCTCTCCCCAGTGACAACCTAGCTACCATTTACAGACCATTGAGTTGTAGCGAATTATAATTAAGCCTGTAATTTAACGTTTTATCTAAATATATGTAAATACATCGAAGAGCCAAAACATTATTACCACCAGCCTAATATGATATTGGTCCTCCACGTGCCACCAAAACAGCTCTTACAAGGCGAGGCATGAACATTACAAGATTTCTAAAGTATCTTTCGGTGTATGGTACCAACACGTTGCCAGCGGATCCTTTAACTCTTATAAGTTATGTGGGTTAGCCCACGCAGATCGGATATGCTGTTCCAATACAAACCATAGATGCTCAATTGGATTGATGTCTGGGGAATTTGAAGGCCAGGAAGTTTTCCTCATGTTCAGCAAACCATTTTCGAACAATCCGGGCAGTGTGGCATGAGCATTATCATGCTGAAGGAAGGCACTACTAGAGAGGAATACCGTTGTCATGAAAGGATGTACTTGGTCTGCAATGATGTTTAGGTAGATGGTAGGTGGTAGACGTCATAGTTTCCTGTACATGAATGACTGGACCCAGGGTTTCCCAGCAGAACATTGCCAGAAGCATTATACTTCCTCCACTGGCTTGTTTTCGTCCTACAGTGCATCCTGTTGTCAACACTTCCCCAGGTAAATAACGTACACATATCCGGCCGTCCACATGATGCAACAGGAAATGAGATTCATCGGACCAGACGAACTTCTTCCAATCATTCAAGGTTCAGTTTTGATGCTTGCGTGCCAATTGTAGGCGTTTTTGACGGTGAACAGAAGTTAGCATGGACACTCTGAGAGACTTGCAGCTACACAGCCCGATTTTCAGCAGGGTTCCATTTACTCTGTGTTGTGACACCTTACTCCCGTCACCAGTATTAAAATTACGGGTGAGTTGCGCCACAGTATCCCTTCTGTTGGCTCGTAACATACGGGATAGCGTTCGCTCACCTCTGGCATCTATGAGCCGTGCCAGCGGTTCATGAATCTCTTTTGTTGCGATCTTATGCAACCACGGCAATTCCCGGTTCCGCTTGTACAGCACTACCTATTTATGAAAAGCCGTGCTTATCTAGAGCCGGGGGCAAGGAATACGCCCTATAGGCGCACCTCAACCCCAGCCTCACATGGCAGCAGTCCTATAGAAGGAAAGCTGACCACCGGAAGAAACCTTACTTTAATCTATTCCCCGGTTAGCCATGAACAAGGATATATAGATCCAAGTTCGATCGGCGTCCGGGGTGGAGACTCTTAGTAAGACCCAGACTTTTTGGACAGCTCGTGCCTACAGGCGGGTTCAGACCTTTCGGCAGAGCCGTCGAACAGACCACACAGGTCTCCTGAGAGGTGAGGTCTCCGACGCCGTCACCATCCGACCGGCAGTCAAGCCGGCCAGCAGCATCTTCAACCTCGGTTGGCTTCAACAGTGCTCCAGCCGGGGACCACTCCAACCGGCAAAACCTTGGCAATGCTCCAGCTGTTGCCCACTACAGCCGGCAAAGCCTTTGGCATGCTCCAGCTGGGGATCATCCCGACCGGCAAAGCCTCAGCCGGGTTGCTGGGCCCTAGCCCCCCCCCCCACGACAAGGTGGTCCCCTATCGGGGGGGGGGGGTGCCAGCGGTTCATCGATGCTAATGAACCATGAACCATCTTGCCAGCGGTTCATGGTTTTCCCCTTCTCGGACTACTTTTTGAAGGTACTAACCACGGCTGACCGTGAGTACCCCATAAGCCTTGCCGTCTCGGAAATGTTCTTACCCAGTCGTCTGGCCATTACAATTTGGCCTTTGTCAAAATCACTTAAGTCCTCTGCCTCTCCAATTTGAAGAACAAAAATAACACTAATTAACAGAGCTCGGTATCAGGTGTTATTTATACCGTTTCATGACCTTCACACGGCCCTTGTTTACCTGCAGTTGCTTCGATTTCCATAAAGACGCGCTGGTCATAATGTATTGGCTCTTCGGTGTTTAAGTAGGTACGTATTTGAAAATAGCAAAGTTAAACCTCTACATTTGTATTTGTATATTTTTTATTATTTGTATATCTTGTATGTTGATTTGTGTTACTTCCATATAAATGACCTCTATTAGGTTGATTCATTATTACTGATGTATATTATTTCTTTAATAATTTCGAGTCTCACATTTCATAACAATCACACTCGCTTCAAACGAACCTCAGCGCCACTAGCGGCGATAAAGTGTTTCTTAATTCTACCGGTAAAGGCTTGAGAAATCCTAATAATTATTATTTGTTCAATATTACACAAGTAATATTAAAGAAATAACATCATTGTTTTAATATTTGTGAAGAATGCCTTTAGTATAAGTTGATTTGTTATTATTTGTGTAATATGAGTTGCTTAATAGATTTCTTTATATGGGCACATCTTAGTTTTGTAAATAAATTTTTTATATACTTTACTCTCCTCTTACGCTTTGTAAATTTAATTTAAACTCCATTATCAAAGCTGAATTTTTTTATTAACTGATAGTTGCTTACAGTGCACTCGTATATGACATCGAATTTAATCAGTTCATTTAGCACACAATTTTCATGCGCAATAACACTTCAGATGAGCGTTTCGTTTTCTTTCAAATACACCTTTTACTAAACAAAGCTTGAACTTCAGTTTTTACATAATTTATCTCGCTAATTGCAGCCATCAATGCTACCAAAACATAGTTTCCGATGATTATTTCATGCTTTGTTAAACTTAGATGTAAAATTATATTGATAATGAACTTAAAACATTTCTATTTGTGTAATACCAATATATATTACCAAAATATATTATCATTCAAATAACCGTTAAATTAATATTTATTGTTTTGATTTTTTTAATTTTCTTACAGAGGAATTTGGTTATGACAAACTCAGATTAAAAGAGTAAAAGAATCATTGAAAGCTAACTCCAAAGACCTTTTATCGGTGATAATGTTCCAAACGCTTGAATTGTTTAAAAATATTTCTCTTAACAGCACAATGGTAATATTTGTTTAACTGCCATAATATATGAACATCCTTATTTCGGCTTACAGCTACATGCTAAATTATAAGCAAATAAATGCAGAGCTATTCCGCATAGGATTTGTAAGACGACCACAACATACAAGAGGCGTCTTTCTAACTCGGTGTATCATTCATCTTATGCAGTCAAGTTGTACTGTTCCAAAGGTCATTGCAAATGGAATATATTTGCTTATCTGCCAAACTAATCTTTGCTTCTCTGGCCACTGGCCAAGAGAAAGAGAATGAAAATCAGAAATGAAATGATCATTCCGTTAAAATGAAAGGCAAAATTTTGCATTTGCCATTTAGAATTGAAATATTTATTTCGCGCCTTTCTCTACTATCAAATAATAATTCAGTAAATAATTAAACGAGCTTGGAGTGTATTAAGAGAAGTTTTTATTTAACGGTAATTTTAATCACTGTAATTGACAACAACAAATAGTTAATATTTAATATATAACTATTATTATATAAAGAAGAAATATTACTCTAGTTGGTATGTAATGAGTAACTTAGATAATTAGAATTTAGATTATATTAAAATAAGTTCAGTGTTTCGTAGTAGTAGGAGACGTAACAATGATGCAATTACAACAGATTCGTCTGTAAGTTATTGACGAGGAGAAAATATCT
Source organism: Ryuthela nishihirai (assembly GCA_038380435.1). NCBI lineage: Eukaryota > Metazoa > Arthropoda > Arachnida > Araneae > Heptathelidae > Ryuthela > Ryuthela nishihirai. The sequence goes on along the minus strand of JAWZYU010000016.1, from coordinate 56,853,429 downwards.
GTAAATGTTAGCATTTGCTGTGGAAAATGTTGTGGAAATTTTTTGAGTCCAAGAAGAACTGTAAATGCTGCCGCCCCCAAGCATTACTAAATCTAAGTCTATATTTATGGCCTCCCGCAATTGTTTCGAACTTATAATTAACGTTTTAGTTTTATTGTATTATTATTTTATAGTATCTATTTTCTGCTGAGAGACTGCCATCCTCTCAGACCTTCTACTATGGCATATAAACTGACAGCCTCCTGTCAGACCTCTGTGGCAAGCAGCTGCTTGAGGGAGTATTTATTATTTTATTTTATTGATTAGTTATGCATAGTATGCATTTTTTTATTGTTAACTAATCGCTTGTGTTATTCTGAAACGAATACTAAGTGATTTAATATAGAGTAAAGGTGCTTATAGTGAACCAGAAATAATGTACTCATAGGTAGTAAGTTTTTATAAATATTTATGTGTTTAAATTTATTAAAATCTCCTGCCTTATCCTGAGGAGGAAATATATATCCCAAATTCATCATGATTTCATTGGCTGTGATGTACACATATGGTAATGGGAAAGTGAAATGCATTAATAAAGACCAGTACGTACCCAGGGGATCCTAAACCACCCCCTTCCCCTTACACACGACTTTTCACGGAGTTTTCACACGGTTGCAACGCACATAGACAAACTTGAGATTTCGCATAAGAAGCTCCCAACGGTCGTCTTACGCGAAATCTCAAGCTTTTCTACCCGCTGTGAAACCAAAACAGGCGTCTTTGAATAAGTTTATTCTATCTCCATGGTATTGTCCGACACTAAAATAGATTTGAAAAATAAAATTTTATTCCATATAGAATGTCATTTCAAACTTTTTCGTTCGGTAGAATAATTTAGTAATTGGGAAACACTACTACCGTCTTATTCTCAGACCCCAAATTAGTTTCCCCTTACTCCCTGGTCCGAAACTAATTTGTCGAACGTTCTCCGGAAATAAATTCTAGGAAAAAATACAGAATTCAAATTAGGTAGAAATAAGCATATTGTATTGAATAGCTTAAAAAACAGTCTTTAGGAGTAAAGGAGCTGAATAATAAAATCTTTCAGACAAATAACAGTGGAATAGCAATGTGAATATGTATTGTACTTTTCGAGATAATAATATGACCGAATTCAAGCTTAGAATCTGGTAACAAACGATGTTTGCAACCTGAAGTGTTTATGTTTGATCCTAAATCCAGCGACAGCTTCTTAGCGAAACAAAAATTTTGTGCTACTATCAAAGAACGTCTCAAAACGTTAATTAAGTAAAGGTAGCTCTTATAATATTCACTCTACACATATTTTTTCATCATAGATAATGTTCATTAAAAGGGATTTAAACTAATTCAGTTCATGAACAAATGCGAGAAGAGATTATGTGAAATCAATACAAAAGTTGAATAAATATCTGTTTTTACCACTAGTTATTATTCTTTTAAAACAGTTTTCTAATATTCAGAAACTACGATCGTTTACCTGACAAGTGATTAGCAAGTACCAACTATTCAGTAAAGATATTCAATACTGGAACTGAAGACAATTTTTTTGTTAGTCTTTTTTTAGAATCGATTATACTATCAAGACTTCTCCACACTTATTTGCAGCATAAAAGACTACTGCATTATCACATGGAAAAATCTAATATATCGTTCCTTAGGTAAAGTTTAATATTTTAAAATCAGTAGGTAATGTAAAGTCTAGACACGATTAAAAAAGAATAATAAATGGAGAAATACTCCTTTATATGCAGGTTATATTAAGGAGTAATGAAAGAAAAAAAATGCTAGATTTCTACTTGTTCTGCTCTATATAAGTCAAAAATAAATCAAATCATGAAAATATTCGAAAGCTGAAATATCAACTCTGCTCGTTTCGAAGTTAGCATTGACAAGCAATCGCTTTTAAAACATAAAAAACGTTACTGATTTCAGAATGATTTTCTTCCCAACTATGTTCTTGAGTCTTTCTTAGACGAAGCCATTAAGCTGACCTCTGGCAACTCTAAAGATTTCCCATCATTTTTGTTCAGATAATTCTAGCCCGTGGAGTTTAACGATCTTATCCTCTGCAAAGAATTCACATGAACCGCAAGTAATGCTCTGAAAGCTTCATTCACAATCAGTTTCTTTGCCATCTTGACTCTTATTGTATCCCTACAGATCTTTTCAAAAATTAAAGAGCACCTGTAAAGTATTCAATGCGAAACGCGGCAGCTGTAAATGGAAGTGGCTTATCGACTTGTCATTGACTTTGTTAGATGTGCTCTAAGGCTGTTGTACAATAGCTGTCATAAAACGTTCCTTTATAAATGATTTCCATAGCTTAGACGAATATCTGCAAAGCTTTACATTCGCGATAAAGGGCATTAAACAAACACGTTCGTGAAGGAAATATCGATTTCATTTGTGAACTCAGGAGACGACACAAAGCTTATTTGCGATTTGCCAGTCAAATCGTCCTATGACTAAATACCTGGAGGCAATTTTTAGAAAGCCACGTTAAAGGTTTACATTGATGCCTTATTGATGCCTTCAAGAGATCATCGAATTTGAAATAACGCACATTTGTTGGCTCGGCGATGAAAGCCGCAAATAAAATATTTAGGTTTGAAGTACATGTTCTTGCTGTTCATCAGAAACAAAACCCATAAGACTTCTATAATGTACAACGGACTTCATAAAAGAAGTTACAGAACTTGTAAAACATAATGATTTTTCAGAAACAACAACTGTGATATAATTGCGTGTTTTAAAACAAAAGAAATAAGACGTAATTTTTAATAACGATAAAACACCTGCGAGTGATGTTTGATACCTATTTAATAGTAAAAGGACCAGTTTATCACATTTCTTAATCTTTAGCTGTTTTCTAGGAACATTTTTCTTCTCAGTATGGTTCCTTTTTGTATTGCATACTAGCCTAATTTTTTCATCATTTTAATGTTATGAATATTTCTTGAAAAATGATAAATTCACTATATAAAATTATATGTTCGCTATTATGTCAACCGTATTTCGGCTTTTAACGCAAATAAGTAGATCGAAATAAGTTTTTACATTTAATCAAAGCTAATGTGGAACTTATTTTCTCTTTCACCATTAACAAGTAAAATTATATTTAGTTGTCCTTGCTGTAGAGCAGAAGCGGATCTAGAGGTAGGGGCGGTAGGGAGCCACCCCCTTCCCGTTTCAGAATGCCGCTAAGGGTAAAGGAGGTAAAAATTATTAACCTTACTTATGTTTCATACAATTTTCAAGAAATTTTCTAAAAAGCACTAAAACGGAAGGAAAAATGTATACTGTATTGGTATTCAAGTGCATTGCCCTCGCTCCTTTTGCATTATTTTCGGCTGGATTGTGTTCTTTCCCCAAACTCGATTTTTTTCTACATTCGGCCTCAAGTGGAGTAATGACTGCTGTCAATCATTATTGCAGTTTCAGCACTGCGCCAGTATAGGGATAACGGAATTTTCGAAAATCATCATCGTCGAGTCAGAGTGACCTTTAACTATTTGCAATTGTCTATACTCAGTTGGTCAGTTTAAGGAACGAAAGGAAGAAGTAATTTCTTATTGATAATGATGATTCCAAACCATCTGTGGTAACACTAAAGTAAGAGTTTTCACTATCTGTTTATAATCTTCTTAGTTTTTAATTTTTTTTTAATCCAAATGTTTATCTTTGTGCGATACGAAGAGATAAAGCACCTCAGTTCGCTCACCTTAACCTCTCAGCTATGTCATCTTAATTTTTCAGCCTTAACCTCTCAGCTATGTTACCTTTTATAGAAATTGGAGAATCTGACAAACCAGCCAAATATGTGCATAAATTAAGTTTTCTGAAATTCTCTAGATTTGTAAATATCCTAATTTGTACAGTCATGACTAGTGTTGTTATCTAACTTGAGATACTTGCCTGAGAAATTGCCTGATAACACGGTTTTGAAAGACAGCTGTAACCTTTCTTTTATCGTTTCTGTTGTATATGACTATATAATATTACCCTTAAAATCCTGCATTCCCTGGACCCAAACATTGAATTTAAAGTGGATTATCGTATACGATGAATATTATAAGCGGATTTAGGTAAATGTGGTAACTCACAGATGATAATTCGAAATTTAAACAACAGTAATCTCTGTTAGATTTCGGAGGACGAGCAGTACGAAAGAATGTTTTGAAACGTCACTTGTGTAAAGCAGGAAGTAACTTGACTGCTTGTCACTGTGACAGAGTACTTGTCATCAAGGAATATCTTCTCTGTAAATCTTCGAGTTTAGACTGTCGTGCTACTGGTACACTAGCGGAAATGAGTAAGAAGAGACTGATGGAGCGTGTGAAAGAAGCAGCAGTTTGCTGCAAAGATGATTTAAGATGCTCTGTTTGTTGTTATGTTTTCGCTGTTTTTGTTTATGATGCGAAATTTTATGAATTATTCTAGAGAAAGACATTAGATGACATTGAATTGCTTGCGCAGAAAACAGAGTGAACAGGAATAAATCTATGAGATATTACGGGTTCTTGTATACACGGGAGAAATGTGATTATCCTTACGTTTTTGACTGCAGGATTATTGAAAATAGAATGTATATAATATTTGTTTAATATTGTATCAATTATTTGAAGAAATCAAGCGAGGAATTAAAGCCTAACGTAATCGATTTGAAAAGGATAAACAAATATTTAACAAAAAACTCCAATCAACTCTGTCGCACAAGCAATTCTCGTTTTAAAGAAGCAAAATATGTTGAATTTCCCATTCTCGCATCGTAGGGAGGAGAGGTGCACATCGCGGTGACCATCTCACCCCACCATTCAAATATCATATTTTTACATTAAACTGTTCACGATACTAAAGATTTGCCATTTCTCTGATTTTGAACTATTTAACTGTGGAAATTAAAACCAATAATTGTTAAGAAAATGCGACTATTTTATTATTTCTTATATTATTAACATTTCATTAGTACATACCCAAGTAAAAGTACTTTTTCTTTTATCATTTATGAGAAAAAACGTTTAACGTTTTCGATGGACATACACGGGCAGACGAGAAAGTGAAAAAATTTTTTTTTTATAAAACCAGCTAATAACCAGAAGATTTAGAGCAGCATTTAATTAATTTAAATGGCATAAACGTTGGAGTACAGTAAGATGTTAGGAATAGATAAAGAGGGCAAATAATGAATAAAAAGAAAATGAATCCAATTGTTGGAGTTTAATAATAAAGCTGAACACAAAATAATTTTGATTGTGTATCAAAGAGGATAATAGATTGTACGACGTATATAAATGAATATCTTACGCAGACCAACAAGAGCTCGGTGAGTGAAGAGAGAGAGGGTGGTGAGATAGATTGGAAGTCGGTTTAATGGGTTTTTTTTTAATTTCGCGCCAACTGTGATTGAATTCGGAAGTGAACAAAAGAAAATATCAGTTTGAAGAACGAAGTTACACTTGTGAGGGTAGACAGGGCAGTGATGAGATCTGGATAGATTTGACACAGGTTAGATCTTTTTGCTTTTTTCCCTATCCATGTTATGATGGCAAGAAGAGGAAAAAATTCACATAATTAGAAGGTAAAATAACAACCCAGGAAGTTGGCTCCCCCAAAGATAATGGAATCTGAATTAAATGAAATCTCAAAAGTGAACAGTCAACAAGATACGACTAGGAGAAAAAAATTAACAAGATCGGAAGAAAAATAGCAACCAGGATATCAATCCCCCCAATGATGATGAACGCAATGAAGAAGCTGAACCTGAATTGGACGACATACGAATCCTAAACTGCCTACTGGACGGCTCTGAACCACGGTTAAATGCCACAGTCTTCATTATTAGCTGCAAAACTGCCTCCCTGACTGATATTGTATGAAAACAATTAAAAAAGAGCTTACTTCTTTCTTTAATATCCAAATAAAGCTCAGATTCACTAGCAAAGAATACGTATTATTAGAATTAGGCTGACCAGAGACTATAGCTCTTAGAAGGGAACTTAAAACTATTGAGGGCCATCCTATTAAATTACGATAACCAAAAGAACACAAATTTAATTCCCAGGCCTAATTATAGGAGTTCCCATGATGATTTGAAATAAAGAAATTCTTGAATGCACCAAGGATCAAGGGGTAACGAATGTGTACAGAATGATGATTTGGGGAAAAAATCCAGTCACGCTATAGTACGTAAGCAGTCCTAACACTAAAGTAATTCTTTCCTTTGAAACAACGATCTTCCAGAAGAAATTATCATACATGATTTCCATTTCTTCCTCCAAGCTTATATTCCGCCACTCTACAGTGCTTCAGATGTCAACGATTTGGTCACTCGACCTTCGCATGCGGTAGTCGAAAAAGATGCAAGCACTGCATTGAACCACACCTCCATTCGGAATGTTAGGCCCTAATTTCCTGCTGCCCCAACTGCAGTGGCAGATATCCAGCCACTTACAAAGGATGTCCTACCAGAGCAGAGGCTGTCAAAGTCAGAAAAATACAAGAGGAAATGAATATCACATGGGCGGAAGGGTTAAAAAAAAAAGGGATGCAACTTTACATCTCGCATAATCTCGTTTTCGGCAGCAAATTTGAGGCTTTTCCCCCCTGTCGTAACCAAGTCAAACACACTTCATACCAGAAACCTAGAACCGGCATTGAAACAGAAAATATCCTAGATCATCCCGAAGAATTTCCTTCCGTAAACAGACCTTCACATTACAATCGCAGCCCAGCAGCCAGGCGTTCTACCTCCAGCCATCGTTCTCATCTTTCTGAAAGTGCAAATGATCAGGAAATATTACAGTTTCTCGTGAAAAAAGTCTAATCCCACATAAACAACATCTTGCAAGAATTCACCAACGATCTAATGTTAGTCATTGCACGGGCGATTGCTGAAAGAGAGGTCTCTAGGTCAAGGCAATCAGAGTCAAAGGGTCGCATCGCCAGAGGCTTTCATTGAACCTGAATAGTAATCTTTTCCCTTTTCTATCGGATCTCATTTGCTTGTCTTCCATTTCTTTCTTGTCTCAAATTATTCAGTGGAATGCTAGATCCCTTTCTAATAAGGAAACTGTGCAATATAAATCGCATATAATAAAAATATATAAATCAATATAAATCAAATATAAATCGGTCGCTGCTTTGGCAGCTCCAAAAATATTGACCTTTCTAAAGTACCGGAATATATAACTTTTTCACTAGAAAAGATCTTCACAGGCAAGGGGATGGTCTACTTATACATCGCACCATACCATATAGCTTAATCAAGTTACTTGAAAACGATACAAGATTAGAAAGCATAGCCATCCGTATCAAGATTAAACATCTGGAACTTTCACTCATTAACTTCTATAACCCAGGAGAGGACATTCCTGAGATTATAATTGAAGAGATTATAGATAACACCCATCATTATTGAGGGATTCTCGTCATTCGCAAAAAAAGCTTCGAACAAAGGAAAAAATAGTTCAATGAGCAATAAATAGTTCAATCTAAATTTAAACCACACTATCAGCATCGAAACTAAATAAATGATCAATCGTTACTGAAATTCCTAAACCAAGTTACGAACAGTCATGCAGCTAACTCTATGAAATTAGCAAACACAACTATATTAATTATCTTGCATTATGCATTAGAATGATGATCGTTATCCGAAGAAGACCGGAAAGAAAGGCCAGAAAAACAAGATGGGAAGAAGACATTAGAGCACACAAAAGACTGACTGCAGTTAGTTAAAAGAAAATAAAATACGCCAGAAAGATGGAGTGGCAAAATATATGTAACGAAATAAATATATATACCCCCAGGTCCACAGCATGGTAATTAATTTAAAAAAAAAATTGGAAAGCCAGTAACACCAGAAACTCCACGGAAAAATATATTTGTGAAGAAACATATTGACACCAAAACTGCGGCTAACAAGTTTGCTCAACAATTCCAAAAACTAGGAGAAAACTCTACCACTGAAGCATTTCTAGGAAACCAAGACAGCATTAAAAACTGGAAGTCAAAAATAGAAAGCAAGAAGACAGAATAAACGATAAATTTAAAATAGAAGCCATACGCGCCTCTAAAAATAATTCAACAGCAGGCCCAGATCAATTAACAAACAAATTGCTAAAACGTCTACCGAATAAAACAGTCAATCAGTTACTTAACATCATTAACTACTACTGTATTTTATATATGAATATAAAATGTTAATGGTTCAGAAATACTTAAATATAAATTCATGAAAATGAATTTTAAATGAAAAAATTATATAAAGGAATGAAAGGACTTTATTAATCGCATTTTAGGTAAAACTATAGATAGGTTTATCCTTCCATCTAATTAAAAGTTAGTAGTTATATTTAAGAATTTTAAAGAACCGTTTTATTGAGAGTGATAAAAAAGTACTTTAAAATTGCGAAGACGCGGATGTTGTATGGAATATTCTATAAGATAATATAATAAAGAACAAAGATGATATTGCTTTAGTTTTATAAATGTGTGCTCACTTTTCAGCGATGCTCAATTTGATATCTGTGATTTTATTGAAATATTCAGTATTAATATTAACTATAGCTATTCTAGCTGTAATTGGTTATTCTAGCTGTAATTTAGTTCTGGTTTATTAGTGCTATATTTCTTACTCAGGATCCTATTATTGGTATAACTGAAGCTTTTGTCACTATTGAATATGATAATTTAACAGAAAAAAATATTTTTCATAGAAGCAATATTTGAAAATGGTTTAAATCACAAATATATGCTGAAAGCAATTTATTCACATTAATAATTATAAAAGAAATATTTTATAGTTTAGGAAAAGAATTACGCAAGACTCAGTCTTCGGAACTATTTTTTGCATTCTATTTTTGCCATTTTTCTCGTTATTATCCCATAGAAGTTTCATACTCTGAATGTATTACAAAACTTTGAAAGAAATCGGATGCCTTTTGGCTTATCTTTGATTTGTAATGTCATGTCATGACTTAGAGAATTTATAAAAAATGAAGAAGAAAATATTAGAGGATTCGAAATAAATGTACGTAAAATCTAATATATATATTTATTTTTCAAAAATATAGAAGACTTGCATTTAATGTGGATTATTATTACATTTATTGTAATGGATAGAATGATTTTAATTTTACGGAAATTGTAAAGTTAAATGTATCAATCATCATGTAATTATATATGTATACTATTTTGAATCCGAATAGAAATATTCACATACCAATGCTTGGAAAAAATAAATCTTTTCTTCTAATAAATTATACTACTGCAGAAGAATTACATTGGCTAAATTTACATGCTTTCAGTCACCTATTCAGTGTGGGCTAATAAGCTCAGGCTAACAGCACTTATTTACCTTCTATAAATACTATAACCGGTTCACATAAAAAAATTAAGTCGATGATTTTACAAAATCCTCTAGGAAACGTATACAGCCACACATCGTTTAGTGCGAAGAAACGTTCCTGGAAATGGGAGTGTTAACTGAATCTGGGCTGTACGGGGTCATTATAGCATAGTCCTTATAAAGATGCTTTCCCGAAACCGTAATATATTACCTACGATTAAGATATTACAAGTTTATTAAGTTACATAAACAATAATATAGATGATAAATATAATTTTATAAATACATTCTGCATTGTCAAATGAATAATAAGAAAAGAAATATTTGATTGCGTAGGTTGTAGTGTATTGTACTGTACTCGCTAGTGCATGGTGCAATACCGAACGTGGCAGTGTTGGGAGCAAAAAAGGTAATTACTGAGGGGATGATGTGCCAGATTGTGACCCATCCTCCATTTTGAAGAAGACATGAAAGGTTGATTTGCCTTGCTCGAAATGTCTTCACAAGTAGAGTTTCTGTGTATCAGGAGATCGCATCTACAACAATTCTCTTCACTGCAATGCGGGGGTTAAAATCTGGGTCATTTTCAGTGAAGAGATCCAAGATATCCATGATTCCATTGATGCTCTCCTCGCAAAATTCCTACGGAGAGTTTTTCTTTCGGTGCATCTTCTGTGGAGTCATTGCCGTCCTCAGTAGAGCGCTCTTCCAGCTCTCAGCTCTTCGTTGGTGAAATTTTCCTGGTGAAACTGGATAGTTCCTTCTATAGTCGGCATAAATTTCGTGTAGTCCCAGTTGGTTGGCAAGCTTAACAATGTCATTGGAAATCGCTCTTTCGTTCTCTTCAGACCGCCGAAGAAAACTTCATCAAAGACGATTGGACTCTAAAGGGAACTTCTTTTGAGACCAACAGCGCTATAAGAAATCATAGCTGCATTTGCCGTGCTAAACGAGGTATGTCTGTGTATTTATAAATCACTGTAACTAGAAAAGAAATTTCTCATTGATATTTTGCATATTATGCTCTCATGAATTTCAATTTACATAGTGACTATCAGCATCAAAAGTAAAAAAAAAAACAATTATTTTTCGAACTAATTAGACGTAAATTGATGACGTGGAGTTCGTATTTAAAATTAAAACCTGGTAAAGATTTAATTTAAAACACGAAATAATTTGTATGTGTGCAACCACATAAATAATTTTGTATATGATGTAAATATATTTGTATATGATGCAACCACATGTTACAATTGGTGTTACAGTCTTTAAATGCACTCTTTTCTTTTTTCTGTTATTTCATTTATTTAGTATACATATATGCACATTTCTAAATGGATGACATGCTTTATTTCTTAAACCTAGCAGAGCGGGAGATATCGAGAAAGATTCAAAAGCTCGAACGGCCTATCAAAACAAAATTTTAAAATCTGGGTTATTTATGTATGATCATTTTTATTTATTTCTAACTTAAATTAAAAATTATATATCTTAGAGATGAAGCTAAGTCTGTCTAATAACAATTATTTTAAATTTATACTGTTGTATAGCGATGGTTGGCTAATTCTCTATTTAGTACATCTAATGAATAATACAATCTTCACACTGCCTAATACTCTATTCAATAAGTAAAATGTCCATAATGCTTAATATTCTATTGGATACATACAATGTTTATACTGCCTAATAGTCTATTGAATACTTAAAATGCCCATATATGCCTAACATTCTATTGAATACAAAGAATATACTGTCTAATACTCTTGAATATTTAAACTGTCCATATATGCCTATTACTCTATTAAATACATGCAATGTTCATACTGTCTATTACTCTATTGAATGCATACAATGTTCGTACTAATATTCTATTGAATACATACAATGTTCATACTAATACTCTATTGAATACATACAATGTTCATACTAATACTCTATTGAATACATACAATGTTCATACTAATACTCTATTGAATACATACAATGTTCATACTAATACTCTATTGAATACATACAATGTTCATACTAATACTCTATTGAATACATACAATGATCATACTAATACTCTATTGAATACATACAATATTCGTACATCTGTTAGGTACTGTTTTATACCGAAAACGTCGTATTTTGTTTCGTAATCACGCATTTTTAGATTTCAACTGCACTAGTTTACAATCTGTAATCATTTATATTTCTATGAAATTCCACAGCCCTTAGGCACTCTTAATGTGTTTCAGTGTTTCTATTTGTGACGATTTACAAATTGTCTTAGTCGATTTCCGAGTATAAAGCCACGCCGAAATGAAAGGTTTGTTTCCTTGTATGGCCAAAGTTTGGCAAAAGTTACATATTACTGTTGTTCTCTCTCTCATTCTCAGGACCGGACGTTTGAGAAGAAGTCATCCTCTTCCTCTGGAAATTATAAAATCTGGAAAGGAATGGAAAAAATAGTAAACACAGAAAAAGGTAACATTCTATTAGTAAAAGTATTGGGAAATTTCCATGTTTTATGAATGGAAAACTGCTTCGAAATTTCCTAACTTCAGAAATGAGATTTTTATTGAAAAATATCAATGGGTATAGATAGAAGTTCTCAATCATATTTTTTCCAAAATTTCGGATTTCAAAAATATTCTGCTAATGTTTAGTTATTAAAGCTGAACATTTAATAACATCTTTAATAATCGCAAGAATTTACCCCAAAAATTTGCTGGAATGCAGAAAACAACTTGTATAATAAAGCATTTACTAAAATCAATGGGATTTTAACAGTATGTGACCGATTACTACACTTATTTTTTTCTAAATGTCAAGGAGAACGTATGACAGCCTGTCAGGTGTCATTTAACAGTCATTAATTACAGCTTGGCAGGTGATATTAAGCACCCTGCCAAGAGAACAGATATGTGTGTTCTGCTGTTAACAGCAGATATGTTTGTTCGCTTTTAAATATTGCCGCTTCCATAGCTCTTAAAATGCAATGTAAATGAAAATTAAGGTTTAGAGAGATTTATTTTAAGATCTTCAATGTTTCTGCAGTGACGTTTGTATGAAATGTATTTTAAAAATTGAAAGTTGTCACCGGCTTTCCATTCGTATAACATGTAAGTGTCCGAATACTTATGGTAATGTATATTATTTTGAAAAAAACAATAGAAAGAAGGAAAATATATTCATGTTCTGAGAGGATCGTATCTAGGGGAGGGAAAATGAGGGCCACCTCTCCCCCGCTCTCTGAGAATGCTAGTAAGAGTAATGGAAACCAAAATAATTAGACTTGTGGATATTTCACGCATTTTTCAAGAATTTATTTAAATTCTTAAACCGTAGTGGAATACGTTATACTGGAAATCCAGTCTTTTCACCGCACCTTTTGCTTTTTTCCACCTCAGTTGCGTTCTTGCCCCCCATTTTATTGTAGCTTCGGATCTGTCACAGATTATATAAGGTGAACCATAATCTGCACAAATTATCTACATGCGTACCTTTTAAAGAATTGTATAAGGTATGGAAATCCAGATCCATTATATATACTCTAATTCCGTTCTCTTAAGTATAATCTGAGTAATAGAGCTTGTATGCAGGATAATTCTAATAAGTTACAATTCACATTGTCCACCCACCTCATTCTTAGATCTTTTAGGAAAACTAATCATAACTCTTTGCCTCAATCTGTAGTTCTGAATTCGGGCAAACTCTATCTTTGCAACAAATGCTGGTTAAAGGTGGTTACTGACTTTCTCGTGTAACCTTATGGTTATTTATAAAATTAAATCAGCTAATACCGAAGGCAATACATAAAAAGTTTGGAGATGTTGCGCTAACGGAATAATCTGAACTGTTTAATAAACTTTACATATTAAGGGAAAGAAAAAGAAAACGTTATATTATAGAAACCTCAGTGCAGGTTTGTATGTCAAGATCTAACACTATTTCCTATTCTGAAAAAATATTTTTCTGTTTTTTTTTTATTGGAGAGATACTTCAAAAAAACTTCAAATTTCTCTTTTCAGGGAGGCAGGATGGAAAGCATCTCCAAAGTGTAGGTTTGCTTCTCAGCAGAGAGGCCAGTGATGCTCTTTTAGGAATGGCTGCATTAATGAAAGATTTCTTACAGCAAAATTTAAAACAAAAATTAAAGACTTGAATGTCATCTGTTGTTATGCCCCCACAGAGGACTCTAATGAGAACCAGAAGGATACGTTTTACAGCCAGCTTCAGGATATTTTGAATTCTGTAAAGAAAGGAGATATTTATCTTGTGCTAAAGTGAGTTTAATGCTAAAGTTGGTACTGACTCTGATCTTTGGGCACGAGTTTTAGATCCCTTTCGCATTGGTAGTTCCAATGGCAATGTGGAACGTCTTCTAGAAGTAAGTAAACTTAATGGTTTAAGAATAAGTAATACATACTACAATCACCGGGACGTTTATAAATATACATGGATTTCACCTGATGGATTGCACAGGAATATGATATATTATATTTTAATTAACAGCAAATGGGCCAGTTCAGTTAGGAATACCAGATCATACAGGGGAGCCGAAATTGGATTTGACCTTTTATTTGGTGAAAAGTGTCTTACAGCTGAAGCTTAAGAAATGATATGCTAAGGTTAAGAAAATTACCTTTAACACTGAAGGTCTGGAAGATCCAGATATAGCCAAAATATACCATGATAGGCTACTTAGTCATTATGACAATCATGGTTTGCTTACTGCTGAAGTTCAGAAAGAATGAGATCAGTTTAAACAGGCTTTTCTTGAAACCAACAGTACTCTTTTGGGTAAAAGGGAACAGAGTAAGCAAAATTATTTGAGTGATAAGGCTATGGAAATTATTTTTGAAAGAAGGAAGTGCAGGATTAATATGAATCAACACCCTACTAGCCCTAACATAAGGCATTACAACGAGCGTAATAAACGTGTAAAGGATCAGTTAACAGCTGATAAGAAGCTTTGGCTTGATAGCATGGCTGACAAAGCAGAGGAAGCAGGTTGACAGCACAACGGCAGGGGGTTGTACCAGATTGTTAATGCTTTATGTATGAAGAAACAGACAGGTACACAGGGATTGACAGATAAACATGCAAGGTGGTTGAAGGTGAGGATTCTGTGATGATTAAGTGGGCTGAGCATTTCAGTGATTGTCTAAATAATGTGATTATTTCTACTCCTATTGTTTGTAATGAGGATAGATGTATTATTGACTTTAATGATGGCCCTATATTACATTCCGAAGTCACTTTGACTATCTCTAAATTAAAACCACATGAATCCTCAGGGGTAGACGAAATCACGACTGAAATGCTTAGAGCTGGAAACATTTGCGTTGTCACATGGCTGACTGAAATTTTGAATATGTTTTAGGATAAAGGTATTGTTCCTAAATATTAGCGCGCTTGGCTACTGATCTAAGGGACCTGGGTTCGAACCCCGGGTAAGGAATGGCTGTTTGTGTGGTTTTTCTGCTGAGGGCCTGCCATCCTCACAGACCTTCTACTATGGCATATAAACTGACAGCCTCCTGTCAGACCTCTGTGGCAAGCAACTGCTTGAACTGGTATTTATTATATTATTATTTATATTTAATATTGTTCGGATTAAAAAAAAAGTGTTCGCTGTTCTTGTGATAATTATAGGGGAATTAGTTTACTCTCTGTTCCAGGTAAAGTTCTTTGCATGATACTTAATAGAATTGAAAATTTCGTTGATGAACAACTGTGTGATGAACAGTGTGGATTCAGAAGTGGAGGGGATGTATTCATCAAATATTATCACTTAGGCAGATTCTTGAGAAATGTTTAGAGTTTAAGAAACCTGTAGTTACTAGCTTTGTAGATTTCAAAAGGCTTTTTACTCTGTTGATCGTCTTAATTTGTGATTAAATCATGAAATCTTATAGCTTGCCAGACAAATTAGTTAGCATAATAAAACTTCCTATAAAAAACAGAGTTGGTAAGGCTTGCAGCGATGGATTTAGCATTGCTAGTGGAGTTATGAAAGGGTGCATTTTTGTTTCCTTTTCTCTTTTGTTTGGTTATTGATTATGTTTTGCGAAATTCTGCAAGGAAAGATTTGGGCCTTAAATGGTCTAGAGATTTCAAAAGTTCTGATTTAGATTATGCAGATGATTTGGCCCTGTTAGCTAATGAAGTTGATCAGATGAATTCATTCATTGGGGCTGTTGATGATACTGGTAGTAGAGTAGGTTTGTCGATAAACAGAGAAAAACTCAAGTGATGAAAATTTGTCAAGCAGGTTTTTCTTCAGTTACTTTGAATCGCTGCACTCTTGAACAAGTGTCTCAGTTTAATTTTCATGGGAGTTTTGTAACAGATACTGGTGACTTGCAGTATGAGATAAATGGAAGAAAAGGGATTGCAGCTGGGAATTTTAAGAATCTATGGAGAGTGTTCAAAAATAGGTGTGCACACCTAAAGACTAAATTAGGCTGTATAATAGTTTGGTTCTTTCTAAGGTTAGTTATGGTAGTGAAACATGGACCCTGTGTAAGCAGGATAACAAAAAACGTGATGTCTTTGATTCTAGATGCTTACGCAGTATCTTGGGTATTAGGTGGTTTGACTTTGTAAATAATGATGAAGTTAGAAGGAGTTACCAACGCTATTTATCGGCATATTGTGCAGAGAGAGACTGCGTTGATTTGGCCATGTTACCCGTATGCATAGCTGCGGATTGGCAAACAGAAATACAAACAGTATGCCTAAGGGTATCAGAAAAAGGGAGAGACCTAGGATGCAATGGGCAGACAATGTCAAACAGCACCTTGCTAGAATTGGCCTAGAGTGACCAAATGCAGCAGCTGTAGCTAAAAAGAGACACATCTGGAAAGGAAAATTACGGTTGGATCTCCGTAGCCCATGGCTGCAAGAGCATTTTGTATGTATGTATGCATGTATGTGCTGTCAATTATAATCAAAAGAGAGCATGTCTGAGATATTTTCGAAGATGTACGTAATTATGTTGCAACGAGTTCTACATATGCTAATTCAACTATAACACGGCGACTGACACGAGTAGAAATACTTGCTTGTATCATTATAAAAAATGAATTTTTCTCAGTTATTGTCTTTATTTAATCATAGATTTAACTTTACTTAATTTTATATAACTAGAAGAGATATTTGTTTCAATCGCTTATTTTATGCATTGTCTCATAGATTGTGAATGGGTCTTTTCACTAGTCCAGGAAGTAACATTACGTTAAAAGACTGTTAGAGAGTTAAACCGCTTTAACAATATCATCAGTCTTTATTTTTAGGACATCCGTTATACCTAAACGCTTTTATCAGAAATTCGCTTTTCTTTTATTTCATATTTTCTCTTCATCCACGAACATCGCACAAATTGCGAACTAAAATGGTCAGCTCTCGTTATCACTGTCGGATGTACTAAAAGCCAGTAGTTACAAAAGAATTTCCAGATAATACGTGCAAGAATAGTTTAATTAAAATATGTACTCTCACATTACTTCTTTGAACGACGGTTGAGTTGAAATGAATAGCATATTTTTTCCAACTCTCTTTTTTCTCCCTTTTCCTTTGTCTTTTTTTTTTGCATTTAAAACACACACTGTTGCTATGGTAACCGCCTATTAAGAGCGAAATGGCGAAATGAAACAACGGCTGGATGAAATGAAACACGATCAGAAGAGATACCGAAATGGCAATTTCTGAAAGTTTCAGTTACGTATTTTGAGACGACAACATCTAGTGAAATGTCATTTTTTATTCCTTGTTGTTTCATTTTGATTATAGGTTATTTTTTATCTGTATCGTTAATGCTGCTTCAGATTTACGATTTGCATTTTTAATGCGAATGATCTTCAGTTTTTTCTGCAGGACGATGCCTAAACCTGGTCCCTGTAAAATGAAAAAAAAAAGGTAATACGTAACGTCATTTTTTTGAATATCATCAATTGCTGCAATTTCCTTTTTACGAAGATTGAGCATTTATTTTCTTATGAGATGTTGTAAATGGTAGATAGGTAGTCACTGGAAGGAGACCTATGCACCAATATCCTGTGATGGTGCATAGAAGCGGCTAGGCCTAGCACCTAATGTCCTACCCCGCCTTCTCGTGGTGCAGACCGTTACTACCTCTCAAAAGAGATATTGTGGAAGGGAACGGACGCAAAGCGGCTGCCAGATTAATGTGGCCTACTGATCTGAACAACTATGGCTATTTTTCTTTTTTTTCTAACCTGCTGAGGAGTGATCACCCACACAGTGTCCTGGTGCTGACCATATATAACATCCTGAACGGAATTATGGCTCTGAGCTTGATTATGGATCCTGATTTTGCTGCACTGGTGGGCTTCTGTGGAGGGGAAACCTTCCGCTGTGTTTTCTGTTTGTTTGAAGGTTAACAGCCCCAAGTGAATAGATTCACAGGATATGCATATCAGCTGGTGACTGAGCAGAGGTTATCGCAGGCAACCGAACCCTTTGCTTCTATTGGCATCGTCAAATTCTACATTGGAGGAAGTCTTCCAGTGTAGATGGCTTCAGCCTTTAGTGGTGGGGGAACGGGTCTTTACCCCATGTCTGCGATTAGGGTGCTTTTTGTTATTGTCGGCATTCCCTCTCTCAATAAACAAGGTTTCTTTAAACATCGTACTAACCATTTTCTCTCCATAGGTAGTTGGAATGTGAGGACTCTGCACAGAGTTTTTTCTCTCGATGTCCTCACACAAGAATTCCACCGATATAATTTAGATATTCTTGATCTGCAAGAGGATGGACAAATAAAGGTAAGATTCTTAAAAATAATCTTAAATTTCTCTTTTCAGGGAAGGAAGACGGGAAACATCATCACGGAGTGGGTCTACTTCTCAGCAGACGGGCAAGTGATGCTCTTCTACGATATGAGTGCATTAATGAAAGGTTTCTTACAGCAAAATTTCAGACAAGCATTAAAGACTTGAATGTTATCTGCTGTTATGCCCCCACTGAGGATGCCGATGAGGATGACAAGGATAGGTTTTACGGACAGCTCAGGATATTTTGAACTCTGTCAAGAAAGGAGATATTACCCTTGTTCTAGGTGACTTCAATGCCAAAGTTGGTACTGACTCTGACCTGTGGGGAGGAGTAATAGGTCCTTTTGGTATTGTAGCTGCAATGGCAATGGGCAACGTCTCCTACAGGTAAGTAAACTCAATAGATTCAGAATAACTAACACTTATTACAAACACCGCGACATACATAAGTACACATGGGTTTCACCTGATGGGCTGCATAAGAATATGATTGATTATATGTTAATTAACAGCAAATGGGCTAGTTCTGTGACGAATACCAGATCATACAAGAGAGCTGAAATTGGATCTGACCATTATCTTGTTAAAAGTGTCTTGCAACTTAAACTTAAAAAGTGTTGTGCTAGGTTTAAAAATTTTACATTTAATACTGAAGCTCTGAAAGCTCAAGTGTAGCTAAAGTTTACCATGATAGGTTACTTAATCATTATGACAGTCATGGTTTGCTTACTACTGAAGTTGAGGAAGAATGGGATCATTTTAAACAGGCTTTTTCGGAAACTAACAGTATTTTTTTAGGAAAAAAGGAGCAGAGGAGACAGAATTATCTGAATGATAAGGAACTTGAGCTTATTTCGGAAATAAAGAACTGCAGGAATGTCCTTAATCAATACCCTACTAGTCCTAATAGAAAGCATTATAGAGAACTTAATAAACTAAAGGATCAGTTAACTGCTGATAAGAATCTTTGGCTTGATGGCTTGGCTGACAAAGCCGAGGAAGCAATTAAACAGCACAACAGCAGAGCTGTACCAGATAGTTAATGTTTTGTGTGGTAGAAAACGGACAGGTATACAGGGATTGAAGGATAAACAAAGTAAACTTATAGAAGGTGAGGATTCTGTCATGGCTAGGTGGGCTGAGCATTTCAGTGATATTCTAAAGAATGTGGTTAGTTCTAATCCCATTGTTTGCAATGATGATAGATGAATTGGTGGCTTTAATGTTGGCCCTATAACACAATCTGAAGTTATTTTGGCTATTTCTAAACTTAAACTTCATAAATCCCCAGGGGTAGATGAAGTTACTACGGAAATGCTTAGAGCTGGGAATGTTTCTGTTACCGGTTTGACGAATGAAATTTTGAATAACTTTTATGATAAAGGCATGGTTCCTAAAGATTTTACCAGAGCTTTTATTATCCCTAATTTCAAAAAAGGTGATCACAGTTCTTGTGATAACTATAGGGGTATCAGCCTACTCTCTGTTCCAGGGAAAGTTCTTTCAATGATTGTGCTTAACAGAATTAAGAATCTGGTTGACAGTCAATTGCGTGATGAGCAATGTGGATTCAGAAGTGGGACGGGATGTGTGGATCAAATATTTTCACTTAGGCAGATTCTTGAGAAATGTTTAGAGTTTCAGAAACCTTTGGTTGCTAGCTTTGTTGACTTCAAAACGGCTTTCGACTCTGTTGATGGTCATAATTTGTGGTTGATTGTGAGATCATATGGTATACCAGACAAGTTAGTTAACATAATGAAAGCTCTCTGTAATAACACTGGTAGCGCGCCATGCTCATAATCTGTAGTCCCCAGGTTCGAGTCCCAGCTGGGTCAGTGTTGAGATTTATCTCCGCAAAATTCCCCGCCCTGCTCACGGTCAGTAGGGGACACCGATGGGTTTGGAAAGCCCGCCGTCCATCGGATGGGACGTTAAGCAGTGTCCCCGTATGCGGGATAACCATATCCTGTGCACGTTAAAGAACACGCTGGATGGCCTTGACGGGAGGCTACCATCTGTCTCCCAACAGCTGTTCCAGTGGGTTCCCTGCCCCAACCTTCTCTGAGTCTTCGGGGTCCTTGTGACTTGGCCATTTAGTCCATGGTGTGCAGAAAGGTGCCGCTCAAAGGTAAAACAACCCAACCCTATAATAACACTGAGTCGTGTGAGGGAGTTTGTAAGGCTTGTAGCAATTGGTTTAGCATTACTTCTGGTGTTCGACAAGGGTGCATTTTGTTTCCCTTTCTCTTTAGTTTGGTTATTGATTATGTTATGCAAAATTCCCTTCATGGGAAAGATTTTGGCCTTAAATGGACTGTAGATACGACAATTTCTGATTTAGATTATGCTGATGATTTAGCCCTTTTGGCAAATGATGTTGATGAGATGAACTCTTTCATTCGAGCTGTTGATGGAACTGGTAGTAGAGTAGGTTTAGTTATAAACAGAGAGAAAACTAAAGTGATGAAAATTGGTCACGCAGGTTGTGATTCAGTTAATCTGAATGGTTGCAGTCTTGAGAAGGTGTCACGGTTTAATTATCGTGGGAGCTATGTAACAGATAATGGTGATGTGCGGCATGGGATTAACAGACGAATAGGGATTGCTGGCGGGACTTTTAAGAATCTATGGAGAGTGTGGAGAAATAGGCGTATACACCTAAAGACTAAAATTAGACTGTATAATAGTTTGGTTCTTTCTAGGGTTAGTTATGATAGTGAAACTTGTACACTTTGTAAACAATATAATAAATAACTTGATGCTTTTGATTCTAGATGCTTACGCATTATCTTGGTGATTAGTTGGTTTGACTTTGTAAGTAATGTTGAGGTTAGTAAAAGAATTTGGCAACCTCCTTTAAACAGCATATTTCGCAGAGAGAGACTCCGTTGGTTTGGTCGTGTTGCCCGTATTCATAATTATAGATTAGCGAATAGGGTTATGAACAGCGTGCCTAAAAGTCACAGAAAGAGGGGGAGACCTTGGATTCAGTGGGCAGACAATGCCAAACAGGTCCTTGTTAGAATTTGTGTGCAGCGGACAGATGCAGCAGAAGTTGCTCAGGGCAAATATTCTTGGACAACCAAATTCCGTTGTCTGGTTGGATCTCCGTAACCCATAGTCGCTTGAGAATGATGGTGGTGATGAGGAGGAACAGATTGTTGATCAAAAGAATTCTTATAATTTGGCCCCTTTGCGAAAATATTCTTATTTTTATATGTTTCCAACTATTGCCGATGAATTCGCGTTATAATTAGTCTACAAACCGAACTGAGCAAATCTGATAGGTGAATGAAGTATTTACTAGATTCATCAAAACACGATACTAATTGATAAGAAACACGATCCTAAGTCACTTTGGCCGTTATCTCTTCATACCTGTTCTAAAATACCGATTTATTTCTCAGATTATCTTGAAACATATTCTAAAAAGAAAAGCTTATTTTCCAAAATTCAAAAAAATGAATTTTATTTTTTGTAACCGAAGATAATATATTTCCAATATATTTGACTTAATATATATATAACGTTCAACGCTTTCAATTGGCTTACGTAAAGAGGCATCTTCCTTTATTCTGCATGCTGCTACTTATAAAGTGAACTTTAAACTTTCACTAAACATATATTATTTCTTTTTCTTTCCTAAAGTACTCATAATTTTTCCCCGTTCAGTTTTGGTTTTTATGTTCAAGTTCATTCTAGATATTATTCCTGGGATACTACATTTTTATGTTATGATTTGTTATGATTTGTTACTTCTTGATTATTTATTGCATTGTAAAGGTGGTTGTCATTTTACAACAAGCCGGCATCATTTCATATTTGGTTCTGAAATATCAACTGATTTGCAGAGAATAACGTCTTTTTTTAGAATACGTGAATATTTTTAATGATGATTTAAAATGTAGATGATAAATTAAATAATAATGGCATCAAATATTTGTGCTAAATTAAATGGCAATGACATCAATTATTTGGGATAAGTTGAATAGTAATGACATAAAATATTTCTCATAAGCTAAATAGTAATGTTATTGGATTATAGTTCCCAAACTCATACAATTGGTCTCTCTTATAAGCAGAAATTACTGCAATGCTTTTAAATGCTACGTAGATAGTAATCTAGGAAATAATAAATTAATGAAGTGGCACAAAATTCTTACTCTGTGTTGATTATAAATTTTGAATACTTCTTTCGGTGTAATTCGTTATTTTTTTCCCATTATCAGAATCATAATTATAATCAAAATTATAATTATAATAGCCCTAACTGGCATAGTGGTTAGGCAGCTAGCGACTGTTCCAGCAAGGCAAACTTTGTGTGTTGTGTTAGCTCTAACTAAGGCAGTGGTCAGCAGTGACTTTGGTCTTAGTAGGGCATGTCCTTGTATGAGAAGGCCTGTATTAAACTAGGAGTAGCTTCTAGGATTCTTCTCTGTCCTATATGTCGCAAAAAAAATTACGTAAATGTGACCTTATGAAACATTAAGCTTACAACTTTCTACAAAGGGTTTTCTTAGTAATGAATAGAAATACTTTAGTTTCTAATTATTATCTGCATAGTCTTTATTGTGCAAAAGTCAATTAAAGGAATTTAAAACGGTTCTGATTTCCTTCTACACATGCCTAGAAATCCATGTGGTAATTATATGTATGGTGTGAAAGTGCTAAATCTGACCTATAAAACTAACTAGATAGGTTGCCCTAGATGGCTTTGCTCGGGAAATGCAATGTGCATTGAACAGTTTCAAATCTATTAATTCGTATTTTTGTGATGAATTTTTGGAGTTTTTATAACTGGAATATTTCATTCATTCTGCATTTATTAGAGTATAATTAAATTAGGAGCAAACAGCTCGGTTTACAACTCAAAATATTTTTTCTACTAGGTACCATTGAACCATATGACTAATCTATTTTCCATAGAAACTGATCTGATCCTTAAAATCTTTTATAACGTCTTAAATTAATGATTAATGTTGCGAAGCATATTATTTCAAAAAATTATTCTTTTTCTTTTCTAAAAGCCTATTTTAAAATTGTGCGATTGTCATTTTACGATTGTTTAACATATTCGCAATTATTTAAATTAGGAACATAGGCCTGTCAAATATTTCTTCTTTTTTATGTGCAGATCGATTCCCCAAAAATGATTCGCTTTGCTTACCAAATATATGTAATGTTCGTAAGTTGTTAAACACTTCCAAATTTCATAGAGTGTTTCTGCTTGTCGTTCCAGTTGCAGGGCAAAAATTTTAAGTTGATATTTCAAAATCTGGTTTCCTACAAATAAAACTATTTACCATGCTATTACTATGGAAAACGGTAATTGCTGCCAAATACATTGTTCCATTTTCTGCTTCCTAACTGTAAATTTAAGAGTAATAACAATACGTAAATCTTCCGCCATTGCGAGCCATTTCAGGAAGGAATTTAAGTGAACACGGGATCACACAGTTGGAACCCACATACGAATTTAGGAAAGTTCATTCAAGTATCTAGGAAACCACAGGGTACCAAAATCATCGAAACGGAAATTGAATAGTTTGCGTAGAAACGAAGCCACGGGCTCTGAGGGCTCGTGCTGACGTTAGCAATGACCGAAACAACGCCGAGCAATTCTTCGTGTTGAATCAGTATTAAATGGTAGGGGAAGTAGAGATACTCACATAAGCTGTGGTACAGTCGCTCAAAAAAGTATCCGAACGCTATGGTTGATTACAGAATTCAGAAAAAATATCTGGCAGCGATTTTTTTAGAAATTAGTAATCTGGCAACCTTCGTGTCACGTAATACAAAGGTTGCCAGATCACTAATTTCTAAAAAAAAATGTTGCCAGATATTTTTCTGAATTCTGTAATCAACCATAGTGTTTGGATATTTTTTTGAGCGACTGTACAATGAAAATCGGAATATACAGATTAAAGAAAGACTAATGTAGCACCGGGTACTTTCAGCAGGTATAAAATAAATTATAATTAGAACTTACCTTACTTGGATAATTAGATAAATGCCATCCTTCATATAAGCTTTATCTCTTTGTTAAGCTTAGAATTTTTGAATCCCCAAAGAAAAGCTTATAATGAGTTATATTTCGTGAATGAAATAAAAATTTAAATTTTTCAATTTGTTATCCAGACAACGACTCTGATGCACTAATGAGTATTGGCATGCCTCGTGGGGATTTATTAGTTATGATAGCATATTTTTTGCACACTCTATTATAAGTACGTTACAAGAAGAAAAAAAGAAAGAGAACAACATATTAATCGAGCATTTTGGGCTTCAGTATTTTTCATTTGCTGTAAAGGTCTTTGAAACTGGTATTCCTGTTCAAGTAGTTTGAATACATAGTTATCCCCGCTGCCACGCTTCTATGGATTCGTAAATGAAGAGAACATACACAACAGAAACAAAGGGAAAGGAAAATTTAAAAGTGTGAAAGTATTGGAAAACGAGCATATGAAGTCAGGAAGAAGATCAAAAATAGGTAGCAGAAAGGGGAGATGTAGAAGCAGGTGCGCGAATAAAATTCTGATAGGGGGAGAGAACAATAAACCTTGAACAACATTTTTATTCCCAACCATTCGATCGTCAGCGTACATTTGAGACGTTTTCCGACTTCAGAAACTCTTTATTCGTAACGGAACGCAGTTGTTCCATAAAAACACAGAAGTGCTGTTAGACGACTCGCACATGACAGATAGTATGGTTGGAACTGCTGACGGCCGTGAAATTGGAAACCAAAATATTGCTGAACTCAGAACTATTCAACGTAGTAGTCTTTTGTGTAGCTGAGCATTGAACTGCGCAGTTGAAATTGCATTTTATATACAACGTGATTCTGTTTTTATTTGATAAACGTTTCCCACTCTGTTGAATAGATCATGATAAGATTGAAACGTAGTCATAGAAGTAAGAGTGATTGAAAGGTCTTGATTTCCCAATGGGTTAATTTCACGAGGAGCTAAATTAATCAATTTATGTAAGATACTTTCTGTGATTAAACTATGCACCTATCCTTTGCTTTGCGTTGTGAATGATATCCTGCAAATGGTGTGCATTGAAGATCTAAACAAAGGGTGGTTAAATTTTCAGGTAGACTATATGTTGAAATGGGGAATATCTTTCCCAATCCATCGTTTCGTCTAAAAATGTTTGCTTTCTGGAGATTAATTAGTTATGCATTATAGAAGCATATAAATCATTAATGAATCACGAAAAGATCACCATATACATAAATCACAAGCTATAACAAACGAAAATAAATCAGTCATCAAAAATCATAGACTGAAATATATATGTACTGTAAGAATGCTTATCAATGCAGACTCGCTATGTAAAACGAACTTTCAATTACATTGTAAAGTTTTTACTACCATCACAGAAGGTTAAGTTAAAATCTATTTTTAGATTGTGTTATCAAAAAATTGCCATTACTTCCCTTACAGTTCAGAGAACTTCTGTACAGAGAAGCGTTATCTTTAAAGAGATAAATGAAATATTTTTGGGTTATTTAGGTAATTATGAAATATTATATTCGCATTATTTTTCAAATCGTCGGAGTTTTCAATTTCCTTTTTAAAACCTGCTAAATTTGGAAAATGACAATTTTTTTTTCGAAACGAGCATTCCGTATTCGTCAATGGCGATTGGTCTTTACAGTCAGGTACCCAAATTTGGGTTTTTGTTTGTGATCATAGGACAGTCTTAAAACCTTGCAAAGTTGCAAAGCTAGGTAGTTTTCCCAAATATACCTCATGCTAAGAAGAAAACGTGTAAAATCGCTGACTGAGATATAGTTCGGTTGTCTATTATATATTTTAGAGAGTCTGTCTTTTCAACAAATTTTCCTAAACGGTAAGAGTCAGGACCACCAAATTTGTAAAAAAACCCACCAAATTTGTAAAAAAAAACCACCAAATTGTACAGTTTCATATCATCGTATATTATTGCACTTTAATGGTTTGGACCAAAATATTGCTCGCTCCTCCCAAAAATTCAGATTACTATGCAACGACAAGCAAACGTAAGGTGTTCTTAAAAATAGCCGCTGTATGAGCCCACCAAACAATGCACATTGCCGAACAATTGAATCATGCTCACTCCAGACACCCCGATAAATAGTTACAACAATGTATGTTGACAAAACAATTAGATCATATTCAATGAGACTGGCAATTAGTGACATAACAATTAATTGGGACTATTCAATCCACTGATGTCATTTTAACAGCTTTGGAAAATTAACTAATGAAATTGACTTTGATGAAATGACTTGACTTTATGTTTCGATTTTTAATTTGATACTTTTTGGACTGTCACAATTTCTCAAATATTTGAATGCTTGGTACCAAATTTCACATAAGGGTTCTTATACTTCTTAGCGGAACTTTATTTGCACACAATAGGCTAAATGGCCAGGTCACAAGGGTCCTGAATGCTCAGAGTAAGTTGGACTCAGTCCTGGTGCTCAGAGTAGGTTGACAACTCTTAGGAGACTGATGGTAGCCTCCCTACAACTCCACACAGCGTGCCCTTTAATGTGAATAGAACATGACTCTCCCGCACAAGGGACAATGGCTTTACGCCCCATGAGAAGGAAGGTGGTCTTTCCTTGATCATCGGTATCCCCTATTGACCGAGAGCAAGGCGGGGAGTTTTGCGGAGATAAATCTTAACGCTGGCCCTGCTGGGACTCTAACCTGGGAACTGCTAATTGCGAGCATGGCGAGCTACCGACTGAACCACTTTCATCCCTTCACGTAAGGGGCAACAATAAAGGACATAAAGGGGACACTGCTTGAACCAGGTCTAATTTTTGTTTGCAACTGAAAGAATCAGGTTGCAATTAATGAGGAATAGCCTATACATTTTATTTTTCAAACTGTACGGCAAAAATATGTGTTTAAGATTATTGCAAAAGAATTTCATTTTTAGAATGAAGAAAGGAATAAAATGTGTAGCAGAAAACTCTAAATAGAAAACATATCGAAATGATTTTCACTTCAATGCAGGGATTACTTCCGTATAATGTGGCGCTTCCTATTTTGGCAAAGTATTCATACATTTAGTCATGAGGCAAAATCCAAAATTATGGTATTCAATAGCCAGATTTGTTGATGCAAAATTTTGTATTAATAACTAGTGCAAAAGCTGGGACTAGTAAACACAGGTTAGTATTTACAATCTATATTTGTTGATCTCTTATTTTTGCTAATATTACAGTGCGAAACTTCGTTGGGTTGTTTTACTTCTCAGTGACACTATTTTTGCACACAGTGGACTAATTGGATAGGGCACAAGGATCCAAGGGCTGAAAGAAGGGTAGAGCAAGAGGAGAGATAGATGTAACGAGACAGATAATGCCTCCCGTCAAGGCCGTCGAGGGTGTTCATTATAGTGCCAGGGAAAGGTTCTCCTGCACAAGGACCATTGCTGACATTCCATCCGATGGACGACGGCCTTTCCAAGACCATTGGTGTCCTCTACTGACCAAGGGCAGGGAAAGGAATTTTACCGAGATAAATCTCAAAGCTGACACCGGTGCAACTCGAACCTGGAAACTGAAGATTATAGGCATGGCGCACTACCGACTGAGCCACCCCTGCCTCAGAAAACCTGGTAGTTTGGTAGCCAGATCAGTTCAAAATATTGAAAATAAACATAAATTTATTTATAAGTAATTTGTGTAATAGTTGGTAAAATTCTAGATATTGTCATCTATGTTACAATTAACCCTTGAATTATTTTTAATTTCATTATATATAGAACTGAAAAGAGTCCTGGAAATTGCTCATACTTTGTGCGTTCTCGTACAAGGACATAGTCCACTAAGATCTAAGTCATTGCTGACCACTGTCTCACGAAGAGTTAATAACGTATAAACAACCATAATAGCCCGGGAATTGAATCCCCAGACCCCGGCAGTGTCATTACGAACCAACGCGATATCTCTGCTTCACAGAGGCGACAGCATTTTAAAACATAATTTTTAAATAATAAAACTTTAGTATATTCATATTTCAACTCATTTTATAGTCTAACAATTAATCCTAGTAGTAACAATAGCAATACTTGTCGTATGGCAATTTATTTACGCAACTGCTGTTTGCTTACATTTGGAAAGCTAAGTCTAGGATAATTATTTCAGAAATTTCTAGCTTACAATAGCAACTGAAGAATAGATTTAAAAAAACAGTTTTTTCGCCGCAATATTTTTGATCTATCATGAATTTTGAATTTTTGTAGAAGTTTTTAGAATATCATTTATTATTTAAAATAAATTGACTTCTTCCTTTTGCACACTATTAACACATATAACTGAAAGAAACAAAAATTCTTTTATACATAGTGCTCCAAAATATTTGTTATATACTATTCAACATTAATTTTTCATTGAACATTAGTATATTTAAATCTTTTTTTTAAATAACCTACAGTTTTAGCATAATATAATTTATAGCTGATAAACGAAATAACCGCAAAATTATCAGATGTTTTCCAATAGCATATAGTTACAATATTTGAAGTGTAACATGTTCAGTATATAAACACACGATTGAAAATTATTTAATGTTAGGTATATTCTATATATTATAATATATATTAAACACATGATACGACATACAATTAGGTGGATGTGAGTAATTGGAGGCAAAGAATTGAGTGAATTAAGAAATCTTCAATCTGTTACCAAGCAGTAAATATATTAAGAATTTCATCAACAGAAATGTAGTTGTTCCTGATGATGAATATTGCTTTTCTTTTCCCTATATTGCAGCTGTGTTTTGACGGAGGAGGATTAAAAATAGCTGATGGTTTAAAACTTGGTTTACATTGGCATTTAATATTGGTATTAACAAATCAAAAGCTTTACGTTTCGTGTTTTTGATTTCATATTAATATATTCAGCGTGTTTCAGCAAATCATATAATATTAATGATTTTCAAAATGAGTATTTGTTACCTGCTTTGAAACTTCATTGCTTGATATTTTTGATTCTGATGATTTCAAATTGAAGAGATTAATCAAGACGGAAGAGAAACATAAAACGTCACAAGCAATGGCGCCTGCAGAAATTTCTCCATGGAGAAGGGAAGGGAGAAGATTCTTGAAAGAACGCTATTGCTACTTTTTTAAGATAATGGTAATGCTCCAATTTTTATATAACTTAAATTAACTAATTTTTTAATTTACAGATTTTCAGTGAGTGGAAGTGCCCCAGTTTCCCTTTTTTGCGTACCCCCTTGTCACAAAGAAACAACAGGCTTGCATTAAACATAACAGTAAGATTTTGAAAATATATGGATTAACGCTGTATTTCTTCTATTAATTAACGAAATTTGTTTTGAGCCTAAACTATATGATACTTAAGCTAAGTTAATCACTTGCATATTATTTAAATATCATTACAGATTGTAAATATCATTGATTTCAAGTTTTCAAATCATGTTTTCTTCGTATATAATGTGTTCGTATATAATGTCCTGTTATTTGCTTATGCTTTCAAAACCAAGAGCTTTATGTAATTAATTGCATTAAATGTTATCAACCAAGCAAATTTCTGAAGGCATCATAATGAAATATATAAATTATAAATATAAGAGTACAATATTCTTAGATTTTATTGCCGTAGATAATAAACATGTTTCAGGCTTTTTAAATAATTATAAGTGTTTACTCATTTAGAATTACATATTATAGATAATCCGTTCAAACGTCGAAGAAAAAGGTATTCGTTTTCAGCTTTACGATAGTACTGAATATCTAACTGTATTTCTAATTAAAATAATTAATAGCTTTTCGTAAACTTTCCTTTTTTTGCTTTATAAAAATCAGGGACTCAGTCGGTTAAATTAATTTATTAGAAGCTTGCGAATATACCCGTTACAATTAAGAATAACTTAATTTTGCTATTTTGTATTTTGCTAAACAATTGTTCATCAAAATTAACATATTTACGATAGTTTTGTTCAATTTCCGTCTCTGTCATAGCTTAAGATAGTATTCTGATAAATTACTTAATCTCAAGCCTCACTGGCTGCGAATTTAAAGGGTATTCATGGTCTATTAACTTGGAAAACAAAGAAAACTCTATAATGTTTTGTCTCCTACGATCTCTAATTAAAGCAGAGTAATCAGAGCAGAAACGGAGCTAATGTCTCGTGCTGCCATAAAGCTCTCATTTTCATTCACTTTTAATTCCTTGCGCTTTCCGAAGGCTGGTGAAGGATAATCTTTAATCACGTCTGCATTTGAAGAAATATTAGTTCCAAGTAGTTGCAATTAAGGCTGTTTTACTTAAGCATTTCCCATACCCAGGGCGCCTTTCTGCTTCCACATCAATAACTGGATGGTGAGATACAGATCTGCTTAAATTTACAATCTTTTCCGAGATCGCCCGCTCAGTTGTGAAGTAGGCTTTACGACTGAAGAAATGAATAGGGAAGTTGCAGTACATTATTATCGTCATTATTTTGCTTTGCGTTAGAAAATCAACGTTTCGCCAAGGAATTTTACCGTCTTAGATTTTTTTCCCTACGGGGCCTCACTCTAATTAATTGAGTTATTGAAAATCAATTTGGAATGAGATTATTCTCCATTTTTAAAGACGTTGCTGCTGAAAGCATAATAATAGATGAATAGGTTTGCAATTTTCGTGTGATGTTTTATTGTAAAATGAGAAAGGAACAAATTATTTTTGTTAGATAATTTTCTACTGTAACCTTTGATGATATTCTCTGTACTTATTAATTAATGAACAAAAAACTAAGATCCTATATGTCGGACAGAGGTTATGAGGATCTAGGATTGTCATCGATTATCATGGAATAATAAGAGAATTTCCTTAAAAATGTATAGAGACCAATATATTTTAACACTTCTAAATTATGACATACACACACGTGTTAAATTATGAAACAACAGCAAATTATTAATTTTTAATCAAATTGAACCTTTTGTTTCCTTAAACCACATACGTTCTAAATGGGGTTGCATCATATTTTCCAAGAAAACTAATTTTATTCATGTTTTGTCTAACATTGCCGGCTCACTTCAGTTTTGAAAGTACGACTCTTCTTTGCATAATTAAATTTTAAACATCATATTTTTGAATTTTATCATGACCTCAATCGATTGGTGTCCCCCGGATTACCTTTTAGTTTTTTTCTTTAATTAATCATTCCAATTATTTCATCTTTACCTATGATTTTGGCTGAAACCAGCAGTTTTTTAAAACTCGTGCTTCGGTGTGCGTCAGACGTGACATGCGCCAAATATGATGTTCTTCTCTGTCTGAAAGGACTATTAATGGCTGTGCTTTGGGTGAAAGAAGTGCAATGGGCTAGATAGGGGATGGCACACCATTTATTTATATTTTGTAAATTCACACATTATACAGTCTGAGAATGCAGTTGATTCTGTGCGCCTTAACTGTCTCAACACTTTGTTGGATGAAATGGATTAATTCAAATTAATCCATTTCATCAAAATTAATGCTTTCGAGACTTTTTCCAATATGCTTGTAGCTTGAATACTGCTTTTCTTTTGCATTCATTATATGAGGTGAAAATCTGTATTTTCCCGTACGAGAATCGCTTTAATGGGCACAAAACTTGACAAGAGGATATCCTTATACCTGCCTACATAACTAGGTTCGCACAGAACCGAACCCTGCTCCTTTCGGGTTGCTTTTGCAAACATTCATTTAACGAGTTCAAAATCTGCATTTTCCCATACAGGATTCGCTTTACTGACCTCAAAACTTGTCAAGAGGATAACCCCTGCCTTCATAACCTGGTTCACACAGAACCGAACTCTGCTCATTTAGGGTTTTTGAGAAAGAGCTACGTAACTTTGACGTGCTGAACGAACATGACTTCTCCGTTCCTAAGCCGCCCTCTTTTTGTCTGGGTTATTGCAGGATTTCAGCATCATTCTTTTCGATGACTCACACACTAATCACTCCGGCCACAAGTGGAGTCATGTGATGGAAGTGCAATGAAACAATTTACCGGCACTCACTTCCTGAAGCATCTGGAAAAAATATACAGTTAGGTCACAAACGACGACAAATGAGCAACTTTCCCATTTAAGAAGTCACTTCTGAAAATGCACATGAAGCGGAGATATGTACAAGAACAATAATTACGATAATAAAACAAATTAGATGGACACGGCAAATTTAAGTAATGCAACCAAAACATTACCATTGTTCTTTACAAACAATACTGACAAGGGGCTTTATTGTCGTCATAATTATATATATATATATAATGGACAATAGTTTTCTTTATCTCAAGTAATATTTTTAACTCTCTAACCAACAAATTTTCTAACAACTACTTGTCACTGTAATCACCTTATGTTTTTTTCATTAAAAACTTAATTGGATAGTGTAATGAAGCAATTATTCCTTTGTTACAACTTCTAGTAACTTTTCCAGTAGCCTTTTCAAACCATGTCAAGAGAAACGAAAATTCAGTTATTCTAGTTGATTTCATTAATTATTCCCCCCACCCCCCAAAAAACGACTTTTTTATATCATCGGTCAATTTCTTTTTAAAAAAAATATTTCTCTTCCTACTAATCATGATCAAACACTCTAGCTTCTAAAGAATACTGAACAAAAACTTTTTTTATTCTGTATCTTTCAACTTCTTATGTTAATTATACGAAAACACTGAAAATGCATACTATAAAGAGGATTTTACCATTTTTTTTCCAATTTCAGTTTCTTCGTTGCTTTTTTTTTTTTGGAATTCTCGTTTAATTCTTTTTTTTTTATTCTGTATTTTTTTTCTTCCTTCCAAAACGTGTATCTCCACCCATCTATCTATTTAAACTTTATATATGTATTGAACGCAGTTGACAAATAGTTATACATTTATTCTTTCATATTATTTTATCAACTTAAAGAATTCTCGCGAATGTAATTCTTTGCACCTCTGAACCGGCTTACGTACATGAAATTCAGACTTTCATATATCGGCTATGACGAGTGTATAATTTTTTTTTCGTCAGGAAATCACGAAGCAAAAGACCTCTCTGACTGGATATCGAATTATTCCTCCGATAACTTGATGTGACCTTTAGTTAGAACTATTTTCACATTATACCACTGATTACTTTGTTTCATGCCGAAATCATAAACCTTTGTAATTAAAATTCAAACACTTTTAACGAATCACATTTGCCAACTCAAGTAAAAAAGTGGAGTATTGAAAGTTTTCCCTATTAATTGCGTCAAAAATCGGTATTTGATGAGATTTCTTAAGATAGGCAAAAGCAGTGCATATAAAACCAAGGTGTTCCTTGTTAAAACTAAGCATTAACATATCGAGAGAAAAAATGTATTAAGGTAAAAACAAATGCATTTCACAATGTTCTTTTAAATACAAAGATATTCATTCTAGGAACTGTCAATTTGTAAATTACTAATGCGTTTATCGGAAAATGGCAAAGTTTAAAACGTTCCTGTTCTGTTTAAGAGATGCAAGCAGTTCTTAAAAGTTCGGTGTTATATTTGATTCTTTCTTTTCCCTAGGTGTTAAACTCTTAGTCCTTTCCCGGATATTCTAATAATGGCGGTAAAACTCTACTAATTAAATTCATTCCAGATTATTTAGTAACATAATGGATTATTTTAAATAAAAATAGAAGTAAAAAATTTGTATGCTACTGATTTATATTAATTAGAGAAAGAAAAAGAAATGTTTCATTTTCCAGTTATTTAACATTAAAAAAATGAAAAAGCCAATTGTGATTCAATGTTATTATTCTTCCTTCTTTCAAATAACCCTTGAGAGGCTTAATTATCTTAAAATAATATGGATTTTTACAAAGTTCTAAATATATTAAAATTCAATTTTCCGTGGGGAGAAGAAAGAAAAATAATTTGTTTTCAAGATAAATGCATACTTTCATACAAAGACAATCGGCTGTTTCTTTGTAAAATATTCAGAGGAAACTTCAGAACAATGTGCATAAAGATAAGTCAGATGATTTGTTTTTTCTCAAGAGACCAGTTATGAGTCACGGCTGTAACTTTCCAATTCGCTTGAAAATTTCAGCAGCCTACACGGTCATTAGGATGCTAAAACTCTCCTTAATTACTCTTCTGCGACATCCGACTAAAGCAGAGGTCTAGGTAATGTGACAAGTATATCGACAAAGACGTTAATTGTCACTAGAGTCGCGCCAGTGATGCTTTAAAATTATCGCTGTGCGCAGAAATAACAAGACCTTTGAGAAGTCTAAACGTTGTTCCGAGATAAACATTGTAATTATTCAGAGATGTAATGTAAAAATATAGATTTCTCATAAAGACAGGTTTTAAAGTGTTCGCTTTCGGAAATTATTTACGTCTAGAATATGATTTGCAGAGTTTAATCCGAATAATCTAGCATTCTTAACTAAAAAATGCAATCTTTCAATTAAATTTAATGGTTTAGCGATTTTTTGTCCTAGAAATTTAGTTTTGATGTTTTCTACTCCTAATGTGTTTCAAATCAAACTGCTTGCTGGTCAGTCTATGACTGTACCAGAGAAGCAGACTGTTTAGTAATATAAGCTGCAATTCGTACTAAGGCTAGTGGTTTTTAAATGTTGTTTCTCAGAATCTTTGAGTTTTGCTGGTGCAATCATTTCTGGGCAATTCATAGATAATTTAAAGGATATACAAAATATAGAAATATTTTTCTTAAAGTTCGCCCAAAATGTCTTAGGTTAAACGTTAAAAAAATTCTAAAAATATTGAAATAGGTTAAACTGGAAAAGAGGGTAAAATGAGAAAAAATGACCTATGTACTTCATAATTGCTTTCAAAATCGTTTGATTAAAAAACTGTTTTTGATTAATTTTTAGGAGAACTTCGAAACTTTAAAAGAAATATGTTCAGAGTAAGTCAAATCGAGCTTGTGAGCTTAAATCAGAAGCTTGCTTCAAGATGCAGTAATGAAAAGATGAAGAGACTTGTATCACATCTGTAGAATTGCGATTAGAGTGCTGCAAGAATTATTCACATATTTTAATCAAATACCTACTAAATGCTTTAAAAGATAAATATTAGTTTCGAAGCATGAACTATCTACTTCAATGAGATATGAGTAAATTTATTTCAAATGGGAATTTCTATTTTTATAAAAATTGAAGTTTCATTTAATGTGCTTGGTACTAACCAGTGCCTGTGCTCATGATTTGTGGAAATTTGACATGCTCTACAGTGTCGATGGCTCTGGAAGGTTTAAAGATTTGAGAGAAAAGGGAAGCTCAGAAGAATGTGAGCGATAAATGCCAAGCAGGATCTTATTGGAAGTGACCTGCATCCAAGAAAGGTAGTAACTGTTACTCAGTATCAGTATATATTGGAAACCAATTGCAGATTGATTTGACTTTCATATTCTATTGTTCTTCGAATTTAAGTATATGTATGTGCAACAATATTTTCCATAATTCAATATGGAATATTTGTTTTATTTTACTCTGCAATTGGAAACCAATTGCAGATTGATTTGTGTTTCATATTCTATTGTTCTTCGAATTTAAGTATATGTATGTGCAACAATATTTTCCATAATTCAATATGGAATATTTGTTTTATTTTACTCTGCAATTGGAAACCAATTGCAGATTGATTTGACTTTCATATTCTATTGTTCTTCGAATTTAAGTATATGTATGTGCAACAATATTTTCCATAATTCAATATGGAATATTTGTTTTATTTCACTCTCAGCTTGTTATGCAGATGGGTAATTTTGCTTCTGATAGTGTAATGAATTATAGGCATATTTCCTCTCCATCTCGTGATTTTCCAGTTAAACGTGTTAATAAAAGTACAAGGCTTAAGAGAATGCAAGCAATTTTTATGATTTTCATATAACAAAATATTATGTAGAAAGTAAAATATAAATTTCTTTCAACACCATTAACTATTTAGAAACAAAATATTTAAAAATATTTCTTGTGGGGGGGGCGGTTCTGTATGATTTATTGAATAAACTACTTATTAATTATATAGTAATAATCTGAGCAGTTACTGTACTATTCATTACGTTATTGCTTTCAACGTTAAGTGTTTGTAAAGCATAGAATACACTTGAGGAACAGGTGCAATTTAATAAATAACAGTTAAAATCTTTAGTCTACTAACACATTTAACTAATTATATTTTGAGTAATTTTACAAATAAAGTGAGAAATTGCATATAAAATCAGTAACAATGTTTAAATGTTAAAAAATTACATACAATTAAATTTTGGGTATTTATGCAAAGAAATTGGTGCTGTGCTCTTGAAATTTGGTCTGCATTGTTGGGAGCCTTGTACAATAATGTGTCTTCAAATAAATGCATGTGACCAGTTTTCAAAATGTGTTATGCACTCCAGATAATTGGGTTTTTACTGTATTGCAAAATTATTAGCATTTGGAAACGTGAAATATTAATGTTTACCACAGCCTCCAAGTTACAAATCATGATTAAAATTTTCCACAATATGTCTCATGGTAAGTTGTTCTAATTATTTTCTATTAAACACTGATAAATTTTAATTTTTTAATACCAATTGTTTGTTTACATATCTGGTACGTCTGTGCCGCAATGGTGATAGGGCTTGTTATTTAAGTCAAATGGCTATCTAATAATAATGAACATAACATGAAAAATTCATTATGATCACTGTCTATAAATCGTAGTTAGTCGTAAAATAGGAGAGCTGTGCATCAATCCCCAGTGATGATGCATAAAAGAGGCCAGTCCTAACAACCGATGTCCGACCCCGCCTTCTCGTGGTGCAAGCCGTTAGTACCTTTCAAAAGAGAATATCTCTTTTGAAAAGGAACGGAAGCGTAGAGCTGCCAGTTCAGTGTATCTTACTGAACTGGTCATCTATGGCCACTTTTTTTTTCTTTCCTGCTGAAGAGGAATGGTCAACTTCACAGGTCCTGGTGCTGATCATTTATACCTAATAGACTGGACTGATTTACGGCTTTGAGCTTGATTATGGATTCTGGACTTGCTCCACTATGTGACAGATACTGGTGATTTGCGACATGAGATATAGTATAGAAGAATAGGTATTGCCGCTAGGACTTTCAAGAATCTATGGAGAGTGTGGAAAAATAGGCGTGTACATCTGAACACTAACTGTTTGATTCTTTCTAAGGTTAGGTATGGTAGTGAAACATGGACACTTTGTAAGCAGGATAACATGTGATTCTAGATGCTTAACAGTATTTTAGGTATTATGTGGTTACACTCTTTAAGTAATGATGAGGTGCGAAAAATGAGTCAGCAACTTCCTTTGAGCAGTATTTTGTGCAGAGAGAGACTGCATTGGTTTCGCCATGTGCATAGCTGCAGATTGGAAAATAACAGTATTCCCAAAGCCTTCAGGAAAGGGGGAAGACCTAGGATGCAATGGGCAGACGATGTCAAACAGAGCCTTTCTTGAATTGGCTTATAGTGGCCAAATGCAGCAGTTGTAGCTCAGGATATACAGGTGTGGAGAGCATAATTATGAAGTTTTGTAGGAATATACCATGGCTGCATGAGGATTTTTGCTGTTGCTATTGTAATATTTAATAGCACTAGGGGGCGAAATACTACACACCAAAGTTTTTTTTACCCTTTGGAACAGATTATTAATGTAAACTAAGCTAGCAGATTCCATATTTTTAAATGTGACCATTTAATTTTATCAGTAGGTCTGAGGTTGTGTGCGCCTGGAATGCCCTGTAACACGTATAAATTTCATTTGTTTATGACTTAGTTTTCAGGATGACTCTGCGTAACAATTTCATCAAAGTCCCATACTGTAATGGGCTATCAGTGAAGGAAACACATAATCATACAAAAATATTAACTCACGTTGCACAATCAAATAACGTCAAAAAAATTTTGAAATGCAATAATGATTACTGCATTAGTTAACTGTATTTAATTGGTTAGATAATAAAAAGAAACTGTTGACCTATTCATTCTATGCGAATATTCACTCTAATACTTGAAATGATGATAAACATAAAAATCAAAGAATTTAAACATTTAAAGCTATAACTAGAAGAATAGCACAACTCTGACAAATATGGGATACTCATTTAAAAAGTAAATGGTTTTTAATGTTCCACATTTATCACCCTCTATCAGTGGAAATTCGAACTAATAGATTATTTGGAGAAGTTCACTTTTTTTCTGTACATGTATACCACAAAAAGAACTTCATTTATCCCTTAAAACAAGTTATATGCGTTTTACCACCACCCCTGGGGGATAATTAATCAAATCATAGTTACCATTGTCAACTATTTGAATGTCACATTCAGCCCCCAAAATTTGAAGTTTGCAGCATAAATATATAGACTGTAATGTTCATTAATACTGTTCGCATTTTATAACATTTTCTGTTTCTAGAGGTGCCTTAAGTTTTTATTTTTCCTCTAGCAGTTAGTATCATTAGATCTTCCAACAGCGGGATTTTGAATTAATGGGATATTGGGAAGGGGCCAAAACATTGCTGCCAATGTAAACCTCTTGATCATTACATATACGATTAAAATTTCGAGCTCTAGAGTAAATAGATCGCTTGAAATACTCATTTAAAATTTAGCATTTTCTACCTGTAGAAGGCAGAAATTTTGAGATTGCGTCGTAATAATTTATTAATACCTATCCAACCTGAAAAGGAACTTTTATTTATCTCAAAAAAAAATAGTTTGGTATCTACAGATGTACAGAGAACAAAATGCTCTTTACCTGATTTTTTTCGGTATGTGTGTGTGCATTTGAAACCGAGCTGAAGACGGGAAATCTTCATCCTCAATATCTTAAATTCTCCTATTTCTATAGCAATTAACTACAGATGATGACACTTTATCTCAGTGTCGTGAAAAGAATAAAGTGTGGGATGAAGTGGATAGAATCGCATGTACGAAAATGTACTATACCCGAGAAGAAAAATTTTTTGATTTTCTGCCGTTTGTAGTAAGGATACGTACTATTTGCGCCAAACCTATAATCATTAAAGCATACTACAAATATTGAAACAATATTGTGGAATGTCGATTTTTGAAATCCATGTCACATATGTGGTATACATATGCAATATTGTGGGAAATCGACATTT
Organism: Ryuthela nishihirai; assembly: GCA_038380435.1. Classification (NCBI taxonomy): domain Eukaryota; kingdom Metazoa; phylum Arthropoda; class Arachnida; order Araneae; family Heptathelidae; genus Ryuthela; species Ryuthela nishihirai. The sequence goes on along the minus strand of JAWZYU010000016.1, from coordinate 56,814,142 downwards.
AAATAGATTTAATTTTGATCTTTGTTTCCAGTCACATTTCTCTATTAAATTAATATTATAAGAGTTATATAATTTCAAAGTTAGAATGGCCTTTATGAGAGGGTATCATCTGCCTCTCAAACAGCTATCCAATGGGCTCCCTTTCCGATACCTTTTCTGAGCCTTTGGGATACTAGTGATCTGGCCATTTAGCCCATTATGTTCAAGAAAGTGCCGCTCCGAGGTAAAACAACCCAACCCAAGCTAAAAATATAGAGTAAAACGTTTCATTCATAATTTTTAGATTGTAAGTGAGGCTACATCAGAGTCATCATCTATGCGAATGTTACCTATTTACCTTGTATGTTCTTTATATATACGCAAATATTTTATTATACCTGCGGTGGCAGGGTAAGAACCCGATCTTTTCACCTATCAGTGGGCTACCCAAAGGACACCCGCGTACGAAATTTGGGAGCAATCGGTCAATGTTTGAGGAATTTATAGGGCGCCGAAATCTGTTGATAAACTTTGCTCATAGTTTGAACCTGGTGCACCTGCTGACGTCATCACGCTCTAGAAGGTGTCCGATATCGGTGTCTGCAACAGTTCACTCGTGCGCTCGTCCCTTCGTAATACGCCTATTATTACATATGATGACGATGATTACGCATTAAACCTTTTTACTTCTAAACGAATATACATCATAACATCGGATAACTCTTGAAATTTTATCACTTAAATTTTACGAAATTTAATACAGTACACTGACTACTCTGTGCAAACTCAAGTGCAAAAACAAATGCACACAGTAGTACTCCAACCCCCAATAAACTCAGTTCTGCAACTTCCTCATTCTTCCAGTGATTATCGCTCCTTTTTTTTTAGATTTCACCGACCATGCTTTCGTTTCTCTGAATTATACCAGACCAATCGCTGCAAGCTTTTTTGCAGTATCACTTCTCTTCTATTTAATGTAAACATAAAACTCTGCTACATTGTGACCTGATAACCATATAATACGCTGCCAATTGGTTACCAATAAGATGTCAATACCCTTTACCTCGAGCTAATGTCTTTCATCGGGAAATTGTGCTTTACTCTTAATTTTGTTTCGTTCAAAGAGTTTCCAATAACGATTTTTCCTTTCTCCATGGATTCCACTCCACCCGTAGCTCACATCTTTAAAGATCATAGTAAATATCATCCGATGCTCTTTCCTGTTAAGAAATTATTATTTGAAACGGATTTCTATCCTTTTCTCCTTCCTTACAATAATCACCAATGGTAAAGTGTTGCTCATTCCCCTCGATGATGCAATGCAGAGAACTGTTATTTGATTAACAATGAATATGCCAGATTTGAATCTTGTTCGATTTGCAGTCTGTAATGTCGTTTCACCGACAGCTTTGATTCCATAATAACTGATTTACTACAAAACTGTGTTTACTTTGATGCCTATAGCATTCTGCAATATTGGATTACGTAACTGATCATATGTTTCACAATATTGTGTAATAGATTAACCCTTGCAGCATCAAAGATATCATGGAGCACAAAAAAAAGTGAGACCTATGATTTCAAACAATTGATAATCAAAAATAGTATTTTACGCCAGCCTTTTCCATGAGCTTCATTCGTAAACTAATTTGAAGCTTTGGTAACACCCCTATTTAAAAAAGCTTTGAAATGTTTTAAAAAATTTAATAGTGAGGAAAGACTAGAAAACCATCCCAGTGGCCAGTTGATTAGCGTGCGTATCTAATGATCAAAAGGACTTGGTCGAGCCTCGGATGAAATATACATCTTTCTTTTCTTGTGCTGCATTTTTATTAATGTCTCGCTTTAGTTATAGATCTTCAATTTTTCCACTTGATGTATGATACTTAAAGGCTCCTATCAGAACTATGTGGTAAGCAGCTGCTTGAAGTGTAATTCATTTTTATTCTTTAAAGTATAGAACAGAGATGATTTCGGACTGGGGCTCAAAATATTAGAGACGATTTCGGACTATCTGGGAACAAGCTGTCATAATTTAGATTTCTAATTTTTTTGTAGCTTTGGAAAGAAAAAGTAAGAATATGAAATAAAAAATTCCTTTTGATTATATTGTAACGGAAGGGCGCGTGAAACAATAAAGACGTGACTGTGGTGCAGATGACATTCCTCAAAATAAATATATTAAGATAGCTCTAGGTCTTCCTAGATTTTGCCCCTCACTTGCTCTTTTGGCTGAAACTGCTCTTCCAAACTTTGAAACAAGACATCCCATCTTAATTTTAAAATATTATTCTAGATTACATTATAAGCTTCCAGTCCATTCATTTTATCAAAAATTTAAAAGACTACCTTTTTACAAAATATTAAAAAATCAACCATTACACTTTAATTTTTTTAATAACCTTCACAAGGAAGACTTAAGAGGAGATATTACAGAATCAATTCCATTTTGGTGTTATCAACTTCCTAAATTTTATACTGAAATTCCTTTTTTACACTCTAAAAATGAATATTGAAATGAAGCCATTTTACAATTATTGAATAGTTTTAAAAAGGAACACTTTGAAATTTTTTTAGAAATATATACAGATGGCTCTTATATACAAGACTCTGGTTCGGCTTCTGCAGCTGTTTTTATTCCATCTTTTAATGTTTCTTTAAAATTTAAATTACCAAAACATACTTCAATCTTACATGCAGAAATTTTTGCCATTTTGGCTGCCTTTAAATGGCTTTTACATAATACTAAAAACCAACTTATAGTTATTTTTATTGATTCTAAAGGAGCTATTCTCACATTAACACAGGATCAATCATACTCTACATATCCATATTATATTACTTCCTTACTTAAACTAAATACATAAAATTTTATCCAAAATAATAATAAAATATACCTAAGTTGGTCTCCAGGACATACTGGTATTAAGGAAAATGAAGAAGTGGATAAGATGGCGAAAGCAGCACATGATCTCAATACATGTTCTCCAACTTATAAATTCTATATAAATACAAAAAAAGACATAAAAAATTTGGAATTCTCTTCTACAGAAAAATTTTTTCAACTTAACTCTATTCTTAAGCCTAATTTTAGATACTTACTCTAAAAATAGAGCAAAATTAATTATTTTTCAAATAGTGTTTTTAATAGACAAGAAATCAGAGCTCTTCTCCGACTAAAAACTGATACTATATTATTAAATAAGTCAAAATTCTTTTTAAAACTAATTGATAATCCTAACTGTACATTATGTTATTTAAAAGAAAATTCTCCCCATATAATCTTAAATTGCGACAAATTTAACCTACAAAGAAATAAATTTTTTCATGAACTTGAAAATATTGGAATTACAGAATTTACCTTAGATGCAATTTTAAATTTCCCTAATCGTTCTCTTCAACAAAAAAATTATCGATTGTTATTGAATTTCCTCCAAGAGACAAATATCTGGAATCAAATATAAAAAAAATACCAAAAAAATTCATAAACATATGAAAAAATAACAAATGAAAAAAAATATATATATATTAAAAATATTAAAAAAAATGAAAAAAATGAAAAAAAAAAAAAAAAACATATGAAAAAAAATCTTATTTCCTCAAGAAAGACACTTGAGGAAAAGTTATAAGAAAATACTTACTCGTTCTGGGAAAGCCTGAGCAAGGACCTCCCATATTAGTGTAACGTGCAAGCAAGCAAGCAAGCAGATGACACTCCAGATATAGCTCGGAGTGCGAATTCTGTAACTAACTACCTCTAATGTTGATGCAGCTTAAAAAAAAGAATATTTAGTTGTTATTTCGGAAGAATTAGTGTGAAGCAGAAGTGAAATATATTTGACTACTTGCGCATTAGTCTCATAAGAAACGTTTGTGTTAATATGTGTGCATTGGTAATAAAACCTGTGGCTTTTAGGCCACTCTTAGTTTGTACTAAACGTGGTGAAAGGTCGTAGATGTTTTTAACTGGCAAGAAAGGTCATGGTTTCAAGTAAAAACGCAATTTATCTGTTTCGTAGGGAAATGTACTTTGTTAAGAATAGTCTTTTAATTGCGATTATCAGAATCACTTAATACTGAGAGTATATTTGGCATATTGGGGTTTTGTGTAAATTATTAAGAAATTGTTTATGATTTATGTAGTTTTTATTGCCTTAGTTATTAAATCAATTCATTTACAATTTGCTTATTTATTTTTCACGCGTGATTGATTAATATTCAAATACAGCTAGAATTCTGTAACAATTGGTGTCAGGAGTACGGATTATTTTGAATGCTTTTCAATATAAGTATGGAAGAGTTTGTAAGACTTATAACTAATATGATAGCTGAAATAGCTACTCAAAATGATGATTTTTAAGGCTGAAATGACTGCTCAAGGCAGTAAAATGAGTGAAATAACTGATTAATGTAAACAGGTAAAGAACGAACTCAGAAGACAGTATGATTGTTTAAAGGATGAAATTGATGGTGTAAAAAACAAAATTGATAGTATAAAGTTTAATGTTAATGAAATAACTTGTGACTTAAATACTAGATTTGGTAGTTTTAAGTTAGATTTTGAATATCAGATTGATAGTATTGAAACAGATTGTGAAGAATAGTTTCAGGTTCTAAGAACTGAAATGTTATCTTCTTCTTGCAATAATAGTAATGTTAACGATAATAAGATGCTTTCACATATTGCAAGAACTACAACCAAACTTACCATGTATGGGTGCACAGTCTCTTGGGCAGTGTTTCAAATCCAGTTCGAAGTTATTGCTAGAGCCAATTGGCGGAGTGAACTTGACAAGGCCAATTTTCTTGAAGCTACTCTAAGAAACGCAGATTCAGTGGTTTCACAGTCTATATCAGAAGACAAAATGTTTGATTCCCAGAGTTTAGTATCTGCATTAGAATGGAGATTCGGTGATAGTTATTTAAAACAATACTACGTAACACAGTTTAAACATCGAATACAGAGGAGTGGTGAGACTACAAGAACTAGCCAGCGATATTGGACACTTTGCTAGATTAGCTTATAATAACTGTCCGCCAGATATTCAAGACAGATTGGCCCAGCAACAGTTTCACATCGGTAGATTGATGCTATTGCCGACCCTGAAATTCACCAATCCTTGAGGATCTTGGACTGTGAAATTTTTAAATCAGCTGTGGTTACATGCAATGAAATATGAGTACTCCAGGCTCTCCTCTCGAGCAAACAAACGCACAATAAGATCAGTAACTGCAGAAGAAACTGAAGAAAAGAATAGTGAAATACAAGAATTAACCAAGGCAATATTATCTATTTTAAAAAGGTTAAAAGTTCCTTCTCAAGGAGTTCTAAAAACTCCAGTGTTGGAACTGTGGCAAGACTGGGCATATTCCAGCCAACTGCAACAAAAGGTGGGTGCAAAGTTCAAGTACATCTAACAGAGAGCAAAGTCGGTGTAAAAAATGTGAAGGGCAAAGGCTGGCTGTTTATTGGTCGACCCCGAGGGAGGTCGCCACTTTTCAGCACTGCATGGTGGAGACAACAGATTGGTAGCTGATGATACTATAAACGAAGTGCCTTGTCGCATGATAGTAGATACTGGTGCAAATGTAATTTACTCAGACCTGATGTAGTAAAGAAGACCTCAACCTAACTGGTATTATAGACAGACAAATATTACTCTGCAAATAGTCACTGGAGATCATGCTAAAGTTCAGGAAGGGATTAACTCAAGATTAAAGTTGGTAGTTGCTTTGTACGGATCCTCTTTACATCGCTGATATATATGATGAATTGCATATTAGGTCTTGACTTTCTAAAGAAACATGGATTCAGTTTTAGACTCAGTGACGACTACTGACCTATAAGACAGAAGAGATCCCTCTGCTTAGCCGAATATCTAACTCTTTATCAAATATGAGCACAGTATTAGTTGTGGAGGACACCGAGATCCCAGAATAAAATGAAACTGTAAACCGTGGAGATTTATGGGGCCTTCCAATTGGTGGTCACCTATGTCCCTTGAAAAGGAGCTTTGGCTCAGGGCATCCTAGTTGCAAAGACTAGTCAAAGTAGATCAAGTTGGGTTGTTTTACCTCTGAGCGCAAAGTAGATCAAGAACGGATTCCTGTTAGAGTGGTGTATATACTGCAACAAAACCAGTGAATTATTGGAAAGTGGTGAGAACTAGCAATATGTGAAACTTTTATATGGGTAACTGGTGCACATAAAATAGAAGTTATTGACTCAAACATTTTTAGAAGACATTCTATCCCATTATGCTGAACTGTGGAGAGAAACACAAAGATTATTAACATGAGATCAAGTTGCTAAGCCAGAGAATCTACTACTGAGTTTTCCTACATTTTCTCAGCTACATCAAACTATTATGGTCCGACTAACCTGACAGAACACAAGATTAATCAAGGTTCACGGTTTTGTAAGAACGTGGTTAAATTAGCCTAAAATGAGGAAGATCAATACTGGTGATTCTCCTCCCATCCATCTACCAACAAGAAGACTTCCATTAGCAAATGGCAGAGACTGAACAGCTAGTAACGGACATGGAAGCCCAAGACATTACAGAACCATCATCCAGTCCCTGGACATCACCATTTCCTTGTTTAGAAAAAGGACAGATCTACTAGATTTTGTGTAGACAATTGCAGGTAAAATGATCGAATTTAACGAAGATTAATTGCTTCCCCTTACCTAGAATTGATGGCACACTTGACACTCTATCTAGGACAGAATGGTTTTCGACTTTGGATTTGAAGAGCGGTTATTGGCAAGTTGGTATACATCCTGAAGATCTTGAGAAGACAGCTTCCATTATAGGAAATGTACATATTTTGGCAATTTAAGGTGATGACATTTTGGCTTTGCAACGCACTTGTAACGTTTGAACGACTGGTGGTGTCAGTGCTCAAAAGTTTGTCTCGGGAGGTCTGCCTGGTGTACCTGGACGACATCATCGTCCTTGGAAAAACTTTTGAGGTCATTTGAAGAATCTTCGTCAAGTGTTTCAGAAATTCAAGACAGTCAATCTTAAACTAAGACCTACTAAGTCTAAATCGTCATAACAAGAAGTCCATTACCATGATCATGTCATCACTACAGATACGCAGAGAAATGTGCTTGGTTAACAAATAGTTTGCTAATTGTGATTATCAGGGTTTCTTTATACTGAGAGATAGGATATTGATGCTTTCTGTAGTTTTTATTGCTTTAGTTATTAGATCAGTTAATTTGCAGTTTGCTTATTTATTTTTGAATTCACGCTCGGTTGACTAATATTCAAATACAGCTAGAATTCTTTGTCAATATTTAGAAAATTTTAATCACTCTTTACTAATTTAAAATCATCGTTCAGCCTTTCATTTTTTTAAGTATTCTTTATCTTTCATTAAAGAATCAATATTAGCATGTTATTATGATATTATTCAAGATTCTTCATTTTCTAAGAATACTTTATAGTATTTTTGGCCCTAAATAACAAAGTTTAATATAAATAGCATCAGTTTTGTCATCAGATAATTTATAATCTGTTTGGAGTTTGAAAGAATTTATTATGGAAAGAATTGGAAAAAATATTTTAGCAGCGTATATTTATTTATGTAGATAAATTTTACCATGGATAAAAAAAATACTTTTCCTAACAGGTCTCTGGCTGAATAAATATCAAAACCGTTTGGACCTAGGCGGACCCGGGTTCATTAATTTCGGGTTCCAGATTGAAATTTGAGTCCATAATTTTTTCTAGTACAGAATACAAATTAATACATATGCATTACCTGAAGAGTTAAAAGTCTGTTTGCAACGGCATTTGCATATTGAGTCAGGTATGAGCCAGTTTTAAATTTCAAAGTGTCATCATTGAAAAATTGGTATAAAGGGATGCCCAAAGTTAACAACTTCATGCAAGCTTCCAGAATTAAACCACGCATTAAAATTCCACATTTTAAACACTTCGTCAAAATGCTAAGCAAGACAAACAATGTAAAAATAATTGCTAAGATATAATTTTTTTATACTATAGAAATATTTTTAATTTAAATATGCGACAGATTTCGTGCTGGATTTCGGAATGTTACTTGTAAACTTCATTTACGCTTCTTTTTAACATCGGAAGTTAATGAAAATTATACTTCGTTGATTAATCTTCATTATCCTTTGCATGTTTTCTTTATTAATTTGTGCATACGTTTTACATTCCGTGGATGAAAGCGTGTACAAATGCCCTTACCACTCTCTGGAGCTGTACAATAATCTCTTTAGAGAAAAGGACAATTCATCTTCAACCTTCAGTTCATTACAGTTTCATTAGTTTCCATTACGGTTGGGTTGGGTTGTTTTACCTCTGAACGGCACTTTTTTTGCACACCATGGGCTAAATGACCAGGTCACATGGACCCCGAAGGCTCAGAGAAGGTTGGGGGAGAGGACCCACTGGAACAGCTGTTGGGAGACAGATGGTAGTCTCCCATCAAGGCCATCCAGCGTGTTCTTTAACGTGCACAGGGTATGGCTCTCCCGCACACGGGGCCACGGCTTAACGTCCCATCCGACGGACGGTGGCTTTTCCAACCCATCGGTGTACCCTACTGAACGTGGGCAGGGTGGGGAATATTTGCGAAGATAAATCTCAACGCTGACCCATCTGGGACTCGAACCTGGGAACTACAGATTACGAGCCTGGCGCGCTACCGACTGAGCCACCCCCGCCCTTCCATTACGGTAAAAATTCCTATTTATACATTGTGATGTTAATTTATGATTATCGTGAATTAGATTAGACACACATTGAGTCAATGTTAGGCTCATAGGATTATTAATTCTAATAAGAAAGAATATATTATCTTTCAAGCAGCTGCTTGTCACAGAGATCTGTAAGGAGTATATAAGTATAATACACCATAGGAGTATGTGAGGAAAACGAGATCTCAGCCGAAAGACAGGGAATATTACACGAAAATACCACAGATTAAAAAGTTGCACACAAACACTGCAAACAGAAACAATTGCACAAAAATACCACACATAAAAGAACTCAAAAAGCACTTTACACAAAAAATCATTACATACACAACAAAAAGTAAATACTCATGCCTTTTTTTCGGCCACCCTAACCATGTAGCATGAGAATACCAAACAAAATGTTACTAAATTAAATACTACATCGTTTTGAAAATATGACTTCGCATAGAATTTTTTTGAATTCCTTTTGGTTTTTGATTCAGTTTGAAATACTAAAACCACGTAAAATTGTCGTATTTTGCATTGCAAAATAACGGTAAAACATTTAAACTAAAAATAGCTTTATGGTGTTGGCGAGGTCGACGCAGGTTCTTTCTTCAGATTACGTGTAATTACGTATGCTGCAGATTGTACTGCGCCGAATGCCGCATTGGGCTAGATGACTTAAATTTCGCTCTTTAGCAGAGGAGATCAACTAGTCCCTTAATTGCCTTCACCATTACTTAGGTGAAATCACAGGTTCGCAGGTTGTTACACCCGTAACGACATATGTCTCAGACTTGCTGCGCCAAGTGATATTTAGAAAAGTGTCCAACAATCCAAGCACAAGAGTAGTATATGGATGACACAGTTTTTTTTTACATTTATATAAAATTACTCGCTGGGGATGCGCTCGATTCCTTGGGCGTTCGCTGCTTTGTTGCTGCAAACAATCATGCAATGAGGTGGAGATCTGCGCTTTGTAGACTATCGCTTTACAGATCTCAAATTCGGCGAAAGGATATTCAATCCTTTCTTACAACCTGGTTCACACAGAACCCTTCCTCAGTTGACACAGAACTGAACCCTGGTTCACACAGAACAGTATATTGGTTCACACAGAACAGAACTCTCTCCTTAAGGTTTTTGTTTTTGAGCAAGAGCAGCATCTCTTGAAGCGTGTTCAAACGTTCTTCCAGTTTGACAGCGATGCTCAGACTATTGTTCATTACTGCTGCCCTTGTCTCCAGCATCAGCACTCGTGCCAGAGGATAGTCATAAATGTGCTTTAGACTTGTGAGCATGTGCATTCAGCCAGCTCAGTTCCAAAAACAACTCGCGAGTCACATCCCCATTTCAGCACTTACAAAAATACACTTAATACAGATATATATTTAAATAATTAAAATAAAAAAAAAATAATAAATTAAAAAATAAATGAATTAGAGGCACATGACAAGCTTCTTCCGGTATAACATTTGAAAAGATATTTTAAAATTCAAAATAAATTTTTCATGAAATAATTATTATTTTATGTTTCCTTTAAAATGCATTTTTATTGAAATAATGAAATATTTGAATTTATTTTTCCAAAATGATTAATTATTTGATTTAGGATTATAAATAAAATACATCTTTTAGCTGAAAATTCCACTGTATTACGGCAGTAGAACAGGTTATTCCAATAGAAGTTACGATGAATTTATTCATGGTTACTTTAATTGGAATATGTAATAATTGTATTCATGACTGTCTTAGAATTGGTAGATCAATATACGTAGCAATTTAAGACAAATAGATTCACTTACTTTTGAGTAAATATCCTAATATTTCGATCCCTGATTGGGTCGTCATCCGAGGAGGTTGCAGCTTTGTTCGAACTTTCTTTGATGAATAAACTTTGATGATGTAATGAATTTATGACTGAAGTTAATGACTTTTTCATAAAATGCAATGAATTAAAAATAGTAATTACTAGGGAAGAACATTAAAGTCCTTCATTCAACCCCAACTCCATCACCGATAGCTATTAATAGATGTTTATGTTTATTTACTTTGCAATAGAAGAAAAGTTTTTATGCAGATGTTTCAAATATTTAAGATTTTTACATAGTATTTGCAATATCCTCTCGCAACCTTGGTGTCAACTACATACACATTGGTATTACATTTGCAGGAAAAAAATTTGCCAAAAGAGTTCCAGTATGAAAATACTGGAACTCTTTTGGTTCATGGAGCCCGATGGAAATCGTGGTCATTTGTCTGTCATAATTGCAGATAATATGTTGTCTTTGCAGAGTACAGACAAAAAAATAAGTTTTTACAACTCCTTTAATACCAAAAATATGTTTGGAATTTGTAAGCTTTTTACATAGCTGCTATTAATATTTTTCTGATCAGAAAAATAAATTGTCCCTCAAGTGGCTGCTTGGTCATAGAGCTCTGACAAGAGACTTACTTTAATACGTCATAGGACAATAACCGAGAAGGATTCTGAGGAGAGCGAGATCTCAGTAATGACTGCTTTTAAAATTCTGCTTTAAAATATAGGTTTCTGATGGAACATATATTGATAATTCCCGTCCTCTTAATAGAACTTGGAGTCTACCTGACTAATTTTAATTTTAAATTTAACCCACGCAACCACGGTGATCAAGGGATATCCACTGATATATATATTCCATGGGTATGTTCTGGAGATTGTGGTTGTGTGGGATAAGCTATGAACTCATGGAGGTTTCTTGAAAGCTGAGTACTATTCGCCTCCCAAAGATGTCAAACGTATGTTTAATTGGATTCATATCTTATGATTTGGCTGACCATTCGATCCTATAAATTTCTTCATTTCAAAGAAATCGTAGACCCCTATATGTATTTATGTATATATATACTCACACACACACACACACACACACGTTTATATATATATATACACACACACACACATATGTATGTGTGTATATATACGTATATACACACTGCTCGACCTTGAAAGTGCCCCACCCAGAAGGACATGTCGTTCAAACATGCAAATAGAAGGGTGGGTGTGCGCAGTTGAGATATGCAAATGATGATAATCCGTAACCAATGAAGTGTGTGGCTCAAAAGATAAAAGGTGCAAGAAGGAACAGGGATAATATTTTGTTTATGCAGGTAGAGGTCATGCGAACAGTTGAGATTAGGTGGTTCTGCTTGGAAATTATTCAGTGAAGGCCAAAAATGCCTGGTAGACGCCATCGACAGGTTTATCGCCATTTGGATTCTTTTGAGAGAGGAAGAATTATAGGCCTATGTGAACTGGATGGAGTACACGTTGTGGTGATGCCCACATTCATCGGGATGCACGAATTGTTGGCAACAGTGGCGAAATGAAAGTTCTAGCTTGCATTGCAGAGGGAGTGGTGCCATCTGACAGCTGGTGTGCCTCGTGTAACCTTAGGTTTACCACTTGAGTCGTTATGATCGTTATGACCACTCGAGATCGTTATGAGGTATATGACTTGGTGCTGAAGTCGTGCGAACTGGGGTCACGAATGAAACACTGTTGTGTTCAGTGATGAATCCCGTTTCTGTCTGGGTGCTGACGATCGACAGGTCCGTTTATAGCGACAACCTGGCGAGAGGACGGATCCAGCTTTTCTTCGTGACCAGTACACAGCCCATCAGCCAAGTATAATGGTATGGGGTGATATTGGATATGACAGAAGATCACCTCTTGTCCGCATCCGGGAACACTGAGAGCTGCACGATACATTAGAGCGGTTCTGCAGCTGTTACCGTTCCTGGGAGGCATGCAGCAGCCCATTTTCCAGCATGACAATGCCTGTGTACACTCTAGGGTCTCCAGATAATGTTTTCAACACGTTCAACGCTGCTTGGTGTACAATTTCTCAGGATCATATACATCAACTCTATGACTCCATGCCACGCAGTATTGCTGCCTGTATTGCCGTCCATAACGGTGCAACCACCTACAGAGGCAGTCATATTTTGCTACATTATCTGATCTTCTAACCGCTGTATGTGGCTTAAAATTAAATCATGGTATGCCAATATGTATTGCTATGTGTGTGCTACATTTCACTCCTATCCCCTCATTCCTTCTGGGTGGGGCAATTTCAGTGTCGTGCAATGTATATATAGACCCTCTATAGTAGATGGCTACTTTAGTTTATAAAGATGAAAGCACGATAGAAATTGCTCATGGAATGTTTCGAATGTACACTATTTCAAGAACAGGAGAGGCTGTTCAAAAAACGGTTAGATCAAACAGCAGCGGTTACATAAAGCAAAGAGCTTCACATCTTTCAGTGAAGCACTTCGATATCTCAGCGATACCGAGAAAACCCGCATGTCTTGAGAGGGTATTTTGTGATACATTTAAGACCCTGGAAACCTCGGACTGTACTGACCCTCCACCATCCTTCTCATTCCTTTTGCGATATATGAAATTAAATTTCACCGAAGGTAACGGCAGGCTGACTGGGACAGAATATGCTAACTGCTGCAGCCACTGGTTCTTTTACTGCTACGACAATCTGCATGTTCATGGTCGTGTCAGTTCACCATGTAGTAGTTTATATGTACACCATGTTTTATATATTTTCCTAGTCTACCTTTCGAGATAATTATCTACAATTTTAACAATAAAGTATTCGGATAATAAAATTCAAATTTCAATTTATTTTAAATAAACCTCTGATATTTAACTTTAAACCTTATTTCAAATCCCTTTCAAGCGGGACCAATTTTAACATTTTAAGGAAAATGAAATGGAAATTACTCATTTAAAGAAAACTCAATACTTCAAATTTTGTATAAATACTTTTTTTATCAAGATAGAAAACTGATGAAGGCACAATTAGAACACATTGCAATTACAATTAGAACTTACATCTGAAACACCTGTTTTCGAACCTGACCCAAATCCAGAAATATCAGATTACGAGTTTGACGCAAATCTAGGTAACATAAGATTACGAGTCTGACTCGAATGTAGGAACATAAAATTACGCGTCTGACTCGAATGCAGGAATATCAGTTTACAACCCTACTCGAATCCTGGAACATCTGATTACGAGTCTGACTCGAATCGACGAACAATAGATTACGAATCTGACTCGAATCTAGAAACAACAGATTACGAATTTGACACGAATATTGGTACATCTGATTACGAGTCTGACTCGAATATAAGATTATGACATTACGAGTCCAACTGAGCACTCTAAATTGAGGCAAACCCGCATCAAAACGCTATGTAGAATGAATGCAAGTAAACCGTTTATTTAAAAATGTTATTACCTATTCATAACGGACACTGGCGTCATATTGACAGGAAGTGTCAATACTTTACACTCACTTACTTTTGTGTTCACAAACATAATTTAATTTATGTAGAAATAATTGTTCTTGCTCACTATTTTCCTTCGGTGCTGATTGTTACCAACTACTACAATTGGGGAAAAAAGCTTTAAGCCATATATCTTTGTTGCAAAAGATCATACATCAGACAAAAATCAATAAGAAATTATTTTTATTTAAATAAGTTTTTGTGATTATTTCAGGAAAAAAGTCTTCAAATTAGATAGAAATGCAACAATAATTTTCACGTTTACTCAATTGTTAGGCTATTTATGGATATCTAATTATCTATACGAGTATTTCTCTGTATCGAATTCGTTAATCACCAAAGTAAATTTTGATTCAGCGGATACAGCCTAAGGCTAATGTCTGAATGAACTAATTATCTTGCGACCTTATCTTTTGAGTTTAACTCTTATATTTCGAATTAAGTGTTTTTCCACGAAAGAACAATTAGACATTTCTTGAAAAAATCTATTATTACAATTTTAACGAAATTCAAGTGGCGTTATTGAATTTCTGATGTCTCTAGCCTTGTCACGTTAATTTTAAGAAATGTCTTTAAGGAAAGTCGCTTTTGCATAATTTAGGAAACATTGAAAAATCAGACCTTAGGCAAAACTCAGCAAACATTTTTGCTCTCTTGAAAAACCAGTTCGCATTGACAAATTGGATTTTTGCAAAAAACGCTTCAATTTTTAGCTACTTTAAATAAGATAATCACAAAAAGAAGCATAATTTTTATCTCGTTTTCAAAAGAGCGATATATTGTTTTACCTTTGACGACTATCTATTCATTAGCCTGAGGGTGTGTAGACATTTTTTGAGATAAATTACGATTATTTTTGGTTTAGATAGATGCAAATATAATATTACATTTCGCAGTTTTCGAATCTCCTCTAACTTTAAATTGTGAAAAAAAAAACAGTGAAAAATTCTGAAAATTGCAAAATAATTTTTATAAATATTGCAAAAGATGCATTTATGCTAGAATTTTAAAATTTGGATGATGGAATGTGAAGGGGATAAAATTTTCGATGGCAACAATGAGTTGTCCCCTTACCCAAGAGTGGGTGGGAAAACTCATTTTTTTTCTTTTAAGAGATAATTAGTTTTTATAAAACAATCAAACTTTTTTGGGTTAGATAGGTATTGATGAAATATTATGTTGCACACTCTCCGATTTTCTCACCCCTTTTAATTGGGTCCTCTAATGTTGTGAAAATTTGAAAAATTAAACTTTAAGAGAACACTGCAAGTAATGTATTCATGCTAAAATTTTAATTTTAGTGTTAAGGTTTTTGGTTCGGAAAAAATAAATTAGACTCTTGCACTGAAATTGGTATGGAATACAACTGTTTTAAGAGATCATTATAAAATTCTTTTTTAGTTGGATATTATTAATGAAGTATTATGATTCACATTTCTCAAACACACTTAAGTAGTTTTAAGTTGCATCTTTAGAACGCCCTAAATATGAGAAATGTGAACCTTTTAATGAATGTTGCAAGTTATCTGTTTACGTTAGTTATTTGAAATTTCAGTGGTAGAGTGTGAAAAGATATTGTAGCAAAAATATGACACCTTTTCTCAGAGGGGTGTGCCAAAAGCAACCTTTAAATTTTAAGCAAATAAAAGAGAAATACTTTTTATGTTGTATCGCGTAAAATAAAAACTGAGTTCTAAACCTCAGTTATAGATGGCTCTGTCCATCGCTCTTCAACGATTTTAGCTCCCTTTCGAAGCCTGCCGTCCTGTAGCCGATGGTTAGCGCGCTTGCTAGTGATCTAATGGACCAGGGTTCGAGCCCCGGATAAGGCATGGACGTTTGTTGTTTTTCTGCTAAGGTCCTGCCATCCTCACAGACCTTCTACTATGGCATATAAACTGACAGGCTCCTGTCAGATCTCTGTGGCAAGCAGCTTCTTGAGGGAGTATTAAGTACTAGTAAAATATTATTATTTGCATTTTTCCGTCATCCATTAGTTCGAATTAAAACTCTTAAAGAAAGCAAAAGGGTAAATAGAAATCCTCATTCTCTTTGAAAACGAGATTCATATATTTGCCAGAAACGATATATATCATATATTCTTCTAGTTGTTTGATCTAACAGAGAATATTCATTATTTTCATAAGAGATGCATTATAATTCATTGAAATCATCGTTTGTTTCGGCGCGTCATATAATGCATGCTTAAGTTTCTAGTACTTTAAATTTAATATATTTTTACAAAGCTAACTGGCGCTAGTATATATATATAATGTATATATAATGTAATGATATATGTGTGTAATGTATATATGATGCATATACAATGCATATATATATATATAGGGTGTTTATAAAGTAACTATCCATTTCTGTGAACAAACCTTTTAATAACTCTCTTTGAGTTACAAATGAATCAAAAACATGAAAACAACAAAACATTAATAAATTATGAATAACAACAAAACGATTCAACACACAAATCCCAAAGTTCAGTGATAGTAAGGTAAACACTTTCCAAGATATCAGGTGTAATTGTAGCCATTGCATCTGTGATCCACTATTTCAGTTGATTAATGCTGTTAATCTTCACCTTGTACACCTCTGATTTGATATAACCCCCACACAAAAAATTTAGAGGTGTGAGGTCAGGTGACCTTGGTCCTCAAAATCTGACGGAACATCTTTCGATCCACCTACGCGGCCGGAAAGGTTTCATGTAGGAAGTCACAGACGGTTTTTTCAAAATGGGGTGGTGGCCCCTATTGTTGGAAGACAACAGTGTCGATAATTCCATCAGACACAAGTTGCGGCACCAAAAGATCTCCAGTATATCCCAGTAAAAGTAGCAAATGTTATTGTGTTCCCAGAAAAACAGAAAGGGCCATACAAACAACCGTTTGCGTTACACCAAGCTACCCGCTTAGTCTCCTTGTTGATGCACGAGGGCTACAATTGATTGCATCCTCAATGCGTTCCACAGTTTCTGATGATACTGGAGGTCGACCAGAATGTTTCTCATCATGAACGCTCCCTGTCCTCCGAAATGTGTTCACCAGGGATCTGATTGCTGCCCTTTTTAGCAGTGGTTTATGGAATTTATGAGTGAACTCTTGTCACACCCCTTCGTAGGACACACCTCGCAGACGTGCCTCAACCACTGCTATTCTTTCTTCAGTCGTCAGCATGATTCACAAAACCTGGAACAGAACATGATCAATCAGCGTTTTCAGGAAAATGGATAGTTACTTTATAAACACCCTGAATATAAATATTGCTTAAATGAAAAGTGGATAAATTAGAAATGAAGCGTAAATCATTTATTGATCTATTAGAAATTACCATTCCTATTTAGATATATGTCCCAATATGAAACTAGGAACATCCTATCTTCATTTCTAGAACTTTTTTTGGCCCTTGCATCAGGAAGTCTGTGACAAGCAATGACACCTTTTTGTTCGATTTCAACTTCTTTTCAACGTTCTTATTGTTACTTTGGCAGTATGGGGAGGACGTTGTCATGCAACAAACAACCATTTTACTCAAATCCCTGGTCGCTTCGACTTCATTGCTTTCCTCATAGACCTTTCTATGAGTATTTCACCAGACAAAGCTACTGTCAGTTCTTTATGCCAAGCAACATCTTGAGAGAGTAATTTAACATCTTTAATTTAATTTTAAAACCCTCGTATTATCGCGATGTCGTTGCGAGTTGATAATGTTATACCGTCTCTAAACTCAATCAACAGTGGATCCTGTTGATTGTCAGCGTACTGCACACTTTTCAAGTTTGGATGTTTTCATGTGGGGTTTCCACCTGAACCAGAGTTGAGATTTATATCCACAAAAGTTCCCGCCTTGCCCTCAGTCAGTAGGTGATACCGATTTTTTTGAAAAGACCGCCGTCTATTGGATGGGACATTAAGCGATGGCCACGTGTGGTCCAGAGCCATACACTGTACACGTTAAAGAATGCATTGGATGGCCCAGACGGAAGGCTCCGATTGATCACCTAAAGTTTAAAACGTGCAATTAATGGGGAAAATGTAAGCGAAGGTAAAGTAAAGATCATAATCAAATCTCTTCCAATATCGAATTTATACAATATTATTTCGGTGTTTAAAGAGGTATGGAAGCTGGAATATTTTACAACAGCAATGCATCATAAGAATTTAGTTCGTAAGTTAAAATTTAAATAATAAGTATTGTTACAAACTGTTTAATAAAATTAATATACATTTTTATCATTATGAAATGAAGACACGTTTACATTATGAATATTTGCATATTAGATAATCACAAATGATTTATTGTAGACTACCTTAGCTATAATAACGCTTTAAATATTTAACGAATATTATTGAAAATCGACTTTTAAATAGATTTAATTTATTTTGATCATTAATTTATGTTCAGTGATATTTTTCTATTAAATGAATATTGTAAAAGTTATAGAGCTTCAAAGTTAGATTCCCATTGATACGTCATTGAAATTCTCTAATATTTTGCTAGGGTAGTGTACATTATTTATAACATCAGAACCAATCTACTTCCCGAATTTCTTTTTACGGAACGTCGGCGCAATTCGGCTTCGAACGTTTTAAATTTGTGAGGCTTTGGTACGCTACTTGAACCCGTAATGCTCTCTGTTTTAATAAACACCATTGGAAATGAGCAACACGTATATTAGCATATTAATTTGCTAAGTTAATCAATTTTCTTATTAATTTATCAGGTAAGTATAACCTTGACTGGCATAGTGGTTACGGAGATAGCTACAGTTTGAGCAAGTCAAACATTTTATGTTAGCACTGAGACAGTGGTCAGCAGTGAGTGACTGAGGTCTTAATAGGGCATGTCGTTGTATGATACCACCCGGCTGAAGACAATTTGCGGTGGGGTTGGCTCAGTTAATAGCGAGCCAGGGTAATAATCTGCTGTTCCTAGGTTCGAATCCCACTTTGGCCAGCGCAGAGATTTATTTCCGTAGAACTTCCCACCAACTCTCCGCTTCAGTCATCAGGGGGCACCGATAGGCTTCGAAAAGCCGTCCCCTGTCAGATGGAACATTAAGCCGTGGGCCTATATGAGGGAGAACCATACCATGTGCACGTTAAAGTCACGCTGGAGGACCTTGAAGGGAGGCCACCACCAGTCTCCTAACAGCGGTTAAGTGGGTTCCCTTTCCCCAACTTCCTTTCAGCCCTCAGGGTACTTGTGACCTGGTCAATTTTGTGCAACAAAATGCTGCTTAGAGGTAAAACAACTCAACCTTGTATGAGAAGGCCTGCAAAAGCTAGGAGTAGCTTCTAGGATTCTTCTCTGTCCTAAATGTTGCAAATTAAGAAAAATTAACACTGTATATTGTGCAATCTTAATTTAAGGCTATAACGTAATCAACATATTTACATAAATACACTTCGTATACTTCTACTGAGGCTTTAAAATTCTTTACTCACTAATTAAATGTGTGAGTTGGCGTACATTCTGCAAGCTGTTCGCCGTTACGTGCAATACGAATTTTTAAGCTTTTGAAAGAGCGAGTTTGAATTAAATGCTCTTTGGTGTATGGAATAGGAGAACTCTGTAAGAAACGCATGGATTATATTTCGTTTGATTGTTGGTAAAATTGAACTGGAAACTAACGTTGGTGTTGTAACGCCTTGCTACCCAATGGCTAGAGGTTGTGAAGATCCGACGGCCTCGATTAGTTTCACCTGTCTATGTGACCGATGTGTTCAACTTTATCTTCAGGTTGCGGTCAGTGATATTCGGCTGCAAGGCACACTCTGGCAGATACTTCATCATGATGCCCTATTCAGAATATCAAATAAAAGTTGGAACCAACAATCTAGAGATAAAAGCAAACAACTAGGACAGTGTTTCATAAAAGAAAAAGTAAAGAAGAGCAAGTGTTTATAAAGCAAAAATATAAAACTATTTTAACGTTTCGAAATATATACAATAAGCTCTCGATTTACCTACGTTCTTAAGAATGGTCGCGTAAATCAAACGTAATTTCTCCATAAAGAATGAAGCAAATGGTAGGGAAAGGGGGAAGAACGCTGCCTCAAAACTCATATATGCAAACATCTATTTCCTCCATTGTTTTTCTTTTCCCTATGGAATATTTATTTGTTATAATATTCAAGAAATTACAGCGCTTTACAGTAACACTAAAATGGAAAGAATATGAGTTATCTAAAATAATAGTCTACCTAGAATAGGAATATAATAATCGTTGAAGAAAAAAAATAATCTGACACAGGCTGAGCACTATCTCCGATGTCTTACTGGTGTCGGTTCTGGTAGGGCGGAAGGGAGGTAGGTGTTACAGACTTAGGGGTTATCTAAGTCGGATGACTGAATTTGCGAAGGTGTAGATGCCTCTTCATCTACCGGCACCTGTTAGCACGAAGTAGACCTTTCCTTTTCCGTCGCCTCGATGCAGACATTAGGAAATTCTCGACTATTCATTGCTTCGGTATCGCAGTGGTATCGCATTGGTTCTCGGTGACAATACAATTGTCTGGTATCGGGTTCGAGTCCTGGGATGGTATGATAGTTTGTTCTGTTATAACCTGGAGATGAACTAGTAGCTTTGAGGGTCTAATCATATGTTGAAAGAAACGACGATTAAACTGTTATTTTTTCATTTCGGTCTGTAAATGGTAGCTAGGCATAAACTAGAAGGAGAGCTATGTACCGATACCCATTAATAATGCATAGAACCGGCCATGTCTAACAAATGCAAAGGCAGAACAAGGGTTCAGAAAAGTGTCACACCTGGTGTGCTCTCTAGCCTCTCCACTCTACATTGAAATCATCAGATGATATGGGAATATATTGCCTCCACTGCCTCGAAAATATTTCTTTCTCTGAAACTTCTTCAAAAACAGAAATCTGTTTATTTAGTTCAGCTGATGTGTTGTTGTTGCTATCCATTCCATCCGGGAGCATTTAGGCTGATCAAGCTCCCTATTTCAAATGCTGCACTTTAATAAACCTCTACACGATCCACTATTACATCCCCCATTCTACACGATCTTAATTTTTTGTTCTTTATGGACTGCAGGAATTTTAGAATGTGGAAAGCATTTCTTTCTGAAGACTTCAATCTCGCAGGGAGAAAACGGCTGAGAGGAAATTTAAGAGGTGATCTAGTTCATGGTTTCTTAATCTTCTTGTTTTATAAAGTACATTTAAAAAGTTTCAAGTACCACTTTTAAAAACAAAGTACCACAAGTACCTAATATCTTCTTGTACACAATTTTTGTACCATTGCGTCCAATTTGTATAAACACTTTAATTGTAACAGGATGCTTTTGTATGTGGAAAAGTACGAAAAATAATATATCGCTATGCAGGGCCGGATTTAAGGGGGTGAGCACAGCAAGAGGGGCATACCCCTTTTCAGAATGTGAAAAGGGTAAAAAAGGCAAAAATATATTAAAATTACTTATGTTTCATTCGTTTTTCAGGAAATTTTTAAAAACCTTTAAAACGGAGAGAGAACTGTTATATTGCATTGGAAATCAAGCCTCTTGCCCCTAACCCCTTTGGTATTTTTTCGGATCGATTTTATTTCTTGCCCATCCCCTCGAAGTTTTTCTGGATCCGGGCCTGGAGCTTTAAAACCTAAATAAAGATTCGGACATTTCAGTTTTACTAAGTCCTTACCTTACCCCTGAGGATACGCATACCATCAGTTGACAAATATTGGTTTAATCATCCATTTACACATTCAAATAGTCCCATTTCTTCCTGTTTCACCTCACTGTTCCTCGCATTACGTCTGTTAGTAGCTCTAAAAAAAACTAATTCGTGGAGATTCATTTCCCCCGACTGTTATTCCTGTCTGAGCAGTCAAGTTTATTAAAGTGCAGCATTTCGAATAGAAGGCTTGATCAGCCTGAACTTTGTTGGAAGGAATAGATGGCAACAATAACACACCAAATGAACTAAATAAACAGATTTTTGTTGTTGAAGAAGTTGCAGTGAAAGAAATATTTTCGTGGCAATGGATGCAAGATATTAAGATATTCCTTTATCGTTTGATGCATATGTTTCTTTCACTATTGAAATCAAGATACGTGAAATTGTTCCTATCGAAGAACTTATAATGGAACAAAAGTGAAAATCACCACCGACAAGACTGAGGATCAAACAATATCAAAATAGCAAGAGTAACACTTTCATCAGTTGCTTCTGATGCGAGTAATGTTAAAATCTTGTTCTTTTTATCAACCTCCCATGTGAGCGAACCAGCTATGAAGAATAGTTTGGAACTGAGCAAAAGGAATATTTTAACAATTTCGTCATTTTCGAAACACTGGAAAAACAGTCGAATATTATGAAATGATTTAGAAAAAAAAACTTTTAGGTGCATACATAAGCTTCTTTATTTTGAATTTTTTTTTAATATCTGTGTTGATGAAATTATTGCATATTCTTTTAGTAACTAAATCAACACTATTGGAATCGTCCCTGGATCTAGAAAAACATCGAAGGGAGAGGGGTGCAAGAAACACAATCTAGAAAAAAATCGAAGGGAGAGGGGTGCAAGAAACACAATCTAGAAAAAAATCGAAGGGAGAGGGGTGCAAGAAACACAATCTAGAAAAAAATCGAAGGGAGAGGGGTGCAAGAAACACAATCTAGAAAAAAATCGAAGGGAGAGGGGTGCAAGAAACACAATCTAGAAAAAAATCGAAGGGAGAGGGGTGCAAGAAACACAATCTAGAAAAAAATCGAAGGGAGAGGGGTGCAAGAAACACAATCTAGAAAAAAATCGAAGGAAGCGGGGTGCAAGAAACACAATCTTGAAATAAATTGAAGGGAGAGGGGTGCAAGAAACACAATCTAGAAATAAATTGAAGGGAGAGGTGTGCAAGAAACACAATCTAGAAATAAATTTAAGGGAGAGGGGTGCAAGAAACGCAATCTAGAAAAAATAAAAGGGAGAGGGGTGCAAGAAACACGATCTAGAAATAAATTGAAGGAAGAGGGGTGCAAGAAACACAATCTAGAAAAAATCGAAGTGAGAGAGGTGCAAGAAACACAATCTAGAAATAAATTGAAGGGAGAGTGGTGCAAGAAACGCAATCTAGAAAAAATCGAAGTGAGAGAGGTGCAAGAAACACAATCTAGAAATAAATTGAAGGGAGAGTGGTGCAAGAAACACAATCTAGAAAAAATCGAAGGGAGAAGGGTGCAAGAAACACAATCTAGAAATAAATTGAAGGGAGAGGGGTGCAAGAAACACAATCTAGAAAAAAAAATCGAAGGGAGCGAGGTGCAAGAAACACAATCTAGAAATAAATTGAAGGGAGAGGGGTGGAAGGAACACAATCTAGAAATAAATTGAAGGGAGAGGGGTGGAAGAAACACAATCTAGAAAAAAACGAAGTGAGAGGGGTGCAAGAAAAATAATATAGAAAAACATTGAAGGAAGAGGGGTGCAAGAAACGCAATATAGAAGAAAAATCGAAGGAAGAGCATTGCAGGAAACACAATCTAGCAGGAAAATTGCAAAATGCTAGTGGGAGGGGCAAGAGACTGGACTTCCAATGAAGTATAGCATTTCTCACTCCGTTTTTTAAATCTTTAAATTAAATACCCCCTCAAGCAGCTGCTTGCCACAAAGGTCTGACAGGAGCCTGTCAGTTTATATGCCATAGTAGAAGATCTGAGAGGATGGCAGGACCTCAGCAGAAAAACGACACACATCCATGCCTTACCCGGGGCTCGAACCCGGTCCCATTAGATCAATAGCCAAGTGTGCTAACCACTCGGCCACGGAACGGCTGTCACTCCGTTTTAGAGGTCTTTAAAGCACTTCGGGAAAAATGCATGGAATATAAATAATATTAGTAATTTTTGTCTCTATTAACCTTACTTTAGGCTTGCTAGCATTCTGAAAGAAGAGTGACATATACCCCTTCACCCCTCCTACCCTTTAGATCAGCCCATGGTTGGAATAGTTGGGTGTTAGTGAGGATAGATACGGAAATAAGTGTAATAAATGGTTCCAAACTATGAAATGTTGTCAACAGAATACTTATTAATCTCACACGTAATTCTTGAACTCTCAGAAAAATGTGAAATATGATAATCACGATTTCTCATAGCCAATGTTCGATTATTGAAATAGAAAATAAGATCGTCTTAGAATTCAGTGTGTATTGTTTCAATACGAGTTGAAATATTTTCATTATCAATTTGAGCAATTTAAATATGAACCATATAAACGAAAAACCATATTCAACGTAAACATTGATGGTAAGACTGAAGAGACTTTCCATCAACTACTTTAGCAAAAGTTAAGCGCTTTGCTGTCGGGTGCTTGGCTCTCGCTATCCAAGTTTTAAAACAGTACACCGCATTCGTGCAGTAAACCTTTGTCTGCAAGTTGGTGGCAGTGGAATTTTGAGAGGCAGCTACTTAAACTCTGAGCTAACTGCACCTGCATTGGGTTTAATGTCCACTAAATCCCAACGTGTTCTCAGTCAGAAAGGATACACCGATGGGTTTGGAAAGGCTGCCGTCCGTGTAATGGGATAAAACGCCATGGCACCAAATGCAGGAGGACCATACCCTGTGAACGTTAAGGATTACACTAGATGGCTTTAACGGGAGGCTACCACCAGTCTCCTACTAGCTGTACAGTGGTCCCACTCTTTTAAGTTTCTCTGAGCCCTTGAGGTCCTTGTGAAATAGTCATTTAATCCAGTTAAGTTAGAAGTTAGAATTAATGCATTCCATAAATTAAAGATAAAATAATAAATACCCCTCAAACAGCTGCTTGCCACAGAAGTCTGACAGGAGGCTGCCAATATAATACCCCATAGAGAAGGTGTGTGAGGAAGTCGAGAGCTCAGCAGAAAGACAACACAAACATCCATGCGTCACCCAGGACTAGAACCCAGGTCCCTTTGATCAGTAGCCAAACACGCTCACCCCTCCGCCAACTGAACGGCCATACATTAGGTTGGGTTAAATTAAATGTGATTCGATTAAGTTTTCAATTCCTCTTTCTTTTGTTGCGGTTTTGTTCATTTAGGTTAAGCTAGAATAGATTACGTTAAAAATTTACTTTGCAAATTTTGCGTTTTACGTTTTGTGTTTATTTGATTGGGCATTATATTTACAATTATATACCACTCTGGGTTTCTGTTCTCATTACCTAACTAGTGATAAAATCTGAAACAGCAAGATATTATTTAGTCTAGTGCTAATACTATACTGATGTCCAAAAGATAAGCATAGTTCACAAAATGGATAAAATAAATAATACGAGACGATAGAATGACATGGGCAACATAGTACAAATGGAATATGGAAAGAAGAAACAAATGCCTGATATAACTGACATAAAATACAGAAAAAACTGGAGCAATGTACTGCCGTTCAGTAGGTTGGCAATAAGAGTAGTTGACTGTAGATGCCTTTGCTGGTGCATGGAGTTCAGTAATGTGTCTGATGACCTCTTACAGCAAAAAAAGTGTCACACCGACGTTGCATTCTGACGAGGAGTGCAGTAAAAAGGCCCCAAAGCATTAAATCCTAGTCCCCGTATGAGAGCAAGTCGGAGAGCTCCAGGAGAGTTCTGGGAGGAGGTTAACGAGCTGAAATCCGTCTCCCCAATGTAGCCCACACATGCACTATAGGGTTTAAATAAAATAAATACTCCCTCAAGCTGCTGCTTGCCACAGAGGTCTGACAGGAGCCTGTCAGTTTATATGCCATAGTAGAAGGTCTGAGAGGGTGGCAGGACCTCATCAGAAAAACAACACACACATCCATGCCTTACCCGGGGCTCGAACCCAGGTCCCTTAGATCAGTAGCCAAGCACGCTAATCACTCGGACACGGACGGTTTTAGGTCAGATTAACATTCTGGACTGATGTCCAGAATATTAACCTGACCTAAAATTTTTTTGAAAATGAAGACATCCATTTGCTGGATGTCTTCATTTTCAAGGAAATCAGCCACTAAAACATCTCTATGTGGGAGCTCATTATCGTCCATGAACAGGAATTTTTCGCCAACAGCACCACGAAAAAACTCATATAGAGTTGGAGGATTTTATCTCTGTATCTGATGTCTTTCAAAGTTCCTCCAGAAAAGAATGGAGTAGAATGCGTCCATGTGACATAATGCCAACACAGACAAGTAAACTACAACCTTTGTAATGGTGTATTTTTCCGATATTTAAGGGATGATAACTGGTTCCGGTTCTCTCCAGATGAAAACAGAACAACAATCATTCTGAAAACTGAATCTGGATTCGACACAGAAGAGACATGGTCCATTGGTTTGCAATTTAGTCTTGGTGTTATCTGAACTACGACAAACTGCCTCTTCTTTCTGACAGAGTGAGTGGAATGCCAATTGTACGTCGTCTGGCATGAAGTCCTTGTTCATGAAGTCCTTGTTCATTAAGTCTTTTGTATATCGTTTGCCTCGAAACGTTTCGTCCATGTGTCGCAAAGAGCTCTACAGTGAGCTCATGAATTGGCATGTATCTGTTACTTCTCCCTGTTAATGTCACATAGGGTCATTCTGAGCCATTGTAAGCCATAGCCGATCCTGCACACATGGAGGACTAATGTTTACTTTTCTTGGTACCTTCTCCACAAACTTTACAACATGGACTTGTGTAGAGAAATTGCCTTGCATTGGCAACATCACTCATCAGTTCAGCCTGATTCTAACATCACAATAGTCCGACCATGCGTGAGGACATTCATATGTTGTCTGTGTTACATGTTGTTGCAGGAACAAATCGGTTTCAACGCAAACAGAATGCTCTGGTGACAAGAAATGAGATTTTCTACATTTATCCCATTATTTATACCATTGCAGGTTTACAGTCAGTTCTTGTCTCTTATGTTATTGCATCATTACTCAGCAGGTAGCGCACCAGTCTCATAATCTGATATTCTCAAATGAGCTTCTCCACTTTTCCTGAGTTGAGGGTTTCTCTTCTGACCACTGTTCTACTGTCGTTGATAAAGAACTCGCAGATGGAAAGCCTGTCGTTCGTCGGATGGGACATCGTGGCCTAGTTTTCAAGACAGTCGTAGCCTCTTCATGTTAAAGAACATATTGATTGGTTTTTACAGGTTGCTTCCATCTCAACATCTCTTCCAACTCTTATTTAAGTTGTTCTCAAGTGGATCTACCTCCCTACCCAACTGTAACGATTTTAGGTACTTTGAACTAAATCAATTGACCCGATGTCTGCAAGAAATGTTGAGAAATCTACGACAACAGACTTAACTTTTACATTACACCTTATTATTATCCTGAATTCCAAATTCAGGCTCCGACCGAACGTATATTAAAACTATCTGTGCTTTTCCATTTCCTCTGTTTTTTGTAAAGGGTCAGTTTAATAAAAATAATAATAATTTATTTGTGCTAGGAGGTTACGGTAAAGCTAAAATGTAGGTAATATGAAAGGCTAGTTAACATGATCAAATGAATTTATGCCCCAAATAATCTGATTGATTTCCAACAGAATATTTTCAACTGTTGAACAGATTATTTCACAGCAGGAATCCGCGATAAGAATTTACTTTAAAAATTAATTAAAAGTTAAATAATAAGTATTGCTTCAAACCATTTAATAAAATAATTATGCAAGTAAGAAGTATGCTTAATCATTATTTCAGTAAGATTATAAATTAGGTTTATAAAACAAAATAATTTATTTTTAAATATTCCAGGTCCCATAACTCTTTAAATACTGAACGAATATTTTGAAAATTGATATTGAAATAGATTTGATTATGATCTTTATTTATCTTCAGTCCCATTATCCGATTAAATGTATATTTTGGAAATTATAAAACTTTAAATTTGGATTCTCAGTAGAACAATAAATGTTTGCGGCATATGCTTAGTTTAATCAATGAAGTTATGTAGAAAAAAATGCATCATCTTAGGTAGCTTTTTTCTTTTCTAGAATCATAGGCATATTGATTACAAACTCAGAATTCAATACATATAAAAGTGTTGTATTTTCTACATATAATATATGCGTTGCATTTTCCCTTGGTACTTACTTATTCCATTTTAGCGATATTTATTTAACGAGCAACGAACAGTTACAGATTTACATTGAACCAGTTCCTTACATAAAAGTACGTCTCGAGGCCGAATACCAACTAATTCTACCTCTTGTAGCAAACACATCAGCGGCAGTTTCACTCTCTGTATAAAGAAAGATATATAACGTGTTTAGCTTTCATAATATAATTTCAGGATATCATTTTGTGGTGTCACGTACATATTTTGCTCATCTCTAGTTTTACTAATTGCCGGTTAATAGCATAATTGTACTGCAAGGCTTCAAAATTAGCTTATTTGATTAAATAGTTTAAACTGCGTAAGGTAAATTTATTCCCTACCAAGTAGTTGCAGAGTATGCTTCTTATTTGGCTTTATATATGTTATTAAAACGTATTAGAAAATGTGAAAAAATATTTCTTAATATCCTTTTATTTAAAACAGATGTTTAATCTTGTTGGATAAATAATATTTTTCTTTAAAACTCAATATTTTGCGATCTTCATCTTTTTATTTATTTATTTTTTTTGGTGGCGCATATAACTTTTTACAGAGCAAAAGGATTTACGTTCTCTTTTGTGATCCATAAAAAAAAGTAGTTTCTGCTCTAGTGGATGCTTTCTCTTACAAAATGTTAGCTTCTTCTTTCTCAGCAAGAATAACGTTTTATAGTGCTAAAAGATGACGTGTTTTTCGCGTTGACGGAAGAAATAAAAATGTCATTCTTTTACCAAAGCTCTCGTTCTTTTGCTCTTTGAAATTTTTTTTTTTTACAAAATGATCAATGTATATATATATCGTTTATTGCTCTTGTTGTTTCATTTAAGGGTTTTGTGAGAGTTAGGTAAATTGACAAACGAATTTTGTTTCGTTTGAATAACATTCTAAGATGTCCATCTGTATGTTTAGTATAATTAAATATTTTCGCAACAGTGTCCATATTACGAGATTATGATAAAAAAAAAACGAAAAAGTATGTTTTATATGCTAATTAGGACGTTTACTGCCGGAGGTTTTTCGATTAATAGGATAAAAAAGGACGTATTCATATTACAATCAAATAAGGATTCATTTTCTTTCCCAGGTCACGCTGAATAATATGTTCTAGATGCAACTATCATTAGTTTTGGAAACCTTCAATCCATTTTTACAATATATTCAGCATATTTCCACTAATTTCCCAAATTGCGTGAGTGGCTCATAATCTGCAGTTCTCAGGTTTGAGTCCCATCTAGGCCAACTTTGAGATTTATCTACCTAAAATTTCCCTCCAGAAACAGAACATTTATGGGCTTGAAACAGCCACCTTCTGTCGGATGGGACATTAAACCGTGGAACCCTCTGCAGGAGAGCCATTCCCAGTGCACCTTAAAGAACACACTGAATTCACTTGACGAGAGGCTACAATATGTCTCTTAACAGCTGTCCAGTGGGTTCCCTTCCCCCAATCTTTGTAAACCTTCGGGGTCCTTGTGCTTTGGACATTTAACCCACTGTGTGCAAAAAACGGCCACTCAGGGGTAAAACAACCTAACGCAACTGATTTCCCAAAATGAGACAATTTTAATAATGATCCTAGGTACATACTCCATACAGCTACCCTGGGATTTCCTAAATGAGGTTTGGTGCACTTACACATCGTTTAAGATATTAAGAACTTTACTCAGACGAGAAAGCACTAAGAAACGTAAAAATAAGTACTGAAATATAATTTGGTAATAACACACAACCTTTCCTTTGAAAAATAAGATTACCTTGAAAAGATATCACTGTAGTGTAAGCTAAAAGAAATTAAGCAATTCTCACAAGATATGAGTCAAACGGAATTCGCTCAATATTTACGTATAATGGAAGACAGCAACATTATCAAGAAGAAAGAAATTTTCAAAAACTAATTAAAATATAAAAAAATCTGGTATATATATATATAACATTTTGCGAAATATACATATATAATATATATATCATTTTGTTAAAATAGCCTATTGTTGCAAATGTTTAGTGATTAACCGAGCGTGAATTCAAAAATGAACACTCTAACTCAGTGCTGTCCAACTTCTCTAAGACCGCGGGCAATTTTTCTTCTGCCAATATTTCGCGGGCCAAAAGAAAAATAGAATAGGATAGGTAATCGAAAAGTCAGTTCATGTCACCTCAAAAAATTATTTTATTTATACGAAAAATAATAAGTAATAATAAATCTCAAAAACCTCAAAAAAGTTATTTTATTTATACGAAAAATAATAAATAATAATAACCTCAAAAACCACAAAAATTATTTCATTTATAAGAAAAATAATAAGTAATAATAAACCTCTAAAACCTCAAAAACATTATTTTATTTATACGAAAAATAATAAGAAATAATAGATCTCAAAAACCACAAAATGTTATTTTATTCATACGAAAAATAATAAGTAAAAATAACCTCAGAAACACAAAACGTATTTTACTAATAAGAAAAATAATAATTAATAATAAACCTAAAAAATTACTTTATTTACACGAAAAATAATAAGTAATAATAAAACTCAAAAAACTACTTTATTTATACGAAAAATAATAAGTAATAATAAACCTAAAAAAATATTTTATTTATACGAAAAATAATAATTAATAATAAACCTTAAAAATTATTTTATTGACACGAAAAATAATAGTTAATAATAAACCTGAGAAAAATATTTTATTTATACAAAAAAATAATAAGTATAATAAACCAAGATAAAATTTCTAAACCTTATCAAATATTTAGTAAATTTAATAGGAGCATTGTGGACGTAGTTGTTGGGCAATAATTTCTTTTACGTCCATATCGATATTTGCTGTTGCGAGCCGAAGTATATGTTCAAATGTAGAGTCTTTCAAGCGGTTTCTGTATCTTAATTTCATATATTTCGTATCAGAAAATTCGCGATTTGACATATATGTACTTTCAAACATAGAAATTATTTGGAGTCCAAATTCTTTCATTTTTGAATATTTTTCTTTAGGCAAAAGTTTGAACAATTCTATTTCAGTTTCTCTATTAGATGCAATAATTGGGTCGGCCTGAAGGTCACATAATTGCATTTGATATTTGGGATCTACGGTGCTAATATCAATATTTAATGGATTGCTGAATAAATTTAAACTTTGCTTAAGGAGAAAAGGATTGAGAAAATCTTCTATTAAAATCTTCAATTAGGATATCTAGTTTAGGAACAAATTTTTCAAAATTAACTGTTTTACTAAGTTGCTTCATTTCTTCGTTAGAACTCTTTACAAGTTTCAAAATTGATTAAATTGTTTTCTTGCAAATTTGACTTCAGCAACTGATTTTGTTTCTAAACTCAGTAACAATGATTTTAAAGGCAGTACACGTTTTGATCTTTTCCTTGTAAGGATTTATTCAAGACATTTAAAAAATCTGTAATGTCTGTTAGGAAAGCAAGTGAACATAGAAAAATTTCATCAACAAAACTTGCTATTAAATCTTCATCGGTGCCCACTTCTATGAGAAAAAGACGAATTTCTTTTCGAAGTGAAAAAAATCTCTTGAGACATTTTCCGGCACTTAACCAGCGAATATTACTATGTAAAAGAAGATCGCCATACTCAGCATGCAGTACGTCCAAAAAAGCCTTAAATTTTCTGTATGTAAAAAAACGATTTCCGCCATGAATTAAATTGGTAATTTTAACGATATTTTCCATTACGTCGTTTAGTCTCAGAGAAATGCCACACAATGTCTCCTGGTGCACAATACAGTGCAACATTCGACAATGCATGCCATATGCCTGCCCAGTGAAAGCGATTCGTGCTGTCGTTAGATGCTTCTTATTACTGCATATTCATAAAAAGATTTGTTTGATGAATCCTCACCGCTATTAAAAGGTTTCAGAAGTTTGCCGATCGGCTTGAGAATGTTTTGTAAACTTTATAGAATGAGTAAGTTGAAGATTGCATATCTAGTAAAGTGATATAAGTTGACAAAAATTATAAGATGGATTACAGAGGTTTATTTAAAAATTCAAGCAAAAACTTGATTTTTTTCACGGGCCGCTAGTTGGACAGCGCTGCTTTAACTATAAAAGAACTGATTTTATTACTATGGTAACATAAACAACATTAAGCACAAACCATAAACAGTTTCTATTTATACAAAGCACCAACACGCTATCTTTCAGCACAAAGTGATCTTGATAATTACAATTACCAGGCTACATATTTAACCAAGTACAACAAAAAGTATCAGCGATGCAGGTGCAATGTTTTATTTTTAGTTTACCTTATTTTTTACCAGTTCACTAACAAGTTCTACTTTGATAAACTGCTTTAATACTTTAGCGCACGCATCATATAAAACATTTCTTCTTGGATTGACGCGAACAAAGTCACAGATTTCTGTTTCGCATTAATTCTCACGAAAAACTAACTCATTCAACTACTACCAACCAACTGAGAACAACAACTGGAATTCTCTCTCTGTTTTTAACTTCTTGTTCCGAACGGGTAAGTGACGTAAATCTCGTTCTTCGTGTTATATCTCGAGTTTTCGTAATAGCATAGTCTCGGCTTCATTGTTGCACGTTCTGCTTTCTTTACACTATATTTAGAAGTTTCTTCACCTATTATTTCAGTTTCGAGAATTCTGAAAATAGTTCTTAGAACGAGAGAAACTGCTGTTTAATATTCATCTATGATTTTACATAATGAAAAAAGTCCTATTTAAAATTTAAATTTAGAGGGCTTTAATTCACACTTTTAAATTGTTTCTCACTATATTTTGACATAAAATGCTTGTTTTGAAATTTATGTCACTCTGAATATATATTCCACTGTATGTATCCATTATTCAAAATGCTTTCATAAGTTAAACAATACGCTTTTATGTTGTTGAAAACTAGTAAACATATAGAGTTTTATTCAAAATAACTTTACTACTTGCCTTAACGAACTGGTTAACACACAATGAATAAACTGCCTATTATATGAAGTGTACAAACATAAAGTTACAAAGAGTTTAAACACATCTAAACAATCAAGGTAAAATTTTTCAATTTCCTTCTCCTCGTCTTTAGGTGAAGAATACTTGATTTGAAGTTGACTAAATTTAAGTTGTTGCTCGTAGTTCTTTATTGTTGTGTGGCGCTTCACGTGAAGATGTAGTTGCTTGCTCGTGTCTTTGGTGACAATTATGTTTGCTGTTATTTCGATTGCTTATTAATTTAGATTTGCAATGATATTTTATGATACGTAAATAGTTTCAAGAGTATTCTATAAAGAAAAAAATATTTGGATAATCTATTATGTAATATATTTATTCGTTTATGTACATAGATGGATTATGATATTGAAAATTTATTATTGTAATATAAATATTTCAATACTTTTCTCATTCAGGTTATTAATAGTTAAATTGCTACTTTTTCTGTTCGCAAGGCACTTTGGGAAATGTGGTACTTTTTGTTTCTGTTTACTTTACTACTTCATACAATTTGGTTGAATACAGAAAACTAAAAATGGGGGTAAATTTCCTGAATTTTTGATATTAGTTTTCTAGTTTAGTTTGACTTTTTATTGATCGTGATTGCGTAACAGTTTTTTTTTCTGAACGATGCATTAGTTATGAAAGTAAATAAATTGATTTTCTTATTCTGATTCATATAAGAGCTTGGCTGAAAATGTTTGTGAGATTTTTTTTTATGATCATTCGATATAACACAATTTTCGTAAAGAACAGATACCATATTGGTTTCATTTTAAACGGTGATGTTTGGTTAACTGTTTAGGATTTTATTGTGTAAGTGGGAATGAGGTTATATGAGACGAGATACAATAAAAGAAAAATGGTAACTAGCACAGAACCCGCAGCTAAAATTGAAATGCAAATAAATCGAAGACTATTACGCAGTTTAATAGAAAATCTTGAGAGTGAGTTCGAAAGAATGTTTAATAACAAAAATTCATAAATGAACTATTTTATTACAAAAGTATAAAACCAAACATATAAAATAAATTCAAAACACAAATCTTTGTCTTCATCAGTACGAAGCTAAACCATCAAAAGAATAATTCACATTATCTACCTATGCTTCAAATCTAATAATTCGTTAAGGCAAGTAGTAAAGTTATTGTATTCCAATTCTCATAGACTCTATTCAAAGCGTAAAGTAAAACGTTTTACAGCATTCAATAAGTGACAGAATAATCTTTGTGAATAAACCTATAGTTACCTTTAGTGGATCTTTAGTGGATTAACCTTTAGTGGAGCCACTTGCTCGACTAACATATTGCCTCTTCGGTTCGATAGCAAAGATTCTTAAATAATCTAATAATTTCTTAAATAATACTAATTCAGTAAAAGGAACACAAATGTCACTTTCGGCCACAGTCGAAAACTTAGAAATTCTCCTTTTTTCACCGTTATTGTTTTTGGCTAGTGACGAAATTCTCACGCTGAAGCACAACGCGAGCGTCAATGACACATCAAACTTGTTTTAGTGTAGCATGTTCATCTGTCGTAACAATACTATGTACGAGTAAAAAAAAAGCTATAAACGAAACAATTGGATAAACACCAGAGATGTAAAGAAACCAGGTGCAGATGTGTCACTGTTGAGTTCGGGGAAGAAACGCTGCCAAAATCGAAATTTGGAACAGAGCGAAAAACCAGCAGGAGTATGATGGCAGCCTATCTGGGCATTCAGCAAAATAGGATAAAACAAGTGGCAGACAGATGATGGCGATGATGGCTGATCTTGGTACTAACTTGGTGAGCGTGAGGCCTCACTCAAATCATTGGGATGTAACAAACCTATCGGGTCGGTGTAAAACACCCTCCGACCACAATGCTTACCTACTATGTGATACAAGGCAAGAGAAATACTGTGTAATTAAGCAGTGAGGATGGTACATTACTGTGAGAGCTGGTCCACTTTGATGACATTGCAACGTATTTACAGATTTAGAACCATCTATGAAGATAGGCACGAAATCTGGGTGGGCAGCACGGTGACTGACAAAGAGTTGCTAGTAAACAGACCGATGTTCTTTGCATCCCCTACAATGGACAACTATAATGGAAACAGGGGAACTGTTAAAGAGAGAGGGGAGGTAAAAGACTTTCCAACTGTAAACAGATAGAATCGAAGGAAAGGGAAACAGCGAGCATAATTGGAAAGACTTTCGACTGGATGACACTATCGAGACCACATTGATGTCTCGCAGATTGTCTTCCAAACTCAAGGAGCGAATGATAGTCAAACAAAAGGCCTCCACTCGGGAAGAAAAACGCAGGCCCAAGTAGGATAGCCCAATATGGAGCGTAATTTACATGCTTACTAAATGGACAGCTGTTTTCAACAAAGAGACAGAAAGGCATCATCGGTCTAAACATGAAGATTCTAAATATATGGGGAATGGAAGGTACTCTTCCAATAATAGATAGGATCTAAGATTCTAACATTAAATCTTGGGCAGATGCATAGATTTGGGATCTATAACCCAGTTTCCACTGGACAAGTACAAATTATAGGAGGTGCAAAGAACATCGGTCTGTTTCCAGGAGCTAGAGGTAAGGACCTTGGCAATGTGCAGTGAGCTCAAATCGTGGACATAGAAACGACGAATATGTGATAAAAAGTTGTCGTCCCAACCTGTCCGCTCCCAACATGAATTATGTAATCCCTGAGAGTCAGCTTAGATGGAGCGGGGATGGCTCAGTCGGCAGCGTGACACGTTAGTAATCTACAGTTCCCAGGTTCGAATCCTAGTTGGGTAAGCGTTGAGATTTTTCTCTGCCCTGGCTACACTTAGTAGGGGTCACCGATGGGCTTAGAATGGTCGCCGTCCGTCGGATGAGATGTTAAGCCGTGGCTTTGCTGGGGAGAGACATATCCTTTGAATGTTAAAGAACACGAACGCTGTATCCCCTTGACTGGAGGCTACCATCTATCTCCCAACAGCTGTTCCAGTGGGTCCCCTTCCCAAACCTTCTTTGAGTCTTCGGGTCCTTGTGACCTGGCCATTTAGCCCATTGTGTGCAAAAAAGTGTTGCTCAGAGGTAAAACAACCCAACCCGGCTTACATGAATATTGCACTTATGACAAAAATACAGGTAGTTTCTTTTGTGGAGAGAACCGACACTTGTTCGCCGTCCTACAGAGAGATTGCTGAGGGTTTTCACCAGTTATCGTTCAATGACCCTCATGCTGGAAGATGATCAAAAATGCTAAATTCTTTAACATAGAGGGCATTTCCTAAAGTCGGAGGAAATGATAGAAATTACCTTGAAAGGAAATAGCATTTAAATGTGTATGTAATTATTTAATAAAATATAATAATTTTTACATACCGCTTGCTATAAAATTTAGAAAATGTTTTCAGCAGTGAAGGTGCTATTTACGATAAAAATATAACATTATCATATGTACTATATTGGCATTAAATATATTTCCTCTCTTAAGACTATTATGGCATTTAAACTGAAAGCAGAACTTTTTTCTGCAACATAGTTAAATAATTTGACTATCGATCTTACAACATCAGTTAAATATTTTGATTATCATCTTGCAACATCAGTTAAATATTTTAATTTTCGATCTTGCAACTCAGTTACACATTTTGATTATTGCTCTTACAAGTTTTGTTAAATATTTAGATTATTGATCTTGCAACATTTGCGTATATTGGCAACTCTAAGGTTCAAATTTGTTTCTTTTATTATTTATCTGATAAAAAAAGAAACAAATCGAATCTCATAGATAGAATATTATAGATCGGCATATATAATTTTGATGATCCGTTTCATAAAGGCAATGATAAACGTGAGAGATATTTAGCAATACTTTGTCGATATAAGAAGCATTTTGAAACCGTTGCAAAACTACGCTTACTACGCCTGTAAACAAGGTCACATCGTTATGGAAACTGAATAAATGTGTGGCATGAAATTTAGCATCATAATGCGTACCGCGTGACAACACATCGTTTATCACGAGCTTCTCATCAGCTAGCATTTGTTCAGTAATCCTAATGTAAATAAGAATGGAAATCGGGTATGCAGGCCTCTCTCCACTAAAGATTAATTGCTCTCATGTACGAAACTATGTAGATAAAAGTGCAACGATATTTACCATCATTAATCATATGCATCAAACGAGGTCGGGTCGCTTAAGTATAAGTGAATTTTCAGAGTCTATATCAGATAGTCAATACATTTTTCAATTGCGAAACTTCTTATTGGATTATTGTGCCCATATTATAGGAGGCGACAATCTATCTCCAAATTATTTTCAAATTGAAAAAAAAATAGTGGAAAAAATGTTATTTTATTGATTTATTACGAGTAGTCAAATCTAAATATTGAACAAGTTAAAACCATAGAATGCATTTAATTTAGTGTACTATAATATCTAAACCAAAATAAATATATCAGCATGCCTCCCTTTTAAAAGCAATGCTTTTATTATTAAGAAAATAAACATTATTCAGTCGCTTTCTGTTTGAGTTTCCCATGATGCATGAATATTGTGACCTGCTTTTAAAACGCCGAGTCTCGGGTATTAACATACCTATTTTATGAACTTTTTTTAGTAAATTTCTAGGTGATTTATTTATCCGTTTTTAGAATATGTTACAAAAAATTTACTTAGAGAACATGTTATTACATGGTTGTCATATTAAGATTAAATATTATTTCTGCTGCCAAGAATGTCCATATGTTCAATCGTAATTTTAAGCGACTAACCCTTTTTAATACCAGTTTTTCTTACCCAAATTATCCTTTTCCAGTTACGAATTGGTCTCCTTAATTTGTGCGCTATATTCTTTAGTGCAATTTCTTTTTCTATAATGCCAATAACAAAATTAATAAAGCTGCGGATAAAATTATGTTCATAAACGAATTCAAGAAACATTCAGGAATAAAATAGGATATTTTGATTGTTCCTCAATACTTAAAGTCAGAATATCATAGACATATAGCGATACACAAGCTACATGTAAATTAGGGTTAGTTATTTGCGGTTTTATAACGCAAAGGCAACTAAGGCCATTCTGCGCCAAACAGGAATAAATTACCGAATGGTACTGGTACAGTGAATAGTATTATTCACAATGGGATAGTATTGGTTTTACGTATTATATCTCTAAGGTGTGTACATTCTGTGTATCCTGTATCAAAATATTATTTTGTGTTTATAAGATCTAAAAGTTTCAGTTACATGTTTTATTGCTGACTGCCATAAATAACGATAACTTCAGTTGTTGGGCTGTATCTATTGGAAATAAAATATTTTTGTACCCAAATACTGGTATATATTAAGAATGTATCCTATATCTTCAAAGTTACCAAGATATAAACGCAATAAACAAATTTAAGTATAATTGCAGCAGATACTGAAAATGTCCACCACCTTCTTGAAAACACTCTTTTTACTCCGTTTCTTGAAGCTTTTCGAAGGGTTTGTCAATGCCGGAAATAATCTACTCAATGATATGTCCACTTAAAAAGTAAGATGGTGTGAGGTATTGGGATCGTGGTGGCCAAAGATCACTTCCAATATGATCCTCACCAAAGACATCCTGCAAGAAAACCGCTATTGTGTTTGCAGTATGTGTGGGAACCGCATCAGCTGAAACCTAATATTGGTTTCCTCTAGAAAACATAGTATTGCTTATTTTCATTATATAAACAGCTCTGCTCTTTGGGTTGCGTTTTAAATGGTACACCTCATCGGACAAAAAATTAGTCATCTCCCGGTCTAAGTGGGGTACGTCCATTCGATAGCAACAGAGGGCGCACCAGTAATAAATGCGTCCTACAAATAGCTGTGCCGTGCGTTACGGGGTTCATAGTATGATAAGAAGTGAATGTGTGCCACATATGTGCTAATCGCTTCGTGTAACTTGAGTCGCGCCAAAGATGTGAATGAGTGGTAAAAAGGTGTTATTGCATTTTGCCGAGCCAAAAGGCATAGTGTACGAGAAGTTGCTGCCTTTGCAGCTATGTTGAGACGTACTGTCTAAAGGGTCTTCCAGCAGTGGCGTACATCGAAGTCCACCGCTATTCGTCACCAGAACTGTGGCAGAGAGAATGTGTTCACCAATACGGACCACCGCAGTGTGCCATGCATTATTAGGGCAAACTGCTTTGCAATGAAGCAGGAATTGTTCCAGTCAGTCAATTCAGGCCTACAACAAGCTGTTTCCGAACGAACACTAAGAAGGGAACTGCATGTCATGGATATCTGGAGCAGAGTGCTGAGGAATAGACCCATGTTAACAGTTCTGCACAAGGCTGTACGGCTACAGTGGGCGCGGCGCCACAAAGACTGGACTGTCGACTCTTGAAAGAATGTGATCTAGTCGGATGAGTCACGTTTTCACTTCTACTTGAGGCGACGGATACATTGTAAGCCACGTGAAGCTTTCTATGCAGACTTTGTGCAAGGTTCTTTTCAAGCTGGAGGAGGCTCTGTGATGTTCTGGGGGTGTTTCACATACGAGGAAATGGGTCCTTTGGTTGCGGTGTCGTCACACGTGAACCAGAAGGGCTCTATGGAGCTACTGGCCGATCACATGTTACATTTTGTGCAGCATCTACACAATGAATACCAGAAAGTTTGCACAGTGATACGCAGTCTTCCAAGACGATAATTTTCGCGTGCACCGGGCTCGAAATGTGTCGGATTGACACGACAAGCATTCTGAAGCCTTCGAACATCTCGACTGGCCCGCCAAAACCCTGGATTTGAATCCCATAGAAAACCTGTAGGACTATTTGGGGCAACGAGTGAAGCGCCGTTCCAGTCATCCCGTCAATCTGGCCGAATTGTGGCATTTGATCCTGGAAGAGTGATGGATATTGATGTGTACTACATCTGCACACTGGTGGCATCCATGCTAAACAGGATTTCGGCTATTCTTCGGTCGCACGGAGGCGTTACGCGCTATTAGGTGACATTCAGACAGGGGTGACTCATGTTTTGTCCGGTGAGTTTATATTATATACTGTATATATGGCAAATCTTTCATCATTATTAACAATGAGCTACATTGAACGACTACAGGGTAAAAACGAATTTCAGTTTGGTTTTTGCAATTTCATCCCAGTTGTTTTCAGCATGAAGAGTAGATTAAAGTCTCATTCTCTGTTTCAGTAATATTTTAGGCATTTAAATTTTGAAAGAACTGTAGAGAGGAAAATGTAAGAAAATATAACGTTAAGGAGGATTTCAATTTTTAAGATTTTTCGGTTGGGTGTAATAATTACACAATTTCCCTTTATTTTGCTCATCTTTATGGTCTTGAAATGGAAGTGTTATATTCCTTTGTGTAAATGTGCTAAAAGTTTCAGTAACAGTAAAAGCAAAAATAAAAATAATATGTTTTCACTATTGCATATTTCCATAATTATTTGAGTCCAACCTCTATTACCATAAACGAAAAATCCCGAAATATAGAATGTGCTGATCAAATTCGATTATACTTATAAGCTTGACGTCTGCTTTATGAAAGAAGCTAATTATACATATCTCCAGTGAAATGACAGAATCGTGTACATCTTTATTGCAAGCTGTATATTTATATTCATAATCTTTAAGAAAAAAATCGAATTACAGCTATAAAAATATTGGTTTTAAAAGCGTTTTACGATGTATTAACAAGTTACTTAGCTAAGAATGTGACACCCTAGTATTATGGGAAAATTTTAATTTTGATCATTATCTTTATTTACAGTTTTTGTTTAAAAAAAGTTTAATTGTTTAAAAAAAACTTGGCTTTTAACAGTTGATAAAAAATTCCCATTGGGAAGTCCACTTTACTCGGATGATAGTGTAATATGTGAGAGATAAGACTTCGAATGGGAGAAACTTCAGCAGAAAGAAAACATTTACACTCTTGTCTTATCCAGAAATTTTGTCTTACCTACGCGAAATGAATTTCTACCTAATTATGGAAAATAAATATATAAACTACCATATTCTATTTAGATTAAAATGAAAAATTAACAATTTTTTGTAAATGTTTAAACATTTCGTTTTACTTTTCCAAACACAGATTTTAAATAAATTACTAATATTTCAAGATCAAAGAGCCGTCATCGATATATACATTTTAACGTTAAGATTCGTTAATATTTTAACCTTAACTTCATCAATCGAAATCTTAATAATTATATTAGCAATGCTCGAATTTTTGAAATAAGCGATGCTCATTTAAATATTAAGAAAAGCATTTATTTCTTAATTATATTCGTACGAGATTAATTATATTCTTTATTTATTTTCTTATTTATATTCGTACGAGATTAATTATATTCTTTATTTATATTCGTATGAGAAGAGCAAGTTCATTGTCCAGTATTTGTGAAATCAAAACAAAAGTTGTTTCTAAACCTGTAGTATGCGCATATTTACTTCTTTAGTTGTAATGATACAACTTTTCTTAAAAGAAAATTGCATTCAAAGACTCTCCATTCAACTCATGTTTTGATTAGCAATTAAGTTTTGCGTATTCATATATTAAATTCACGTTTCACCAAATGAATGTTATTTATGAACTAGCGTTTACTAACTGAACAGTTGCCACTGTCGTTTGGCGCTGTATTGCAGAGATATATTCAGATCTGAAGCACTTTGCTGAGATCAGTCTAACTTTGTGCGAATGTATGCTATTACTTGACCAATCTACAGCTAAAGACTGCAAGTGATAATCTTTATCAAAGACGCTTGATTCTATGGAATAGCTGTGTTTTGAACGAAGTAATGGGCGGAACGCTTATTAAGTTCTTGAAAGCAGCAGCAGTTACACGGTTGGTGGGTATATGATTCGCTGTGCCAACGAAGATTGCGCTATTAACAACAGGACGTGCAAAAAGGACATGAAGTGTGTCGTCGTTAAGTGTTTAGTACAATGAATTAGCACAGGAAAGCTGCAGGCGATATCTGAAGCAGTAGAAACATTAATGGAAACCTCCTTGCTAAAGGCAAAAGCAGCTTACCTTCGTGTAAGAGGAGCATGCTCATTGTCCAGTAATACTTCCCAACTACACTGCAAAAGGGATGGTGATGTATGTAGGCAACTAGGAAAGCGGTTCTATGCTTAGGATGACACATGCATGCGAAGTTTTGAAATTTTTAAGCATTTCATTTGCCTTTAAAACTATTAGAATTTGAAACGAACTCTCCACAAGCTTTACAACTGTGCATTACCATATTTGAAGGTAAATCCGAGTGGGTTGTATTTATAGAATGTTTGGAGTTCTTGGAGAATAGTTGAATATATCTATAGTCTTCTACCATTCATAATGGAACGATATAAAGAGCGATACCTTATGCAATGCATTAAGTTTGATTAAGCTGAACCATAAATTTCAGGCAAGATGGCATTTAAAAGATACCATTTCAAAACTGAGGAAACGGCAAAAGAACTAATAAGTTATAATATATATAAAGATAGAAGCTACTACTGTGCAAAATGTGCAGTGCGACATGGTGGTCAATTAATGTACTTCCAGTTTCTTCCTTCAAACATTACTTTAAGCATTGTTCAATTTATGTCATTCTGATAAAAACGTGACACAAAACAATATGCAACATGCATCCTATTATTTCCCTAAATACTTATCCTAAGTACAAAGAGCTATAACTACAATACCTATATCTCCGAAATGGTGCGTTTCACACATCATAATGACTAAACATTTTTTTACTCGGTTTTGTCCTTCGGCGTCGTCAGGAGAAGATCAATGTATCATTGTTATTTTTAATTTAATCTCAGATGTTGTGATAACGTTATCTTAAAAACTTCTGATAGGCATGAATCCCCTGTACAATCGATATTTAGAAATATCAATTCACAGTGGACAAATACACAATTACACATGCACTAAGTGTTTAACTTGAACCCTAATCGTCGAGGAATGATATTTCACATCCGTGCAATGCATAATCACCCCCTACCTTGACATGTTCATAATAAATAGCATCTATACGTACGAGAGCTGGGGGCAGGTAAAAATTAAACTGGATTTTTTTTTGTAGCACAAGCCTTTCTGTGTAAAACAAAACCACACTATTGGTTGTAAGAGAGATGTGTCTCTACCTTTTATAACCTGCCGTTGGATGTTTCTCGCATTTTATCGGTAGTAACCACAATGAGTGAACATGTAGTTCCTTCTGCTGGTGAACAGCACATTACTGTGAAATTTCTAGCCGATGAACACCTGATGCCCACTGAAATTCTGACCAAACTACACAGTTCGGTAATGAAACACTTTCAAGGACCTTGGTGTTTCAATGGAATTAGTCGTTTAAAGAAGGCCGAAGAGAAGTTGAAAATATGCGACATAAGAGGCTCCTCCAAGACAATGCACGTTCTCATGCTTTGTCAGATGTGAAAACAAGAACATTGGGAAACTGCATTGGGAGAATACTACCAACAAGCGATGCTCACTTTTACGATCCTCTCAAAGAAGCCCTAGGTCGTAAAAGATTTAAAGCCGAAGATGAAAACGAATTCAAATATTTTGTTCAACCATGGACAGATGAGAAACTACAAACCTTATTTCAAAGTTATTTAATGGCATCATTTGAGAGATGGCACCAATGTATATAGGTGCAGGGAGAATATATTGAAAAATACATATTGCTTTTGATAAAAAATTCTGAATAATAATTTTTTTGAGGAAATTCATTTGATATTGTTACGACAGATGAACGAGCAACAGTGACTTCACGAGTTAACGTGACTGGAGCCCTCGTGTGTGCTTCCACGTGAGATTCAATTAGCCAACGATTTGGAACTTAGAACAGTTCTGAAGAAGAAGAATGAAAATATAGCAGTGCAGTGTGTAAAAGTTGTGAGATCTGAAAGGATGTTCAGATGGTCTGAGTCAGTGCGCGATAAGTAAAAGACAAGAAGAATCTTTTATGTGATGTGTGCGCG
The DNA here is from genome assembly GCA_038380435.1 of Ryuthela nishihirai. NCBI lineage: Eukaryota > Metazoa > Arthropoda > Arachnida > Araneae > Heptathelidae > Ryuthela > Ryuthela nishihirai. The sequence continues at coordinate 56,770,082 of JAWZYU010000016.1, read as the reverse complement.
GACGGTCCTCTTGTTTTGGCTAGTGTGATAAGTTTAGTGAACTAGCACAGGACGAGAATTTGTTTACGTCTGAAGATGTTCAAGTGACATGGTAAACAAAGAGAAAAGGTAATATTTAGTAGAATAGACAGAGCTGTTGTTGTGTACTCTGTGCAGGAAAGTTGATGACTTTGCATGTTAGTAGTTAATTTGTTTATGAGATACTTCATCCATATTTTCTTTGTAACGATTTGCATTGTATTACAATTGGTTTTAAAATATTGTTCCGAATTACAAAATATGGATAGCACTGGGCGTGAGTATTAATAACCATATTTTAAAACCAATTGTAATACAATGCAAATCGTTACAAAGAAAATATGGATGGAGTATCTCATAAACAAATTAACTACTAACATGCAAAAGTCATCAACCTTCCTGCACAGAGTACACAACAACAGCTCTGTCTATTCTACTAAATACTACCTTTTCACTTTGTTTACCATGTCACTTGAACAACTTCAGACGTAAACAAATTCTCGTCCTGTGCTGGTTCACTAAATTTATCACACTAGCCAAAACAAGAGCACCGCCCGCGCACACATCACATAAAAGATTCTTCTTGTCTTTTACTTATCGCGCACTGACTCAGACCATCTGAACATCCTTTCAGATCTCACAACTTTTACACACTGCACTGCTATATTTTCATTCTTCTTCTTCAGAACTGTTCTAAGTTCCAAATCGTTGGCTAATTGAATCTCACGTAGAAGCACACACGAGGGCTCCAGTCACGTTAACTCGTGAAGTCACTGTTGCTCGTTCATCTATCGTAACAATATAGTTATTAATACTCACGCCCAGTGCTATCCATATTTTGTAATTCGCAAAAATATTTTAACAGCCTGCACATATGATGATTGGCATTATGCTTATTTTTTTTATTTGAATAAAACTCTTAAAAGAAGTAATTTTTAGTTCTAAGTGCTATAATATCGTTCCTTACAATGGCTCCTCAAAATATGATCATATTTACCATTCTTCTGAAATATATAATTTTTCAATTAAAAACGATTTATTAAGAAATAGTAAATGTTTATTAAAAATTAAAGGGCGATAGAAAATTAAAATTAAATTTTTGAAATAAGCACGTAAAGGTACATTAAAATTACCTGACTTAATCCTAAAGCAAGCAATCATGTTTCACAGTGTAATTGATGTTATAACGACTCGTTCCTCATTTAATCCTGTGAAACGTCTATAGTCTGCTCTTTGAAAAAATTGTAATCAGACCCACAAAACTGTTATGTTAGCGGAATATTGTGACAGGATAATGACTATGCCATCCGGGGACTCGAACTACGTCCCCCTGCATAGGTGCAGAACCAAACTGTCCCTACGAACCAAAGCGATACCACTGTTCCACCGGGGTTTGTAAGTAATCACAATACTTCAAGAGGAACTCAGGAGATTAATTTATTGCTTATGTATGCAAAGAAATTACGATCTTTGTTAGCAATCAATGCTTCCGTTCGGAAAATTTCTCTCTATAGAAGCTGAGCATTAACAGTTTGAACTTCTAGCACTAATCACCTGGTTACAACTAAAGTTTTCGATTCTCTTTCCCTGATTAAAATTGAAACCACTGACTGTATGCTTGTAGATTTCACAGTCCTATTGATTTTTCTTCCAAGGTCCCAAATCAATATGACGTGCATATTCATTTAAACATTTTAGTAAACGTGTTTTCGTAATTTATTGCAGCCATTCCTCACTGATATTCAGTTCTCTACTTCGAATGTTGTTATCTGTCGCTGAATATACCTAATTATACATGACTTACAGTTTTTAGTTTCACGCAGCCTATCTCTTGTCTTGATGTACCTGATTAACTGAACATTTTAAGTGCTAAAGTAACCAATAATCATTTACTCCGTAGAAAATTTTTGTTTATTCCAGTACATTTTATCTTAGTTAAATATAAAATCGTAACAATAATTTAATATTCGCCTGGAAATTTTGAAAGCTTCACCATTTGGTTTCGTGTAAGTTAAATAGTTCGAAATATAGCTTGAATTGCTCGAAATGTAGCAGCCTCAAATAGCCTATACACCTGTCATTAGATTGTATACGCGCTTCCTGAATGGCAAATCCATGTACTTTAATTATTCAGCATTTCCATTATCAACTAAAGATGTTTGATAACCTCATAGTCAGCCATCCATCGTTTGTAAACACACTGTTCTTGTCGTTCCCATCGCCTTGTTTCCTTCAAACTGCGAGATGAAAGCATTGCTGTCTCATCAAATGTTTACATCGTGATCATCAATCTCAGCCTCCTAAGTCTTCTACGCGAGAGCATCACGCACTTAGGGTTAAACGGCCACGTGCTGTGAGCACATGTACTGGTAATATTGCGAAAACAACTTATAGCTTTCAGTTAATTGTCGCCTCGATGGTTTTGCAGGGATTTTGCTTTGTTCAATTCCAAACCTGCAGGTTTCATTAATATTTATCAGACTGATGATTGATAAGCTGTAAGCAGCACATCGTAATTTGTTTCGAAGCTGTTAAATCGTTTTAACTGGGTTTTGTTTATATAGAGGGGAAAAATGTTTTTTGTTATAACAGAATGATATATTGCTTCTGCTAATAGAGAGCTGAATTAATTTAAGATATATTTATATTATGATAACGCATTTGTATTGATGATCATTTTATTTTTTAAACTGCCGAAAAAGTAACTTTAATGCTTTATTCAGAATGAGTTGATGAACTGGTTCTATAGAATGTATCTGAATATCCTGTGTAACCTTTTCATTATTTGTTTCAGAGCAATGTTATGTATTAAGCATTGTATTTCCATAGCAATGACATCTATGCATAATTATTAATAATAATTTGAAGGGGGATGGGAATCCTTGTCTTCAAGATAAGTCTTATCAGAGGAAAAAATATTTTTTTCACAAAATTGAAAACTAAAAGAGCATTGGTATATGCTTAACATTTTTTGAAAATATACTAAGATAATTACATATAAGTATTGATTATATATGACTGATATAAAAACTATCTTTTTTTCTAGTTTTAGAATAATTTGTTTCTAGCCAGTTTTGATGCAAAACAGGATTCTAATTAATATCGTAAGGATAACTGCTCTTATGCAGATAAAGGGCAATTATTTTAAGCTTACATAAATACGAAATAATACTTTATACAGATATGAAATATAATTTAATAATTATACAAAATTAAATTATATCTTAGAATAATACGAAAATTATTTCATGAAATCACATCTAAGTAGTAGGCTTTAACTTCTGAAGTATTCAAAGTTTCCCCAATTAAAACGTTTCATTCCATGAGAATTACACAAGATTATTTTGCTTAAAAAGCTTCATATATTCACTTTTATTGTCTGTCTTTTGGTTAGACGTATATGTTTAAAAATATTCAAATATTTTACTAATCAATATTCAATACAAAATTTTATTTTACATGCCAATGAATTACATGCAACTCAAGTACACAATTACATGCAACTCAAGTGCACAATTTTAAATGGGCCATTCTATGTAATTCTCTGGCAAGATTTCCACAGGTAAAAACCAGGATATTTCCGTAAAATTTCGAAATTCAGAAAGCGAAAACAAGAACAATTTCCTAAATGACTTTTTTTAGATTTTTGAAATTAGGACATTTTTTCTCGGAGTACCTCTCTTTCATAACTCCTGAAAAAGTTCCAAAACAGTATCTAATTTAATTATACCTGGAAAATTCGCCGTATGTTTCGTAGATAAATCCAGGATACGTTTTAAAAAGAAACGATCGGACTGGATTGGATTGTTTTACCTTTGAGCTCCACTTTTATGCATGTAATACTCAGGTCGCAAGAACTCAGATTCGAGTAGGGGAATGGAACCAATTGGACAGCTTTTGGGAGACAGATGGTATTCTTTCATCGTGTTCCTTAATTCATACAGGGTATGATTCTTCTGCACGCAGAGCGACGGCTTAACGCCCTATACGACGGACGACGGCCTTTCAATTCATCGGCTCCTTTTTATCCTCAAGGAAGAGTGAGGATTATCGGAGCAACATATCAACACCGGCACAGTTGTGACTCAAATCTCGGAACAACACAGTGCGAGTATGACGCTTTACTGACTGAGCCAACTCCCACTCGCATAAGAAAGGGATGAAGGGAGAAACGGAATGAGTTTCATTTGACGGGGAATATATACATGCTGAAAACTGATCACACCTCTTCTTTGAAATAGAGACAAAGGAAAACTATGTTGTTGTTTTTCTAATTGTTCCTCTTCCTTTTCATCTCTAGTCACAAAACACTGGTAGCTCTCTGACGAAACTCCTTCTTTCCGTTTCGTTGTAACTTGTCAAAAATGTTCATACAGTTGTCTTCAAAATTCGAGGGAAATCAGGGGAAGCTTGAAAATATTCGTAGCGTTTCCGGATCACCTACAGTTGCTTGATTTGTGAACCCATTTTTTTACTTTGCGGCGGATGCAATAGACAAAGAGCATAATCAACTAAAAATTAAATGTTTTTAGTCCGAATATGAGCCTGTTTAAAAGAACTGAATGTAATCAAGTCATTGAAATCGCAAACGAATCTCACCCAGTTCGTCATTTTAATTTCTACATATGCCATTACCGTACGGAATTCACCGAACAGCACATCAGCATTTAAGTGTGTTTTTATTTACCCGTATTCTAATCTTTTGGAAACAAAATAATTCGAACTTTCGACATTACTTTGTTCAAGACAAATATAAAAGTTCGCCCATTCGAATACCATTGTACCATTGAAAGAACCTACACATAACTTAATATTTGCACACAACATTAATAAAAGTGATATTAAGAAGCAAAAAAAATTAAAAGACGAACCTGAGTTAATTGTCCCTCTTTTTTTTCTTCTAAATACTCATTTTATCACTAGCCTCTAATAAGCATACGAAATTCAGCATTTTTATTATTCGAAAGTTTTGTTTTCAGTGACTTTAATTCGTTTGCTACTTTAAATGCAAAAGTAGTGTATTGCATTCCATCCGCTCTATTGCTTTCGTAAAATTATCTACTTGGTTCTGCAGAAGCAGCAAACATAACTTTCTACTCTCATTTTGAAATAAATTAGGAATTAACGTTGGGCACTTTAACACAACACAATTAGTGGTTGACTAATGAAACTAATGGAGTAGGTTTTCGGAGATCATTTTGATAAATATCTAAATGCCTGAAATAGCAGTAGAATTTCTGTGTTGACCTTCTACATTATTATGCATCCATAAAAATAATTTTTGTAACGCTAATGAATGCGCTGGTCGTATAAATCTTGCAATACCAATGAATGTGCTGGTCAAATATATCTTGTAATGTCAATGGATACGCTGGTCGTATATATCTTGCAATGCCAATGAATGTGCTGGTCAAATAAATCTTGTAATATCAATGGATGCGCTGGTCGGATTATTCTTTAAATTGAAATGAATGTACTGATAGGATTATTCTTTAAATTGAAATGAATGCGCTGGTCGGATAATTCATGTAATGCCAATGAATGCACTTTACGCATAATTCTTGTAAAGGCAACGCATGCGCTGGTCGCATAATTCTGGTAATGCCAGTGAATTCGCTGGTCGAATAATTCTTATAATAGGAAAAATTATAGCTGAGTTCGAATTTAGAACACGTTAATTCGAAACTCGAAAAAACAAACAAACAAAACTTAGTTCGATTTTAACTTTATTTTGACACTTGGTTGTGTTTATGATTCTTTGAATTTCAAACGGTAAATTTTCTAGCTTTAATGAAAACTGTGTCGATAAGAGTCTGTTTTAGAACTTTAACCGACATCAGGGAACAAATTTTGTTATAAGAATGCAAGGATAGTTAATGCTTCAGATCAGGGATACTTATTATATTGTTAAACAATTTACGAAATATCGGGTGAAGATGAAAAATTGCACAATGCTTTATGCAAATTTGATTCTAAATAATTGCAAATGTTTTGCATTACAGTTAAATGTAAAGCATATTACTGACGCGAGTTATAGTGACTAATTTACTTGGGAAAATTTGCCACTGTTGATTTAAAATGCTTATGTTTGCCTGTTATTATTGATTAATCGGTTTTTAATTCATTGAACCTAGTTCTAACACTTAAACACTTAAATCTACTTGCCATTGAATTAATCATCAATTCTGACTGATTGATTTTTTTCTATCGTATCTGATTGGATAGTTAACATTATTCGAATCAGGGCTGTCTTAATATCTTAATGCATCCTTCATTCGAAAAGTCACTTCATACAAAGATAAATGACAAAGAACCGACAAAAAATATTCATGACATTTCGAAATTAATAATGAAAAATACTTAGAACAAACAGTTTTTTTTAATTTTCACAGAACCTAATTTAAATAATTTGGAATATAATTGTATTATTCAGAGTTTTTTTTTAAATGACAAATGTTAGTACAAATAGGAAATTAAGGGGTATTGCTATATATTATAAAGAAAATTTGGACGTTCAAATAATATCTTGAGATATATTTCCAGCTGAAATTATTTATTGAAAAGTCATCAAAAAAAATATTACATATCGTATTTTAACTATCTACAGATAACTAAGCACTGATATAAATGCATTCTCTAAACGTTTTGAAAAATGGTTAATAATACTACGAATGACGGGAATCATATATTAATTGGTAACTTTAATATAAGCACAAAAATAAAAAAAAAAAGATACAGATACTCATTTAACACTATTGACTAAAATGAATTAAGAGAAGCTCATTAGGGACAATACAAGAAAAGAAGTAATAAAAATAAAAAATCTCTAAAACATGTATATATCATATTAATATTAAATTAGGCTAAAATTTATTAGCTGATTCAATCATTTTTAAAAGTAAAATTGCAGATCACTACAGTATTATTGCAATAATAGGCCCAAAATTAACTAGAAAATTTTCTTTTGACAATTTTGAATTTAAAAATACAAAAAATTGGTTATATGACCATTGTAATATAAATTAATCAATTTCACAAACAAATTGGGATTTAGAACAATATGACGAATATGTTAAAGAACATGCATCACTATATAATATGTTTTAAAACATTTGTAATGAAATTTTATGTAGGAATAAAATAAATTTGAAGAAAAAACAAACGTAAATAATGAAAATTTTCTAAAATTTGGATAACTGAAAAACTTTTAGAATTAATTGAAAAGAGAGATAAAGCATAGATTAATTACAAAAATGTTACAAATATTTTACATAAAATATTTATCAAGATTTGAGAAATACGATTATTACTGAAATTAGAAAAGAAAAATCAAACTTCTTTTAAAAATAAACTTTTAAATGAAAATAATTCATGAAAAAGACGTGGGAATTAATTAATGAAATAGTTACGGATAATATTATTTTTAATTTTTTGGAAACTTATAACATATTTAATAGTAATCAATTTGATTTTCAAAAAGGATAAAATACAATTAAACGTTTATCAAAATTTGCAGATAAAGTTAATCAGTTATTGAATAAAGGGGAAAAAGGTGGTAACCATATTTTTAGATCTTAAAAAGGCTTTTGATTTATAGATCATTCTTTATTACTTAAACAATTAGAACGTTATGGAATTCGAGATGTTTAATTAAATTGGTTTAAGAATTATTTAGCAAAGAGATATATACCATCACTGAAAATGGCAATTCCTATAGCTAAAAAAAATAGTTTCATTCGGAATTCCTCAAAGCACTATTCTGGGTTCTTGACTTTTTATAATATATATATATAAATGATCTACGACTTTTAAATTTTAAAAGCGATATTTTCGCATATGCAGATGATGTTTTAATAATGAATATCAATAAGAATTTAAATAAAAATATTGAAGAAATCCAATTAGATTATAATATTATTATAAGATGCCTAAATCATAATAATTATTTTAAATAATAAAAAAACCTAATAGGATGATAATACATTCTGCAATGCTTAAATCGGATAATAATTTTTTCATTAAAATAATTCATAGAATAAATTGTCCTTAAAAATAATTTTGCTAATGATTCTTTTTGAAAATGTTATAAATTTGAACATGTAAATTATATAAAATATTTAGATATATATATATTTTGATAAATATTTTAGATGGAATATGCACATCTCTAAAATATGTGAATATTTCAGATTATCTACTTTTAAAATTCAAAAATTAAGATATACCTATATATATTTAATACTAAAGCTTCCATTTTATTCTATAAATCTATATGTGAATCAATTATTTCTCATGGTATAACCATTCATGGTACAAAAAATCTAACAAATATAAAGAAATTTGAAAATCTTTAATCTATAATAGCAAAAATAATAAATGTACAAAACGTAAACAAATTTATGCGACCTTTAAGAGAGAGATTACATTATTTGAACTTGTTATCATACAGAAACTTATATATTTATAATATAATATTAAAACATTATTTTGATAATACATTTAAAAAGGAAATAGATCATAGTAAAAATACAAGATCAGCAGCTAAAACGTGTTATAAACTACCTAAATTTTAAAACAATTATGGAAGATGTATCAGTGAGTATAATACCACAAGCTTTTAATTTAATTCCAAGAGATATTGCAAATGTTAACAGCTATAATAGATTAAAAATAAATTTAAAATATAATTATAAATAAATTATATAACTATGTTAAATTTTGTACATTTCATGAACTTTTGAATTTTATATTTTGCCTCATTTCAATTTTCATTTTTTAAAATAAATTATTAAATGAGAGAACATGTGTATATGTATTATGAATGTATTATTCAATACCTACAGATAAGCTGCTTAGCTTTGTGGGTCCTATATATTTTGTATTGTATATATGTTCTTATGGATGAATAAACAATATCTAATTGAAAAAAAAAGAGCGTTTAATTTTATAGAATCTTAGTGCGATCCAAATTGATTTTAAACTTATAAAGTAAATACCATCATTGGCAACAATATCATAAAGCTAAGTCTTCCAAAAATTCAAAAGTTAATTGTTAAGAAAATGCTTTCAATCATTTCGAATTTGAATTGATTAAACAAACCTTCTACTGTATATTATTGTCCAACTGTTCATAATACTAAACGTGAAACCTCTCCAAGCGCACATGTACTTTTTGGCGAAAGGCACGATTAAAAAAAAACAAGGAAAGAAAAAGAAGCAAGAATATCCGATAATAAATTTCCCTTGCGCTTCGGAAAATTCCGCTTCGAGTCATAAGCAGATTCAGTCACTCGCGCTCCATCTCTCCTGTCGTTGAGCACTTTCCCGCGCGGCGATCATGCGCACTGGCGTGCGAGAATGCGCCATGAAATGCAGTGGCAACAAAATGAGGAAGTAAATTGAGACAGGAAATAACCTAAGTAAAACAAGCAGAAAATGCAAATTGTTTGAAGGAATTTTTCAATACAAAAACCACCCTATTTTAGGTAACAAACATTTCTTCATGAAATGTGGAAGGTGTTGTGATCTAAACTCTGATTTTCAGGACACAACTGAATTACTTTGAAATAAACAGTTTAGAGATTTTAGAAATAACGGGGAACTGCGTTAAATGCGGTTTTTAGATGCCTTCACCAAACGTTTCACCTTTAAATGAACTGTTTGGCTGCTATTTTATTAACACGACATGCCTAACTTAGTGCCATGCAACCAGTATTAGTAACTGGTGTTTAGGATATCATATTCATTATTTGCGATAGTTACTAAATATAGGTTAAACAAGCAATACATTATTATGCTTTTATTAGATCTCGTGGTTTAAAACTACGTGATAGCACTGTTTCAATTCTTTTTATAGTTTTGTCTAACGTCTTATCGAGTTTCACTACAAAACTGTAACCTATTACTTAGCTATTGCCCAGTTTTGGTGCTGATCACTGACCATTGTCTTCTGTTGCAAATAGTGGTCAACATTGCCAAGTAATTACAATAGACTAAAGACTCGACAACATCTAAGTGACAGAGTACAGTTTTATAGCGAAACTTATAAATGCGTGCTAGCATAATTAGTACGATGAAAATTTTTTTAAGTTGCGAAACAATTTTTTCTGTTATACACAATTCCAAAGGAAATCCTTATCCATTGTTTAATTCTGCAAATAGCCACTATGCTATCCATTTATTAAATTTATCCATTATAAAAAGATGCCGTTTTCCTTACTTGCACATCTCATTGAACTCGACCAATTTTTTCATCATTTTATGTAAGCAGATCATCGTTCTTTTCAAGCATTTTACAATGAGCACCAAATACATATTCCAGCGAAAAATACATTTTATAAAATGGCACTGTTAAGTGCAAATTTTAAATCCTTCAACTTTATAATCGGAAGAAAAATTCGAGGTTCTACATCTCGTCCTATTATACTAGAGAGAAACTTGAATTTTTAATTCAAATATCTATTTCTGTGTGGTGCAGCAGTAACCATGTATGAAATCTGTGACCAGTCGGTCCAGAAACGTAGCGTCGACCCCGATATCCTTTAAATGTCAGGTGATATTTTCATAAAAATTGAGTTTCATGAAAAGATACGTTGAAAGAACGATATTCGTCTCGAGTGGAATAGGAATCCATGACATCCTGATAACATGACGGGTGTTCTGCACTGATCTATCAAGAGCTAGCTATTGTTTAAACATCATTTCATTTGACACCTTACTCATAACTGTAAGACCTCGCGTTCCGAAGATGTAGTAAAAGAACGACTTTCTAATTTCCTCTTTTTATGGGGAAGAAAGCAAAGGATTATATTTTAATTGGCCACAACACTTTACATGTCACAAAATTTCATTTGACATACAAATTGTTACGCTAGGCCCTCGAGGTATAGATATATAGAAGAGCAATCCTTCACATCTTTTCACACTCCCCATGTCAGAAGCTTCCATTTGACGCAAGCTTCCATTCGACCATCGTGTTACAAAGACATAGTGGAAGAATAGTTTTCATATTTCCCCTTTTCTAGGGGGAAGAAAGCATAGGGAATAAATTTTGTATTGCCTATGACATTCCCCGCGTCGCAAGACTTCATTTGAAACATATATCATTAAGTTTGTCCGTCGCGTTATGAAAATAAAAAATAAAATAAATACCCCCCTCAAGCAGCTGCTTCCACAGAGGTCTGACAGGAGACTGTCAGTTTATATGCCATAGTAGAAGGTCTGAGAGGATGGCAGGACCTCAGCACAAAAACAACACACATATCCATGCCTTACCCAGGGGTCGAACTCAGGTCCCTTAGATCAGTAGCCAAACGTGCTAACTACTCGGCCATGGATATGACAAAATAACTCTTTTGACAAACACACAAACTGACAAACCGGCAAATGAAGAAAGGCAATATGAAGGAGGCAAAAATGTTTTTCACATTAAAATTTTATCATTCAGCTAAAGATACTAATTTCGTTCTTAAATCTCCAAGTGTCTATTTGAAGCTACTATTTTATAAAATATGAGGGTGACAATTTTGCTTGCAGATAACTACATTTTTTAAATAAAATGAATTGTTATTTTCTGATCTATTGCAACGTTGCTTAATGTATAAAATTCAGCATTTAAGTCTCTATAAAATGGTTACATGCAGTAGCAAGGAAAAGGAAACGTCTCTTGAAGGAAACAAACATTTGGCTATTTCAATAACAGTTTTCATGGAAGCTCTCAAGGCAAATGCCAGTTGAACTGTATACATTTCAGCTTTTTTTTCACAATTTTCTTTTAATGTTAAGCAATTTTTGGGAAAATCTATAAAGTGTTGCTGTAGTCGATATTGTTAATATTGTTTAAACATCTCTCCTTCAAGTACTATATTCCATTTTACATTAGATTTTCTTAAATTTCAAATTTTCAACAATCTAAGTTTCCCTATGTTTCTGAGGCGATTAGGTACACTGTTCGTAACTCTATTCACTAATCTCTAATTCTGCATGCGAGCAACATGGTCAAACCCTACTTAGGATGTTACTCAATGGTGATTGATTACTCCTTCGTCTAACTTCATCATTACTCTAATGAAACCAACAAATGACCAAGATGCTGAGCAAGCATCTAGAATCAAAGGCATCAAGTTTCCCATTATATTGCTAACAACGGTTCCGAGTTATCGAGTAATCTTAGGAAAGGTCTGACCAGATTTAATAAGTTTAGTAATTTAAAATTAGGCTGCATAATAACAACCTAATTTTAGCGTTCAGGTATATACGCTTATTTTTCTCATAATCGCCACAGTTCCTTAAAAGACCCCATCAGCAATGCCTATTCTCTTGTTTATCTCATGTTGTACATTACCAGCACCTATAGCAAAATTCCCGAAATAATTAAAATGAGAAACATGGTCATAGCACAGGCATTCGAAAATATTGGAGCATCATTCACCTTACCATTTTCATCACTTTAGTTTTCGCTCTGTTAATCGCCAAACTTACTCTGTTACCAGTCTCATTGAAAGCTCTAATGAAATAGTTCATCTAGTCAACATCACTTACCAAAACAGCAAAGTCATTAAAAAAATTTAAATTAGAGATTTTCATATATCTACACCTTTAAGGCTGAAATGTTCTTTCTTGTTCCTCGCAATATAATCAATAACCAGTTAATTCCGAAATTCCTAACATCTTTATTACACTTTTTGAGAAAGGGAAGTGAGTTTAAATATTTATGATATTTATAGTTATTTACATTACTGCTGTAAGACAAACGGTTTAGAAGATTTTAATTTTTGATATAACAGCAATAAACGAATAGCTTCAATATTATGACAATGTCCTAATAAAACAAAAAATGAATAGGCCCATTAATCCAATAGCATTTAGGGCTTTGTGTTCTTTTTGCTAATTAATAAAATCTCGAACGATTGGACCGTTTTGAATCTTAATAAATAAAATCTTGACAAAAAAAATGTCTCATGCTCGAAGATAAACTACATACCCTCTAGGAATGAAAATGGTGAGACAATCGCCAAGAGACATATATGAAAAACAGTCAGTAAGAAGAAACGAAATTAATCGCCAAAGATATCTGTTGCTGTATTGTCTTCTTGGTTTCATACTTATATCTCTCAGCCATTAATTTTACCATTAAGTGGACTGGTTAGTAATTCAAATCTTAAAGTTATATTATTTGCGTAAATAAATCAAGATGATTGAGTTTTACGCTACCCCATCCAGATAATGGGACATCAAATTCATAAGATTTCCAATCGATCAAATTCCTATAAAAGTATAAATTATCCTTTATGTACACTACAGTAGGAATTTCGGAATTAACTGGTTATTGATTATATTGCGAGGAACAAGAAAGAACATTTCAGCCTTAAAGGTGTAGATATATGAAAATCTCTAATTTAAATTTTTTTAATGACTTTGCTGTTTTGGTAAGTGATGTTGACTAGATGAACTATTTCATTAGAGCTTTCAATGAGACTGGTAACAGAGTAAGTTTGGCGATTAACAGAGCGAAAACTAAAGTGATGAAAATGGTAAGGTGAATGATGCTCCAATATTTTCGAATGCCTGTGCTATGACCATGTTTCTCATTTTAATTATTTCGGGAATTTTGCTATAGGTGCTGGTAATGTACAACATGAGATAAACAAGAGAATAGGCATTGCTGATGGGGTCTTTTAAGGAACTGTGGCGATTATGAGAAAAATAAGCGTATATACCTGAACGCTAAAATTAGGTTGTTATTATGCAGCCTAATTTTAAATTACTAAACTTATTAAATCTGGTCAGACCTTTCCTAAGATTACTCGATAACTCGGAACCGTTGTTAGCAATATAATGGGAAACTTGATGCCTTTGATTCTAGATGCTTGCTCAGCATCTTGGTCATTTGTTGGTTTCATTAGAGTAATGATGAAGTTAGACGAAGGAGTAATCAATCACCATTGAGTAACATCCTAAGTAGGGTTTGACCATGTTGCTCGCATGCAGAATTAGAGATTAGTGAATAGAGTTACGAACAGTGTACCTAATCGCCTCAGAAACATAGGGAAACTTAGATTGTTGAAAATTTGAAATTTAAGAAAATCTAATGTAAAATGGAATATAGTACTTGAAGGAGAGATGTTTAAACAATATTAACAATATCGAAAGCTCCATCTCAATTTTTGATACTATTATTTCACTAAGAGGAAAGTATCTCGAAACATTCGGCAAGGAAGAAATATTCACATTGGAAAGATAATTTTATCAGTTATTGGCGATTTCAAATATGTGCAAGAAGATGTTGCTAATGAATTATCCAGTTAATGGTACAAATACATCAATATTAGGAAAATAATGAGTTTTAATGAGCATTTAAATAAGGTTCTCTCAAATGGTGAAAGGTTTACTATTTTATTTAAACTGCTGCGTATTGCAGCAGTCTGCCTGTTTTTCGCAGCAAACAGATGAACTGTTTGCTGCGAAAAAAGTTACACCTTGATGACGTCATTAAAACAAATTTTTGTCATCAATATAATTTAACAGTCCACTTAATTTGATGCATGTTGATATGAATGGACCATTTGTGAAGTAATCTGATCCTTCCATAGATCTAGATCATTTGTATTTTAATACAGAAACCTCTAGACTTATATAAACTGAATGGAGAAATTATTACATGCATCTACCTAATATCCTGTTGGTCCACCTTTTTCCCTCACAACAGCAGCCAGATATCTTGATAAGGACACAATGAGGTGCTGAAAACACGGAGGTGGTATGCCGCCCACGAACCGAGGTATAATATCCACAGTTCAAGAGTAGTATAATATCCACAGTTGTTGGTTGGGTTGGTGGATCGCGAACAGATCTTTCCAATTCGTCCAACAAATTTTCATTGGGATTGAGGTCCAGAGATAGAGGGGGCCATTCGAGTGTGGTAAAAGCAATTGAATGCTCCTGGAGCCTATTGGTCTCCAATGGGGAAGTATGCGGTGTACGTTGTCCTCTTGAATTATGGCGTCTTGAAAATGGCCTCTTGAAATATGGATGTGGCAAGATAATCGTTAAGAATGGGTGTAGATGATCGGCGTGGATGTTCACATACCTTGTGCGAGTCACGGAGGTGGTGACGGGTACGAGGGGGGGAGTAAGGAATCCCATGTAAACGCACCCCAAACTATTTTATCGCCTCCACCTGCCTGTATGACTCCAACTTGGCAAGCTGGGTCCATCGCTTTGTATGATTTATGCCCCACACGCACCCTCCCATCGGCATGATAGAGGTAAAATCGTGATTCATCAGACCAGATGAGGTGTTTCCAGTCCTTCACACTCCAGTTGCAATAGGCCTTTGCAAACTGCAGCCTAATCTTTTGATACCTTTTAGTCAACATGGGGACGCTATTTGTGCGTTGACTGACATAGCCTATATTTCCATGGTACGACGTATAGTCTTTGTGCAAAAGCTTGTGCATGAGCCCTCATTCAATTCTGTCGTTATGTGCTAAATGGTAGCGGTGTGATTCTTTGTAATGATGCAGGGCAGTCTGTGCTCACCTCAAGTGTCAATTACACGTTTACGTCCACATTTCTCCCGCTGATTCGAAATTTTTCCACATTTCACGAAGTCTTGGTATACACGTGCAAAGTCTGAGGTGAATATCCCAAAAGTTCAGCACTTGCGATGATTGAACAACTGGCTTTCCTCGCACCTACTCTCTGGCCAAGGTCACACTAACTTACTTTGCCGCCTTTACCCATAATTACTTTTCCATGATTGGTTTCCAATGTGTAAAGACTTGCTCAATTTATTGGTATTGCCAGTTTTTGCGTCCCATGTGAATGGATGCAATGCACATACTTTGCATATTGTTATTGGGGTGTGTATAATAATCTGTCCACTCAGTATATATATATATAATATCTAATATATATATATAAGGCGATAGGAGGCAATCTGAAAAATATTTTTATCCAAGAAATATCCCAGTTGAACTTTTAAAACCTTATTTTTTTAAATGTCGCAATGGTTAAGAGGTATTTGCTTTATTCATTTACACTTAAAATCAAAAATGAAAGATGATTTTCAGGTTATTTTGTTAGTTCATCGAATTCATAATTTACTACATTACATATATCCCCCCCGCTCAACCTACATAGGGCAACTACTGGTGCCTATATATTTATTTAGTCTGGATACTATATCTCTGTCTTTTATTAATGACTAGCTGAACTTACCCGGCGCTGCCCGGGTGTCACTTTTAATCAGTATATTCTTTTCACGGCACCAAAGGTAAGTTTTTTAAGATCCCACCCCCCGACATTTTAACACAGATTTTCAATAGGAAGAAATTTGCCCGGTGTTGACTTGAATCGTTGTCTACGTCAGCGAGCACTCCTCGTAGTCTGTAGCTTAGTTTCTGTGTAAGCTATCAGATTTTATTTCCATTACCACAAAATTCGCCGTCCTATGACTTCCGTGATATTCGTTTGCACGGTCCAAATTTCCTGCACAGTATCCCCCGTGTGGCCCGGTGATTGTTTTAAAAATCAGGTTCTCACTTGGCCGGTGGCTTCGTTTCTACACAAATTGTGACAGTTCGTGTCTCACTTTTAATCTGAATATTTTGTTGTTTCCTGCACTAAAGGTGAGTTTTATGAGTATTCCCCCCTCCCCCGACATTTTATCACAGTTTGAACACGACGAATTTCCCGTTGTTGCGAAGGTCATTGCTGACTCGGCGCGCGCTTTCACAGCCCGTGACAAACGATCCATATATTTATTTGATCAGATTTTGGCATTCTGTAATTCCTAACGTACTTCAGAGAAAGGTCCCAGATTTTGAACACGGGTTTTCCCTGCCAGACCCTATTTTTAGAAAATCGGGATCCTATTTTTCAGTAAAATAGCTGCAATGGAACGACTAAATAATGCTTTTGGAAATGTAGGGAATCTGGCAACGGCATCAGATTTGCAGCAGAAGATTTAAATGCTATTTTAAACCTTTACTTTCATAGTTAGGGAGCAGAAAATGGCAACAGTAAATTTGATAGCGACTCTCGTTTCCCGTAGGAATAGCATGGTAAATATTTTTGGTTCTAGCAAGCCTCCCTTTTGGAGTTTCGACCTGGAATTTCGCACTCAATCCGGACTATAACCAGAGACATTCTCTGAAAATTTGGAGCGTGTACATTGATTTCCCGATGAGTTATGGCTGCCACCGACAGACACACAGACAGATACCTTCTTTTATTATAGAGATAATGATGTTTTACTTAATGACAGGGCCTGATCTTGGGTGGAGTGGATAACTCACCTTTCCTTTAATAATGATAGTAAGGGAAATAGAGGCAAAATTATTAAGCTTATTTATATTTCATGCATTCTTTCAAGAAATATATAAAGAACTGTAAAAGGGAGAGGGAAATGTTACACTGCATTGGAAATCTAGTCTCTTGTTGCCACCCCCACCCCTTCGATTTTTTTTTCTCTAGATCACGACCTGCTTAATGATATAGACCAACCATTTATTATATTCTAATTTTATGATTGTGTTTGTAACTTTGAAACTTAGTGCCTAAAATCAATTAAGTATATCCACTGGGTTCATTTATAAAATAAAATAATAAATACTCCCTCAAGCAGCTGCTTGCCACAGAGGTCTGACAGGAGCCTGTCAGTTTATATGCCATAGTAGAAGGTCTGAGAGGATGGCAGGACCTTAGCAGAAAAACGACACACACATCCATGCCTTATCCGGGGCTCAAACCCAGATCCCTTGGATCAGTAGCTAAATGCGCTAACCACTCGGCCACGGGACGGCTTGGGTTCATTTAGGCTGTCCTAAACGATTGTCTTTTTTTTTCTGGTACTGTAATTGTGGTGAATGATTAAATAGTTTGAACCTACTAGTAAATAACGTAAGTATTGATGACATCCTTCTTTCAAGAAATATCAGCAATCGTTCTGTGTCATATATTTTCATCGACGAGGCTGGGAGCTAGAGAAAATAAACTGGACGGGTAAATATTCCCAGTGAAAGGTGGGAGTAGGATAAAAGATCGAGCCACAAAGGCGTTCTGGTATTAAAAATTTCCATCATTTTTAGTGGTCTTTAAAAATGTCTTGAAAAATAGTCTAATATATATATATGTTAAATATATTTTCATCTCCTTTCATGTTACTAGAATTCACAAGGGACATTGTTGTTCCCACTCCATCTCCTGGCAAAGGCCTTGTCATTGATTATAATATTACTACTATGCCAGAAAACCTATAATGATGTGTCCAAATATTACTATTACCCACGAAAACACACTGATTTAAATAAATTAAGCAAAAACCATATGTTAAGTCAAAGGAAAGCTAAGGTCAAAGCTCTATAACTTCTAAAATAAGGGTTTTTGTTTTGAAAAATTGATTGTAGATAAAGATCTAAATCATATAAATCAATATCTCGATTTTCAACAATATTCGTTCAGTATTTAATGAGTTGTGGAAGTTGGAATATTTAGCGACAACAATGCCAGCCACAAAATTAAAAGTTAATTAATTAGCAAATTACCAGTTAATTGAAACTTGGTAATAAGTATTGCATCAAAGTGTAAAGAATTTTTTCACTATTCTTCAGTTTTGTGTAAGTTTCTTAAGACTGGCATTTGTTGTTGTTATGTTCAAATTTCCATAACCCATTAAACACTGAACGAATATTGCTGAAAATCGAGATATTAATTTATATGATTGATATCTTTATCTGCAATCATATTTTTCCAAACAAAAACTTATTTTAGAAGTTATAGAGCTTTGACGTTAGCTTCCTATTGACTTAACATAGGGTTTTTCCTTAATTAATGTAAACTAGTGTATGAAAGTCGGATATGATTTACACTATAGATAAATTCAGATAATAATTTTGCAACAAACTGTCGTTCCTCAATTTTCTCACAGAATGCTGAGGAAAATCTGAGACTTAGTCATGGAATACATGTGTGGCGTAGTATCCACCAGGTTTAAATCAGTTACCTAGTAATCAACTAGATATATGCAATCATGGCAATTTAATGATTTTCATCCAGTAATTTCCCTTCGGCAATAATTTCTGGAAAGTAGACTGAAAGAGGAGAAGAAATTTAAATACTTTTCTGATAAGATATCACTAATAAGGAAATAATCGCAGTTACCTGCTGTGGCGTGTGAAGGGGTGTAGGGCAAAGCGAGCAGCTGCCTACCTTGAAAATTCCGAGAGTGGAGCGAAGACTATATTTTGCCCAACCACGAATTTGGATTTGATTTTAATCTTTGCAAATGCCCCCATTATAAAAGCGGTTTCTACATTCCAATTTAGCTCCAACTGTACATCAGAAAGCAAATATTTCAGAACTACACTCTTCAAATTACACGTGTTATGCTCATTTAAAAGTTCTTATTATGACATATGGGATTTTCCATATGCTGGTAAAAAAAATCCCCACAAACGGCTTTTTGCCACAGAAGTCTGACAGGATTCTGTCAGTTTAATACGCCACAGAAGTCTGACAGGATTCTGTCAGTTTAATACGCCACAGAGAAGATTTGTGAGACAAAAGGCAAAACATCAGCAGAACAGAAAAGAAGAAAAAAAAAACCCACAGATTGTTAAAGTAGAAAAGGCTGGTATTCTTAGTGCTCCAATTATTCTTTTCTCCTGCCAAAATAATGATCAGATTGGGAAATATGGTAGAGTAATAACTAATTTCTGGCGTGATCATGGTATCGAAATTTGGTGTGAAATGCCTTAGGTGGAAGCTGTGATGTCACGGGCGTAATATCCATATACATTCTGCCCGCCCTGGATTTTTGAACTTCGCACACTACTAGTTACTTCTGAATCTCAGGTTATGCTATTTGGATGTTATACACTTGCACGTTATCAAATATATCACTTCGCAATTTATCATTTCAGGGAGATTGGCGACACTGACTGGCATGGAAAAGGCAACTTTCGTCTGATGGGACGTTAAACTGTCTTTCGTGTAAAAAATCAGTAACATCAGCGCATGTATAAAAACGCGCTGAATGGAATTGTCGTAGCCATCATCGACCTCCTAGTTGTAGCTAGTAGGCTTCATGCTTGAAACTACTATAAACTTTCAGCTCCTTGCTATCTGGTTATTTACTCCTTTATGCAACAAAAATTGCTACTAAGAGGATATATAACACAATCGGATCATATAGGATGTCAGAAATACTCTAATTACACTGCACAACCCTGAAAATGTCCAGGAATTGAAAACATAATTTTTTTACTAATTACTTAAATAGTTTAACAATTATGACATTAAAAATTGGTGATTGGCTCTTGCTTTGAAAATACAGAAGGCTGCGTTAAAATATAGAGTGTATACTGATTTGAGTCTTTCCCACGCTGTATGAAGAGCAAAGATGATGCAATACCAGGGAACTATTGCATCATTCGAGAGTTACCCTTCTTCTATTGTTGTCCATTCATGATTGTTTGCGGGTGCTGTATGTGAGCGATATGCCTCGTTCTTGTGTGAACAATGCAAACCATTTTTTTTACATTTGTGGTGAAGTTACTTTTGGTCACAGAAGCGTGAAATAACGCCTATCATCAAAAAGGCCTATCAACTTTACTTCGAGTCTAAGATTGTAAATCAACAGAAGACCTGGTATAGCCCAGTGCCACACAGGAAAACCTGTCCATCCCGGAGCCACTTGAACTTTACGATGTGGACTCAGAGGAGGAAGAGGAAGAAAAGGCAGAAACAAGAATACAGGAAATAACATCTGTAGATCCTGACTTTATACCTGTAACATCGGATTCACCGCAAAAGATCACACAGAGCGAGTTGAATGATCATGTTAGAGATCTGGAGCTGTCAAAGTGTAAGGCAAAACTCCTAGGATCCAAAGTGCAGCAGTGGAATCTCCTTGATAGAAATGTGAAAATAAGTGCGTATCGCCAAAAAGATCTGGTATTATTCTTCACCATGGTAGGTAATCTGGTTGCTTCCAAAGATATTAACGGTTTATTCACATTCCTCCACATGATACAGAAAAGAATGGAAGTTATTTACAGATTCCTCGAAATCACGTACAAAAGTCATTCTACCACACAATAGGAACGTGTTGCTTTCTGTTACAATAGACCATACTGATAATATTAAGAAAACTTATGACAGTATGAAACAATTACTTCAATACATAAATTATAACAAATGGAAGTGACATATTTGTGCGGACATAAAAGTCATTGCTCTTTTGCTTGGACTACAGTTTGGAATACAAAGTAAAGTTAATACAAAACAAAGTATATTTGTATGGATTATAAAAATTCAATACATAAATTATTACTTCAATACATAAATTATAACAAATTGAAGTGACATATTTGTGCGGACTTAAAAGTCATCGCTCTTTTGCTTGGAATACAGTTCGAAATACAAAGTAAAGTTAATACAAAACAAAGTATATTTGTATGGATTATAAAAAACTAAAACGTTTAATTGTAAAATGCATGTTGTCATATTGGGCAAATGGATTATTTTACATGTATTAAAAAAAACATAGGCATTGGTTGTGGCAGAATTGAAAGCTCTGTTTTAGGTGAATCTGTCAGAGCATTTAATTCTAAATAAAAATATTATTTCTTTGATTCGTGACAACACATTTCTGTTGTTCATCGATTATTTCAAAATAAGACTAATAAAAAAGTGCCACAATCACTAGTGGCACTTTTTTTAATATATTGTACAAAGTACTGTTGCTTTCTTTTACGAATGGAAAGCAGAGACAAAGCATCTCCTAATGTGAAGAAGATTTGACTTTCTCGACAATCACTGGAGCCAGGAAAGAAGAATATACATCGTCATTCGCTGGTACAATCTATGAAGATTTTGTTATCATCTTCAAACATAAAAATGGGCCTAATGATTAATTTTCTGAAGGCTATGGATCAGACGCAAACTGCTTTCTGTACCTTCGACCATAATTTCCAAGACTTAGTTGTGCAAAAATAAAAGTGAATGTTTTTACTGGTCCAGAAATTCACTCATTGCTACATATTGAGGCATTTGATTGTATCATCACTGGTTAGGAACGGAGAGCATGGCATGCCTTCCGACAAGTAGCGACGGGTTTCTGAGGGAATAAAAAAGCAGAAAATTGCAAGGACCTTGTGAAAGAACTGTGTTCTCATATCACAAACTGGGATGTAGTATGTCATTGAAGGTACAATTCTTAAATTATCATTTGGATTTCTTTCCAGAAAACTGTGGCACTATGAGTAATGAACACGGGGAACGTTTTCATCAGGAAATTGCTATAATGGAAAATATATATCGAGGAAGATGGAGCCCATCAATGTTAGCAGATTACTGCTGGATGATTTGGTATATAAGCGGTACGAGAAGAGGCGGCTGTTTCTGTAGGCCGATATGAAACATTCAGTGAAAGACATAATACAGGTAAGTGACTGCATCTCGATAACAGTAGCCAATAAAACATTTTTGTTTTCATTTTCGTGTTCAGCACCTCGATTTCATAAGCAACGGTTATTTGCACTTCCGAAACACACCAACGGTAAAAATGTGTTATTTAGTGTAATGATAGTGTCTTTTGGATATTCCTGAGATCAATCGTATAAAATAAGTTAATATAAATTTTTTTTTATTTTTTTCGCACTAGCTATTTCTTCAAAATCCTACAAAGTTCTATCTTACTACTCTTTTATGCTGAAAGTGGGTTTATTTAAATAAAATCACGCTAGAAGAGTTATCCGACGCCATGCATTGAAAAGCATTCAGTTCGTAACATCGAGAAAAAAACTGTACAATAATCTATTTAAAAATTAACATGTATATTTATTTCGTTTAGTATTATCAGTGTGAATCATATATGTATATTTCAAATATATTAGAATGGATATGTTAAAAAAAAGTTTCATTTACCTATGGCCTTAGAAGTTATTGGCCTTCAATACACAAGCATTCTGGCGTAAGGAAAACATTAGATCGTGGCTTGGTAGAGATAGGAAAAAATCGATCTTAGGGATGAGAGCAGCTGTGGAATGCAAATGCTTCGTGTAGTTTTTATGGAGCATATGTCGCACTGAAAATTTTGAAAATGAAAGAATATTTTTTGTTAATAAAGAATAGTAAGTTAATATTAGAAACCGGCGCAGGGTTTGGCTCTGTCGGTTGAGTGCTAAGCTCGTAATCTACAGTTCCCTGGTTCGAGTGCCATCTGTGCAAGGGATGAGATTTTTCTCCACTAACTGTGCGGTCGGTCAGAGAAGGGACACCGATGGGCGTGGAAAGTCCAGCGAATGTGATATTAAGCCATGGCCCCGTGTGCAGGAGAGCTATACCTGTGCACATTAAAGAATACACGGGATGGCCTTGACGGAAAGCTATCATCTGTCTGCTAATTGCTGTCCAGTGGATTCTCTTCCCCCAACCTTTTCTGAGCCATTGGTATCCTTGTGACCTTTTTTGCGCACTAAGTACTGAATAAATAGGGTTCGAAATTGAAATTTAGACAGATTAACTGATATCTTAAATTTATCTTAAGCCATATTTTTCCATAAAAATGTATAGTTACGGAGCCTCGAATTTGATTCTCCACTGACATAAGATGAGGATGTTTCCATTTGTATGTCTATTACTTGTATTTATTACTATTAAACAAATGATTTCAATTTTGGCTGTGCACTATTTATCATTTTCTTTCTTACATTTCTCCTGTATCTTGCGACTCTCAGATAATAATTGTGAATATATGACTACTGATCAAAGGGACCTGGGTTCGAGCCCTGGGTAAGGCATGCATGTTCGTCTTGTTTTCTGCTGAGGTCCTGCCATCTTCTCAGATCTTCTACTATGGCATATAAACTGACAGGCTCCTGTCAGACCTCTGTGGCCAGCAGCTGCTTGACGGGGTATTTATTTTTTTTTAAATATCAAAATGTTTAACAAAAATTGGAAATATATTAATATAATTTTTTTATAATCATGTAGTAAAAAGGGCATTTTTTATTAGTCTTATTTTGAAATAATCGATGAACAACAGAAATGTGTTGTCTCGAATCAAAGAAATAATATTTTTATTTAAAATTAAATGCTCTGACAGATTCACCTAAAACAGAGCTTTCAATTCTGCCACAACCAATGCCTATGTTTTTTTTAATACATATAAAATAATCCATTTGCACAATATGACAACATGAATTTTACAAATAAACTTTTTAGTTTTTTATAATCCATGTAAAAATCAGTTATATTTTTTCTTCGATCTTAATGGTACAAACCATTGAGATTATGTACGCTCATGCAAGGGGAAATTTAATTGAAACCAAGTTGTGGGTAGGGGGAAATATTATGTTTGCTGTCAATGAATGTTTAGGGAAATTATTTTGTATTGCAGTTCAAGTTAAAGTTGTTTGCAATTGTTTTAATCTAAATCTTCCATTTGCTCTTGTGCTCTCATTTCTAATGTTCTCTACGTTTTGCCTATACCGTTATTTTTAAAATTTGAACATCAATAAAGTCATTTAGATATCTGCAAAATAGTACTCTTCAGAGGTTAAGCAACCCAATCCAATATTAAAAGAATGATCACAGTAAAAACATAAGAGTTATGGGCAACTGGACGCTGATAATCACTTGATTTTTTTAATGAGATTAAAAAATGAGTTCTGGCTCTGTCTCAAAATAGCACAGCAGCTAGGATGGGTTAGGGTCCAGAATAGCATAAGTTTCAAGCATTTCTTGCAATCGTGGAAAAAAAAAAACAAGTAAGAATAAAATATTTCTTATTATAATTTCAAACTTTTAATCAACCTCTTTTTTTTCACTGAAGTAAATAAAAACAATACATAAGTGAATTTTCATTTATTATCATGTTTCCCATGAACTTTCCGTTTCTACTTGTATTTCTAGTATTTTTCCCCAAGGAGCCGTAACATTTAATTTTGTCATAAAATGATTATAGATATTAATATAAGAAAAAAATAACAGACGATTAGTAATATTCATTTCTGTATAAATATTTTTTGATGGGTCAAATAATTTTTCCGTAATTCGGGCTCATTAATTTTTGACTCGGAGAGGCGCGGGGCTCGAAAAATTGAACCCGGAATCTCTCTAATACATATAAATCACAACAACAAAATATCTCTGATGATAAATTTAAATAATCTCTACTGAAAGGGATGACACTCTTATTTATCGAACATATACATAGTGAAGGAAACAAAATTATGTATATTAGAGAATGACAACTAATATTGCTTCTCAGTGTATATCACTTATCAATGTTAGCTTTAAAACTGACGTTTATTTATTCTTTCTTGCTTTCTTTTAAGTTGCATTTTTTTTACTTGCACGCAAACCAACCAAGTTTCAAAAAACACTCTCCTGTCAATATAATAAATTACCCCCATATGATGAAATGGAGCATGTCGACATCGTCTTACGCTGGAATAACATTTCGATGGAAGGCTGGTCGAGGTATTTCAATATGCGTGCATTTTAATAGTCTTTTCGCGTATACTCTTACGTCACCAGGCAAAAAAAGAAGGAAAGAGGGGGGGGGGGAAACGAATTATAGGAAATAAGCCACTTCCCAAATGTACGTATTTCATGTTGGTTCAAGCTAGTGACGAAAGCGAATTATTGCAGCACTGCTTCTCTCAAAGGTAGTTAGAAGGGTAGAGTAAAGACCTAATAACGGTCCGAGTTCTCCAGGGAACGAGGTCTTCAATCTTCGGCCATGTCAAGCCTTTCACAGTGGCGCTCTTCTCACCAACGACTGCCACCATGTTGCTTGCTTTCATGAATATATTATATGGGCGCGCTGCCGGTTCTATAGAGACTGCAAGTGAGAGTCTATCCGTAGGTTTATAAATATCCTAAACTACTTAAGTTCTTTACGACATTTGAAATGGAAGTTTTGAATATTTAATGAAGCAAAGGGAGGAGCCATGCGTTTCTTCTATTGAACCAAAATGGGTATCTAACATGCAGTGCAAAGGAATGTCTTTAGCTTCCAAAAAGGATGAATCAGTAATATCCTTGTTTTGATATTTTGTTGTGTTATTTACTTGCAGTGATGTCACGAATATTTCATTTTTAAGAAATATGTTTTATTTCGTTTATATCTAGATTTTGTAAAATTCTATAAATGTTAACCAAAAGAATTGCCTATTCCGTATCACAAGACTAATTCAATAAAAGCAATAATTCCTAGTATTTTATTATGCTGAAAAATGTTTGTAACTATTATATTAACAAATGTAATATTTCGTTCTATACCAAAGAAAAACAAGCTGCTATAACACTTTATTAGGGTAAAAAGCAGGAATTAGAGTACAGCAATTTAATATATAATTAATGTTTCTTAAAACGTACATTATTCGTGTAATGACATAACATTATAAAGCACTTTACCCTGCGATTGGTCAGTGATGTGAAAACGTTTTTATACAGTTGCCGAAATATAGTTTATGTTGACGTGACATTCAGGAACTTTTGTTTAAATTATTTAAAAACTTTGAGTATATATGGAGCTTAGTTTGCTAATTCTTGATTCGATAATAATTTATGTTTTCACTAAATTTGTCTCCCTATTTGCAACAATAACAGTTGCGAAACATTTTCAAATAAATATTTAAATAGTTTTAATCAGTTCTGTCTAGTAAATAGATAAGGCGTTTCGCAGTATCTGATCAGAGAGGAACAAGAGTGGACATCTCGCACGCAATTTAAACATTTGCGTCAAAAGAAGGCACCCCGACACTGATTCTTGACAAAGTGGGACATCGTTCCTGGTACAAGATCAGATATTCATCTTTCCATCACGTCAGTTAGACAGAATGGGCCTGGTAGGTAATTTCCATTACATGGGTGTGGGGGTAAATGTTTTTTTTTTTTTTTTTTTTTTTACATTTAGTGGGGGTGAAACCTATTCACATAGAGGGGGAAATGTAATACACCAAAATAGGTTACCATCTGTCTTCTAACAGCTATCCAGTGAGTTCCTTCCCCGATATTTTCTGATCACTTGGACTCCCTGTGACCTGACCATTTAGCCAAATGTGTGCAAAAATACCTCTCAGATGTAAAACAATCTAATGCACCAAAATTAGGTTCAATTCTTACATTGTGACATTGAAAAACTATTTAGTAATCCGGATATAGATAATACTAAAATACGTTACATTTTAACGTTTACATCTTGCATGTTTTAAGGATGGCAAGGAATGGCAATTCTTTTCAAATTAGAAGAAAATGTCATCAATTTAGCAATGTCAGCGAAATGGCGTACTAAGCAGACGGCGTTACATTTCCTTCCTAGCTGCGGTCTTCAATAGCATACTGTATATGCTTCTAAGAGCCTCGGAAATCGAAGATTCAATTCCAACAACGTCCCACAACACCCAATAGATTCAAATTTCAAACCACTAAAATGCTTATTCTTCTTCCCCTTAGGTCATTATACGTATATATATATATAACTTTCCGAATCTAAGACATTTTTAATTCTATCGACCTCAAATTTTGCATATAAACTCTCATTATAGTACTCGCAAAACCCACGTTTAAATACAACATAATACTGTATACCATGTAATAAACAACATTTTGTAATATTGCAGCAGATGCTGAAAATGTCCACCACCTTTTTGAAAACAAGCATCCACCCTTTTTAGTCTTCTTTTGTAACTTTCCGAAGAGTTATTTACGTTGAACAGTCTGTTCAATGTTACGTTTAAGTTCCTCCAGGTTTTGTGAGTTATTAAGATAAACCCTTTGTTTTAGATATCCCTACAGAAAAAAGTAAGGTGGTGTGGGGGCTGGAGATCGTGGTAGCCAATGGTCATCCCAATAATGCGCTCACCAAAGAAAACGTGCAAGAAAGACGTCGTTTGTTCGTAAGGTGACTTCAATGCCAAAGTTGGTACTGACTCTGACCTTTGGGGAGGGGTGATTGGCCCTTTTGGTATTGGTAGCTGCAATGGCAATGGGCAACGTCTCCTACAGGTAAGTAAACTCAATGGTTTCAGAATAACTAACACATATTACAAACACTGCGACATACATAAGTACACATGGGTTTCACCTGATGGGCGGCATATGAATATGATTGATTATATATTAATTAACAGCAAATGGGCTAGTTCTGTTGGAAATACCAGGGCATATAGGGGAGCTGAAATTGGATCTGGCCATTACCTAGTTAAAAGTGTCTTGCAACTTAAACTTAAAAAGTGTTGTGCTAGGGTTAAAAAATTTGCTTTTAATACTGAAGCTCTGAAAGACCCAGTTATAGCCAAAGCTTACCATGATAGGTTACTTAGTCATTATGACAGTCATGGTATGCTTACTACTAAAGTTGAGGAGGAATGGGATCATTTTAAACAGGCTTTTTTGGACACTAACAGTACTCTTTTAGGGAAAAAGGAGCAGAAGAGACAGAATTATCTGAGTGATAAGGCACTTGAGCTTATTTCGGAAAGAAAGAACTGCAGGAATGTCCTTAATCAATAACCTACTAGTACTAATAGAAAGAATTACAGAGAACTTAATAAACGTGTAAAAGATCAGTTAGCTGCTGATAAGAATCTTTGACTTGATGGTTTGGCTGACAAAGCCGAGGAAGCAGTTAGACAGCACAACAGCAGAGAGCTGTACCAGATAGTTAATGTTTTGTGTGGTAGAAAACGGACAGGTATACAGGGATTGAAGGATAAACAAGGTAAGGTTATAGAAGGGGAGAATTCTGTCATGGCTAGGTGGGCTGAGCATTTCAGTGATATTCTAAACAATGCGGTTATTTCTATTCCCATTGTTTGCAATGATGATAGATGCATTGGTGGCTTTAATGTTGGCCCTATAACCCAATCTGAAGTTATTTTGGCTGTTTCTAAACTTAAACTTCATAAATCCCCAGGGGTAGATGAAATTACTACAGAAATGCTTAGAGCTGGAAATGTTTCGGTTACCACTTGGATGACTGAAATTCTGAATATCTTTTATGATAAAGATATGGTTCCTAAGGATTTTACCAGAGCTATTGTTAACCCTATTTTCAAAAAAGGTGATCACAGTTCTTGTGATAACTATAGGGGTATTAGCCTACTCTCTGTGCCAGGAAAAGTTCTTTCCATGATTGTGCTTAATAGAATTAAGAATCTGGTTGACAGTCAATTGCGTGATGAGCAATGTGGATTCAGAAGTGGTAGGGGATGTGTGGATCAGATATTTTCACTTAGGCAGATTCTGGAGAAATGTTTAGAGTTTCAGAAACCTTTGGTTGCTAGCTTTGTTGATTTCAAAAAGGCTTTCGACTCTGTTGATCGTCATAATTTGTGGTTGATTGTGAAATCATATGGTATACCAGACAAGTTAGTTAACATAATGAAAGCTCTCTATAATAACACTGAGTAGTGTGTGAGAGTTGGTAAGGCTTGTAGCAATTGATTTAGCATTACTTCTGGTGTTCGACAAGGGTGCATTTTGTCTCCTTTTCTCTTTAGTTTGGTTATTGATTATGTTATGCGAAATTCACTTCAAGGGAAAGATTTTGGCCTTAAATGGACTGGAGATACGAAAATTTCTGACTTAGATTATGCTGATGATTTAGCCCTTTTGGCAAATGATGTTGATGAGATGAACTCTTTCATTCGAGCTGTTGATGAGACTGGTAGTAGAGTAGGTTTGGTTATAAACAGAGAGAAAACTAACGTGATGAAAATGGGTCAGGCAGGCTGTGATTCTGTTAATCTGAATGGTTGCAATCTTGAGCAGGTGTCACAGTTTAATTATCTTGGGAGCTATGTAACCGATAATGGTGATGTGCGACATGAGATTAACAGATGAATAGGGATTGCTGCCGGGACTTTTAAGAATCTATGGAGAGTGTGGAGAAATAGGCGTATACACCTAAAGACTAAAATTAGGCTGTATAATAATTTGGTTCTTTCTAGGGTTAGTTATGGCAGTGAAACGTGGACACTTTGTAAACAAGATAACAGGAAACTAGATGCTTTTGATTCCAGATGCTTACGCAGTATCTTGGGCATTAGGTGGTTCAACTTTGTAACTAATGATGAGGTTAGGCAAAGGAGTTTGCAACCTCCTTTAAGCAGCATATTGTGCAGAGAGAGACTCCGTTGGTTTGGCCATGTTGCCCGTATGAATAATTATAGATTGGCGAATAGGGTTATGAACAGTGTGCCTGAAGGCCTCAGAAAGAAGGGGAGACCTAGGATGCGGTGGGCAGACAATGTCAAACAGGACCTTGTTAGAATTGGTGTGCAGTGGCCAGATGCAGTAGATGTAGCTCAGGATAGACTTGCTTGGAGAACTAAATTGCACGGTCTGGTTGGATCTCCATAGCCCATGGCTGCTTGAGGATGATGATGATGATGATGATGTTAAGCAGTTTTTCTCTTTGGATTGATTTCTAAATGGCACACTCTGTAGAAATTTTGTCTCCACTAGCAATAGAAAGCATTACTCCAAGATTAATTTTTTTTTCATACAAGAAATTATAAAAGGAAGCTATTGTGTTAAAAGAAAGTTGGTGTGATAATAATGCGATATTATAATTAGAAGAATCCAGATTTTGAATATACATTGCTCAACGAGGAAATCGTAACATTACGAAGGAAGTGATGCGTACAACCAAAACTGACATGGACCCCCAAACTGACTGGATGCAAGCTGTGAAGTTAGATGTACAAATGATCAAGAAACGGAACAAAAAAAGGAATCTTTTAGGTTCTGCCAAATATAACTGCTAGGTTATCTCTGTCCATTGTATAGAGAAGGAAATTCATATTTAAAAATACATTATTATTAATATTCTAAAATTTCCAGCTTCCATTTGTCATGTCTCTTTCTAACGTTACCCCAATAAAAAAATCAATACCTATTAAATATTTGTATGATCTACAAATTAAATGTATATATGTATTGTTCCCTTCCTGATTCATTGGAAATCGGTGCTATTTAAAAATCGGTGAATATTCTCAACTCCCCAGCTTTCATTTGTCATATTTCTTTTCTACATTACTTGAATGAAAAATTCATTGCCTACTAAATGTTCATATGAATTGCAAATAAAAAATGTGAATAGAATTATTTCCTTACTGATTGATTGGAAATTGATGTGATCTAATATATCGTATTTAGTTTTGATGACGGCAAAATGAACAGACGGACACCGCTAACGAATGCATATTTTTCTTCTATGATATGCTGATGTCGGCTCTTCTCTAGGGCACACCTCATTTCTGGCGACGACATAATTACTATGCAAATTGTTGAAAATTTTTTAACTCAGTTTTAACAGATTTTGACTCTCTGCGTTCCCCAAATACTTGCCCGACCGGTCCCAAATGCTGCATGATGGTTCACCCTATGCTGTTCGATGTTGTGTGAGAATCAAAGGCCCTACCTAAATTGGAATGCAATTTACAATCCCATATGCCTTTGAAACTGGGAGATCTGGCAATGCCACAAGGTTCTGATTTTTAGCTTCCCTGTCTCCTACAAATAATTTCTTTCATGAGTTTAAATTCTGTGAATCACCATTCGCAGAATTTAAAGCATCAAGAAATGACGTAACTATATATCGCACACGACTTTGAGGAATGTACTGGTAGTTGAATAGAATATGATTGACTATAATAATATTTGTCTACATAAAGTATTAAAAACGAAATATATACTAAACCTGATATAGCACTTATTCGTAAATGAAAATATACACAACTTCAACTAATTTAATCAGACGTCAGCTTAGATTTCTGATCTGAGATCCATGGGTAGATGTTTGGCTACCCAGTTCAGAACCGCGACCCATATTTGGAAAAACACTCTTATGCAACATCTCTCTATATAATGTAAATTTTCTTAAATACATATTCAGTATTTAGATGTTTTTATTAGCCCAAGGCAGAAAAGAAATATGCAGAATCCTTTTTCCTAAATTCCTCGTTTCGCGTACCCAACACGTTATTCATAATGTAGTTTCATACTTT
The DNA here is from genome assembly GCA_038380435.1 of Ryuthela nishihirai. Classification (NCBI taxonomy): domain Eukaryota; kingdom Metazoa; phylum Arthropoda; class Arachnida; order Araneae; family Heptathelidae; genus Ryuthela; species Ryuthela nishihirai. The sequence goes on along the minus strand of JAWZYU010000016.1, from coordinate 56,738,034 downwards.
GTTGGCAAAAGCCAACAAACTTCTACAAGCATACAGATCATAATTGTTCAGCAGTTGGGTAAGGTCGGTCGTTACACACATCACTTAAATTTCAGAGAATTCTACCTCAGACATATGTCGAAATTTCCTTCTCTGATTGGCTCTAGTCTTGCCAGCTGACGTTCCTCGAAATATTCGCAAGCTTTGGGCCTCATATAGGAGAGCCATAACCTGACCCAGGAAGATAAACGAATTATGCCCAGGTGCAACTTTATAGATTATCATTTCCTTTAAATACAGCCCAATGATGTTTTTATCCACGCTCCTGGACAACAAAAAATATCATTCTTGGCTTGTAATCTGATTCATAAAACGGCGAACATTTCGATATGAATGCCAATTATGAGAGAGTTGAGTTGCTTCCATGCCACCCACCTCGATATGAACGATGGTAACGATATAACTGGTAAGGTATGCCGTCCGTCAGATTAGTTGTTAATCTATATCTCCTAGGTAGTATGAGAAAAAGAAATATTTCGGTGGTCTTGAAAGAAGTCATCCGTTTGAGTTTCATCTAACAGCAGTCTAGTAGGTTTTCGTTCCCTAAATCATCCTGGAAATCTAGGAGTTTCTTTGTTTATTTACCATCATTATAGATCAATCAACAGGAATTAAATGCTTTCGTGTTCAAACTAAATCAACCGTATCAACCCTACTTCCTTTTTCAGTCTTAGAGGTCAGGCGTTTCGGCTTTAACTTATTATCTTCATATTACTCTTAATTACAACTGATTAAGAAAAAAGATGAATTAATAACTGAACCGAATCCAGAAGAGTCATAAAATGTTTTATTATATTTTTATATATCAATAAGTAGATTAAAGCAAAGGAAATCCCTTTTTTGTTTCCTAGTATTTTGCACTACACTTGATAAATTAATATTCTAATAGTTTCTATTACTTTCCCATAAAACTTAAGTCTCAATAATTTATCACTCACGAATTTGCTTTGCAACAAACATATTACGATAGTCTTAAATTGATTAGATTTAAATGGTTTTGGAAATATATACGGAGTTTCAGCAATATTTGCATCTTTTAAAAACGTTTAGTGACACAGAACTCTTCAAGTAGTAACCGTACAAAATCTAAATGGAAGAATAAATCCTATAATCTTAAAAGGCTCATTGTGAAACAAAGCATGTACAAATGAGTTATGGCAAAGTAATACGTTTGCACAGCAATAAACGACAACCTTGCCAGTTACGTGTTGGTGCATTTAAAGAACGTTTGGAGAAGTGATTGATAAATCTCTGAACTATTTGAACACAGAATTCCACAATCTCAATTCGAAAAAGAAATTGGTTATTGGATCGTAAATATTTGATATTTCATCCTTTTGTGCAAAAAAAAATATGCTTTCTTCAACTGCTTATTTTAGATTTGAAGATTGTTATTCCGAACAGTAAAAATAGTCAACAAATAAAATTTTACAATTTTGTTTTTTTTTTCCAAACTCTCTTAAATATTTGTATAACAGTAAATATTATCTGAGAATTTTATTGAATCTTAAAACATAGCATAACGGATTTCCACTATAACTTTTTCTGTGATTACTTTGAGCAGGACCAGATGAGAATGCTACTAAGGGTAAAGGAGGCCAAAAATGATTAAACATAGGTATATTTGATGTTTTTCATCATTTGTTTATAAACCTCTAAACCAGAGGTTCCCAAACTTATTTGCCCTACCGCCGCCTTTTCAGAAAAAACAATTACTCAGCGCCCCACTGGAAATCTACCTTCTTTAGGCGAACAAACAGAAAGATGCAGTGACAAATTTGGATAGGGGTTATATACATATAACTTTTATGTATCTATATTTCTACCTACGTCCTACAACATAGTAAAGAAAGATATTGTTGT